>WHUZ01000066.1:0-360647 GCA_015179045.1 Kalaharituber pfeilii | reverse complement strand
ACAGGTATCGACAGCTTCTATATGATGGGGAGAGTGTGATGAACCGATTCCCGACCCCTTACCCGAGACCTCCCAGCTCCGACAACCAGCACACGCGACGGTTGGTATCGCTGAGCTCGTTGTTACGTGATGTTAAAAACAAAGAAAAAAAGTTCAATATATCAATGTGACGGCGTGCGCCCGCCCTACGGTTGCGGTGAACCCGCTGTGTGGTGATCGGTACAGGGCGGTCGGTACAAGCACCGATACACTAATTCATCTCCGAATTGACCTGAAAACACCGGAGATGGAAACTAAGGGTGCCATTTACTTTTACATATGCTAAAGATGTTACATACCATCTCCGAGGTCATTCTGGGTAACACTTCTCATGCTGTTGGGAAGTTTGCGTGTTTGAGGGAGGCGGGCTCATCTGAACTATGTAAAGAGGTGAGTTACAAGCACCGATACACGAATTCATCTCCGAATTGACCTGAAACACCGGAGATGGAAACTAAGGGTGCCATTTACTTTTACATATGCTAAAGATGTTACACACCATCTCCGAAGTCATTCTGGGTAACACTTCTCATGCTGTTGGGAAGTTTGCGTGGTTGAGGAAGGCGGGTACGTAAAGAGGTGAGTTACAAGCAGCGATACACTAATTCATCTCCGAATTGACCTGAAAACACCGGAGATGGAAACTAAGGGTGCCATTTACTTTTACATATGCTAAAGATGTTACATACCATCTCCGAGGTCATTCTGAGTAACACTACTCATGCTGTTGGGAAGTTTGCGTGGTTCAGCATGGGAAGTTTGCGTGGTTGAGGCAGGCGGGTACGTAAAGAGGTGAGTGACAAGCACCGACATACTAATTCATCTCCGAATTGACCTGAGAACACCGGAGATGGAAACTAAGGGTACCATTTACTTTTACATATGCTAAAGATATTACACACCATCTCCGAGGTCATTCTGAGTAACACTTCCCATGCTGTTGGGAAGTTTGCGTGGTTGAGAGGCGGGCTCATCTGGACTGTGTAAAGAGGTGAGTTATAAGCACTGATACACGAATTCATCTCCGAATTGACCTGAAAACACCGGAGATGGAAACTAAGGGTACCATTTACTTTTGAATATGCTAAAGATTTTACACACCATCTCCGAGGTCACTGGGTAACATATCTATGCTGTTGGGAAGTTTGCGTGGTTGAAGGAGGCGAATACGTAAAGACTGTGTAAAGAGGTGAGTTGAACATGATCTTGGCATTTGTCTTGGCGCTTGGTTACGGTACTCAAAGTGTAAATCTCTGCATAGTAGAAGAATGCACCATGGAACAAAATCATCTCCGAAGACGGCACCACTGAGCGAAAGCGTACCGGAGATAGCGAGATGTCCTTACAGGGCATACTATTGATGAAATACTAGCAGAGGTCTCCTCCGGAAGGTTGTTTGTTGAATCGGAGATCAAGGAAGTTGGGGACTTACGAATGCAAATTAGTGAAGTTGCTAGGCAGACTGCCCTGAGCCGGGACTTGCCACTCAAAGTTTTAGCATGGCAGGTGGAAGTTGCTGCACGCATGATGGAAGGCAAGGATCAGCTATGCATTACAAAGACTGGTGATGGAAAGTCATATTGTTTTGTGCTCGCATTCTTATATGAGAAGTGTAAAAGTATCCTAGTCGTTTCACCGTTGATATCGCTGATGGAGGATCAGGTAAGTGAAGCTCCGGAGAAGAGCAATATGTACCGGAGATGAAAATATTTATACTAATATAGCATAATAGGTGAAACATACTGAGAAATTTGGTTTAAAGGCTGTTGCAATCACATCGGAGAACGTGAAAGCATCTCCGGAGATTTTCCCGATGCCCCGACCCGGTGGACCCTTTACCCGAGACCTCCCAGCTCCGACAACCAGCACACGTATCACTGAGCTCGTTCCTGAAAATTCCTGACAATTCCACCTGGTTCTAGTTATTTCCTTAGTCTTCCATGTATTTCTCTTGTTTGTTTAGTCTTCCATGCATTTCTCTTGCTTGTTTGTTTGCTTGCCCGAAGGATTGGAATTTGGCCATGAGGACTCTCTATAAAAGAGGCCCTCCCTCCCCACTCTCTATAACCCTCACGCAACAACTTGTATTCTACCCAAGTTGTATTAAGCTTTCAATACATCTACCTCTCTGTACCATATAGCCCGACTGCCTCTGCCTGCTGTGAACCGCCCTGACGCCTGCTATCCGGACCCTAAACCCTGAATCCCGACTCTGACCCGACCTGACCAATTCATTACAATTTAACAGGTATAGTATGGCAAGCAATGAGGCATCATCAGCTGAATTTATAGCATATTTATGCAACTGTGATGCTGTTACCACTCGGCTCACATATTGCCTGCATTGCATATGCGCATTTCGGATACACGTGTGTATCTACCAACCGTCCACTGCCACCCTACGGTTACGGTGAACCTATAACAACTGCTCCAAGTAAGCCACAAGAAGGACTAAGGTGCCGGAGATGGAATTAGGAATCTTTTAGACTACTCTGATAATACCAACTCACATATTCATCTCGGACATGTTGTGCTCTTTCGCAGCAGAAACTTGTATAAAGGCTACTCGGCTCCACCCTACGGTTACGGTCAACTCATAACAATTGCTCCGAGTAAGCACAAGAAGGACTAAGGTGCCGGAGATGGAATTAGGAGTCTTTTAGACCTACTCTGATAAGTACCAACTCATATTTCATCTCCGGACATGTTGTGCTCTTTCGGAGCAGAAACTTGTATAAAGGCTACTCCCGGCTGTCCACCCTACGGTTACAGTCAACTCATAACAACTGCTCCGAGTAAGCCACAAAGAAGGACTAAGGCTGCCGGAGATGGAATTAGGAGTCTTTTAGACCTACTCTGATAAGTACCAACTCATATGTTCATCTCCGGACATGTTGTATGCAGAAACTTGTATAAGTACTATATAAAGGCTACCCTGCCCACTCTACCGTACGGTTATAGCGAACCCATAGCAACTGCTCCGAGTAAGCCACAAGAAAGACTAAGGTTGCCGGAGATGGAATTAGGAGTCTTTTAGACCTACTCTAATAAGTACCAACTCACTTATTCATCTTCGGACATGTTGTTATTACGGATTCACTGCAACCGTAGGGCGGGCGGTCAGTAGATGCGCGCACACATACAGTATATGCATATGCGACATAGGCGATATGCGACAGCCGGGCGCCGGCGTCGCAGTTGCAAAATGAATGCTATATGAGCTACGCAGAGGACTAGCGAGTATCGCTGGTCAAGTGTCTTTTTCGCCTGGCGGACGGTAACTCTCTGCATTTACCACCATCCATTACAGTTGTGCTCTTTCGGAGCAGAAACTTATATTATATAAAGGCTACTCCGTCCACCCTACAGTTACGGTGAACTCATAACAACTGCTCCGAGTAAGCCATAAGAAGGACTAAGATTACCGGAGATGGAATTAGGAATCTTTTAGACCTACTCTAATAAGTAACAACTCACATAATTCATCTCCGGACATGTGCTCTTTTGGAACAGAAACTTATATATATACTATATAAAGGCTACTTCAAATGCAGAAAGCAGGTAAATGAAGCTCCGGAGAAGAGCAATAGGTATCGGAGATGAAAATGGCTGTACTATTAAGGTACAATATATAAACTATACTGAGAAATCTAGCTAAAGTTGCAACATGTTAGCAAATATGAAAGTATTTCTAGAAATACTGTCTAGATAGTAAATCTCTCAATATTCTGACTATCATTTGCATAGCATTGCACTAAAATAGCGCCATGCAGCGCTATTTTAGTGTCATGCGCTAACCAGCTCCGGGACCGGAGCAAAGTAAGCTAGAACCTCGGAGAAGTTTGGCACCAGACTCTATTCCTTTCGCGAATTATTTTAGCGTGCCAATAGAGTCTGGGTACGAGAACAGTTTGTCAGCGTATTGACAGTTCTTATTTATGGTACACTACTTTATTAAACACTGATATGTACTTTCTTATTTCGCGACATCTTACGGTAGTAATTAATTTATTCAGCTAGCCACATAGGTAGATCGTGAGAAAGGAGGTGCGACAGGCATAAGAGAAGCGGTAGGAGATGCAGCAGGAGAGGCGGAGGTGAGGAAAGGCTACCGTGATATATATGGAAGCGAGAATGTTGGAGAGGCTTTCGGAGGTTGAAAGCGTGATGGGAGAGGTTGTCGCGAAACTAATTAAGGTGGAGAAGGGGTCGGAGAGATGACGGAGGAGGGATTCTGGGAAAGGAGGTGGTGAAGAGGCGGTGGGAGAGGCGATGGGAAAGGGATGGATGGGGCTGTCGGATGGGTGGTGGCGAGGCGATGGTATAGGAGAAGGCGGCTGTTCCAGCTTCAATATTATGGCTCATTACTATTCAAATTACTTACTAATAATATCAAATCTTACAGGAAAAATTGTGGTTTTTAAAGCTATGCTAAGCCCGGCATGTTACCTTCAGACTTATGCTCTTGCATAGGATCTTGTGGTTCGCATCATCACGCTGCAGGTGTGTGCGAAATCATCCGATTCGTCATTGCCGTAAATGGTGCCATGGCGCCATGCCTATGCCTGCAAGTAACAATGGAGAAAAAGAAACATGTGCAATTTCAAAAATCAATGTGTCAATAATGAGGATTATGACAATTTAATACTCTCGCCAATTTCTCCTTTACCTTTATTAGATTTAATGAAGATAGATAGTGATTAACATTCACCTGGGTTTTTCTGTTTGTTTCTTTTCCGATGATTCTTGCTAGCGGGATACCTATATTCTGAGATTTTCTGCGCTTGAGAACAGCATTGGGCGCAGATTCACAGATTCACAGGCTTATCAGTGCTCGATCGCCCAGAAAAATTTCCAAATCCCCGTCCAGATTCTCAAATCTGGCAGCCCCCGCCCCCCCCCTCTGCCAGATTCCAGATTCACAGAAATTTCTCACAGACGAACAAAAGGGTTAGGGAACGTAAAATTAAAACTGCATACTGTCGCTTACCTATTAGTGACCGATCTCTTGGCACTCCTCCTCGTACAACTTCTACATGCAATATCTTCGGCGTCAGGCATGCTAGCAACATGAGGTAAATTGCAGAATATACAGCAGGTGCACCTGAATATTTGGAGGTTATTTGATGGCCACACAATATATACATCTTTTGTAATTCAATGATATGCAGAGCAAGTATAGCATTCTACCCCCCCTTGCATAGCGAAGGATAGTATACACTAAATATTATATGACTCTCCTCAACTATAGCTCTTCACACTCTCAAGTGGCTATAGAAGAAGATAGCTAACTTAAATGGTAATAGGATAAGGCTGCTCTGAATTTCGGTAGCCTCAAAGCAGTCACTGAAATGGCCGAAAATGCCGGAAGTGCCAAAACTTCCAATATGCTCTTCTACTACTTGCAACAAGCAACTACATATACTAAAAATAACAGGATTAATAGTTATAAGACTACTCTTATGATTACGATAGTATGTAATATAATTGGGAGTGTTGGCTACTAGGAAAACATCCTCAAGAATAGTATAGTATATTTCAGGACTGATAATATTAATTGCTAGGAAAAATACTCTTATGAGTGCGACAGCCTCTAGTAGGATAATAGGATTAGTAGACCTAATAGGTATCTATACCAACGATAGTATATAGCTGCAGAATTAGCTGGTATAGAAGTACCTGACGGCTATAATAGCATATACCTAACTGACAGAATTAGTTGATGAAATGAACTTCTTACTATATCAATATTGATAGCATATACCATAGTTGATAGAGGAGATAAGAATAATAGTATTACTGCCATGTACATCTATATAAAATGATATAGGGAGCAATACTAACAAAAATTTAGTATTTCTTATAGTAATATAATAAGCGGAATTGTGTCTGGATATATACTATCCTATAATGACCTTATAAGTATAATTAGTTGCAAGAACTTCTGTCAGGGTGGTTAGTGTCTTGTTATAGGTTCACCACAACCATACGGTAGGCAGTCAGTGAATGCACATATGTAAGTGATATATGAGCTGACAGTACTAGCGACGGTGCTGGTGAGAGTGCCAGCGCTGGCATCGCAGTTACATAAATGAGTGCCATATGAGCTACGCAGAGGACTAGCATATGTAGAGCACTCAGGACAAGGTCTATAGAGAGTAATGGTACTCTGATATTGAAGTAGCAGCAATCGGTATAAAATTTGTGCTTGCTGATAGAATATAGCAATTAAAGAATTGGTTCATCATATATCTACTACTTTAGTTATATAAAACACTATTGATTATATCAAGAGCATAGAAATGCTGCTTTTAGAGTGGTATATTGGTAGCAGTGGAGTATATTATGTGTGCAGCAGGACATACTGGTACCTTTAGCACTTCCGGCACTTTCGGATATTTTGGTAACTGCTTTTGAGGCTACAGAAATCCACAGCGACTTATCCTACCATCATTTAGGTGAGCTACCCTTCTTCTATAGTCACTTGAGAGTGCAAAGAGCTGTAGTTGAGGATAGTTATATAGTATTTAGTGTATGCTATCCTTCGCTATGCAAGGGGGGTAGAATGCTATACTTGCTCTGCATATCATTGAATTACAAAAGATGTATATATAGTGTGGCCATCAAATAACTTCCAAATATTCAGGTGCACCTGCTGTATATTCTGCAATTTACCTCATGTTGCTAGCATGCCTGACGCCGAAGATATTGCATGTAGAAGTTGTACGAGGAGGAGTGCCAAGAGATCGGTCACTAATAGGTGCTCGGTCACTAATAGGTAAGCGACAGTACCAGCATTTGTTGCTGTAATAGCATGCGTTGGTTGAAAGGCTGTAGCTACATTGCTATTTACCAAGGCCCCCAAGAGAAACGCTGCTGTTTTCCCTACAAAACTGTCCTCTCAACAGAGAAGATACCCTGTTGCCACCGCGCAAGCTCGCACCACCGACAACAACCACCTCAGGACGAGCGTTTGGAAGCGACTCCGCAACCACAACGTTCCCCCCGCTGAAACCTACATAGATCGAAAGCTCTCGGCGAGCCGAGTACTTTGATCTAATTTTTTATCCCAAATACCCGACGCTGCAAATTTCCCCCGAGGGGAGAGATTCGGAGGATTCTTCAGCTCAACACCATCGTTTCAACCACACCCCTGTCCGCGCCAAGACACCACCCAGAACACTAATAAGACGACTGGTCAGCCAATAAGATGCCACCGAAAGGAAAGAAGACAAAGAAGACCGCTCCCCGCCGCAGACCCCCCCGAGCCCCGTCCCCGCCCCCCTACGCCGGCTCCGCCGAGTCAGGCGGGCTTCCATCTCGTGTTAGACAAGTACTATAGAAACGTTGACAGACTGCCGATCCCAGAGTGGGAAGAGGCAAAGCAAAGGTTGCTGCGGGAACCGGGACCACACCTCTGGTACATCGTCCTTACCGCACTGTGGGCCTCGGGACGGACCAAAGAAAACCTGTCGACGGATCTGTCATGGCGTTACGTTTTAACCAGGATGCGACGGTACAGGTGTTTACAGGAGACCCCGACGACCCACGTCCGAGTTGGCTGAACAACTCCCCACCGACGCTACCAGAAGATCCACTGATGCCGCCACAGCCACCGACACTGGGGTTCAGCCCCATTACTACTTTAGACACAACTCCGGTGGAACCCACCGCCACAACCGTACTGGCCCCGCGGATCCATCCCCCACCCTCACTCTGACACCTACCCTGCCATCCAAGAAGCGCAAGGGTAAGGCACCGTCACCACAAGCTGACTACGCATTCAAACGTCGGCTAGATGACAAAGAGGCGGAAAAGATCGCGGCGGCCAACGCCAACACAAATTCACACCCCTCCCTCAGCCCAGTGCCCCCACAGCCCCCCCCGACAAAGCAGCCAGCCCCAACCAGCACACCGGAGGCCACCACCAAGACGAAAACCGGCCTTGTCGTACACGGAATTGCACTCCGGAAGGATTTGAACAATGTCCGGAGGTGGTTAGAGGCTGCTAACCGGGATCTGGGAAAGGTGGAAGGAATTCGATGGCTGAGAAAAAAGGCAATCCTAACGGAGGAAGGCAAAACCACCAGCTCAGTCGTGATATACCTTGAGAGACAGGTTGAGCTGGAGAAGGTGAGACTGGGAGGGAAATGGTTGAAGGCTAGCAAGTACGAGTGGGACAGGAGAAGGAAGTGAGTTGGTACTGGTTTTCCCCCTGGTATTTGTACATTCCCATCACATCGGAGGATACGGGGACCACACTGGTATTGTGACTGTTATTCTCAATTCCCTTTTACACAGGAGGTTCTGGGGATTTCCACTTTCATCTGTTAATGTCACTGTCATTTTCACTTCCCCTGCACACAGGAGTCTCCGGGGAGTTCAACTTTTATTTCTGACTTTCTTTTTATTTTTATATATAACTAAATATCGCCATAGCCCTTAGGGCGGCATGCGATTAATGATATAAAAAAAAAAAAAAAAAAAAAACCCTGTTGCCACACCAGGTCACTGACCTCTCGCACGGACTCTGCCCAGCCTCTATTTTGCACCACTAAATGCTGGTAACAAGTACCAACATTTGATCTACCTATCCCACAATGTTGGTACCTGTGTCACAGTGTCATGGCGTAAAGTTTATCGTCTGATGAGGTCCGGGAGCGGCAGGCAGAATCTGCCTGTCCGGAGAGGTTCCGATCGTAAAGCATCAATACTATACTCACAATTATCTCGAGCATAACGTTTAGCTGCTGCCCAATAATGCTCAATAAAATTAAGTTCACAGTGAAAACGAGGATAAAATAAAACCAAATGCCCACGAGCTTCTATTTCTTCTTGTAAACGACCCTTTTGCTCCAAAAAATCACGTTACATTCCTAGGCACCGACGTGCACAGCAATCACGAACACCTTGTGGACACTTTTTATCTGGACAATCCAAACGCATACCATGTCTCCAGAGCCCACGTTCTTTGAGTACTTCTCGAATTCCTTTTGGTTGACTTCGTAATTCTGGATTTGGATGATCAGGAGGAAAGTTCATTGGTTGAGGACGTTGCTTGCTATGAATAAAGCCATCTCGTAATCGTGGTTGTTTGCCTCCTGGATTTAGATTCATACGAGAAACCACCAATGCATCCTCTGCAAATGCTGCATGATTTGAGGCATTATCAAAAATAAATACTGCCTGTTTGCCTGGATATGCAGCTTCGAATAGTGGAATCGCTTTGGTAATTGTATGCTCAACCATTTTATCTCCAGTCCAATAGTTATCTTTTCCATCCTCGCCATAGCCCAGAGGGCGGCATGCGAGTAATGATATAAAAAAAAAAAAAAAAAAAAAATATCTTTTCCATATTCGAGAAATTCAGTAGTAAATTTACCATCATGCTGTAAACGACCTGCTGGTGTAAGAAAGTCTGACACCATAATTCCTTTCCCTCGAGATTTTTGGCCTAAGGGTTGTGCATCACCTTGAATCCATAGTCGCCGGCGTCCATCATTTGCATTAAATGTTGACTCATCATGTGTAACGAGAATTCTTATTTTTTCTCCTGCTGGTACAATCGGTTCTTGTTGAATTATTTTTAATTTCGAGTCTGGATGATCCTCCTTCTCTAGACCAACAGTAAATTTTACTGTAGTAGATAATAATTCAAAAAAGCGAGGTAAGAACACTTGTTGACGGTAGTGAACAACATCTTCTCGCTCATGACCATCAATATATACACCCTTTTTGACTTCTCTCGACCGAAATCCTAACTTGCGTAGCCACCGCCGTGCTGTAGATACCTTAATTGACCGGGATTTTGCAGTTGATTCAGGTGAAAGTATATTTTCCAACTCTATTCCATCATCCTCCTCTTCACCATTAAGTTTTAGATATTCTGTAACTGCCTTTGCTAATCCATGTGAAGTAAGACCTTCACCAACACTAGCAATATACTATCGAACTGCCAGTCGAACTCCTTCATCGCAAGAATACAAAGCATCCAGAGCTGCCGAAAGGATCCAAGCCGGACTGAACTACCGCCCACTCCAAAAGGTCGACAAACGCCGGTATCTGGCCACAATGGCAGGGATATTGGGCAATAAGGGACTGAAGGAATGGAGATTCAGGATTGGAAAGGCCACCTCCCCGGAGTGCAGATGGTGCGGCGAAGCGCCGGAGACCTGGGATCACATAAAGAGTAGCTGCTCGGCATGGAACAGGAAAACCGCAAGAGGAGCAGACGTGATAAGACAGTTAGATAAGGACACAAACATGGCGGAAATATTGGAATGGGCGGGGGAGGAATAGGACGGTTCAATTTTTCTTGACTCTTTCATTATCGATTTTTCTTTACTCTTTCATTATCATTTTTCCATCATACCACTGTAACTAAACATCGCCATAGCCCATAGGGCGGCATGCGATTAATGAAATAAAAAAAAAAAAAAAAAAAAAAGAACTCCTTCATCATCTAACCAAGTAAACCGAGATGTTCGGAGGCCTTGAAAACCATCGGGAATCCGCCTGCTAATAAGCCTCTCGCGTTCCAACTGCCTTAGATGCTTTGCCATTTTGGTTCCTCGATCAAATGAATGAGCTGTCATAAGTGATAGTGAGGTGCGAGTTTCGTGAGGCCGGTGTAGCTGAAGTTGAAGGAAATGTAATACTGCAAGGTGTCGTTGGTAATTTTGTCCAATTGGTACTATCTCTTTCTTACTTTTTAACTTCTTCCGCAAATCTTGAATCCCAGCTAAAAGTTTCTCTATTCGGATCTCCGCTTCAGTTTTTGGCTCTAGTATAGTAGCTGAAGATGCTATAGCTGCTGATGTATTTAATGGAGCAAAGTAAGCTGTTAATGGCCGACATCCAGTCACTGAGCGCTGCATCTCTTGTTGAGCTTTCTTATGTCGCCATAATGTCACGCGACAGACCTGTGGGCCACGTTGATATTTGAACTCAATAGAAGAAAAGTCCACATCTATTATATTTTTCATCAACTCCTTATAGACATCTGTTGCCATGCTCAAATCTTGAATCTCCTGCTCTAAGTCATCACTTTGTTCCTCCTCTTGATCCAACTCAGATTCATCTTCCAAAGACTCTTCACTTTCGCTATATATAATGGGGGTATCCACCACTGCAAGAGGGGTATCCACTTCCGCCGGAATATGGGTATCTGCTTCCACCGTGATTGTTGTTTTTTTCTTCCTGTTAGCTATAGCTGAAGCACGCAGGCAAGCTCTTCTTCTCTTAGTGGGACGAGGCATTTGGGATAGACCAATGTGTTCTATAGAACCAGTCTATTGCTACATCATTAGCCAATTTTTTCCATGAAGAGCAAGCAGATGTAGAATATACTCACTCTTAGGAACTTCGCTCAAGTTGTCCGATGTCAAAAAACGGTTTCGTTATAGAGATATGAGGTGCTGAATTTGCTCAAATTGAATGATTCGTGGGCTCAGGGGTGAGCGTGCGAGACCAGTACAAGGGGCAAACACCAATTTTGTCCTATTAGTCAGCAAGCCGGCGAATGTAACAACTGGTCCCTTGTTGATGCACATCACCATATCCTTCACACATGGCAGCCTCACGTGATATGTCCCGTGATGCTCGTTGCATAATCTCCAACAGTAACTGTGAAGCCTCCTCGGCAAACACAATGACCAAGCAAACACGCCAAGCCGCCAAGACCGCAAGATGGTGAGGACCTTTTTCCCTCATCTCCTAGGCAACCGTACACGTAATCTTCCTCGCTACAGAAATTGCGCCCTTCTGACAATGCCTCAACTCTACGCTAATCTCCCACTGGACATCGTCGTCTATGCTGTGCGCTTTCTCAACCCGCGGGACTTCGTGATTCTCCGGCGCATCAATAGAGCCCACCGAGACATTTTCTGCAGCGAGCACCTATGTCGCGTCGCACTTCGAGCCTTTTTCGGAAGATCATGGGCAGGCCCTACCACGCAACATGTCAGTGCTCGCGTGACATTCGACAACACTTGTCGCCAACGTGATAATTTGCGCCAGGGTAACTGGAGCAGATTCGAGGTGGCCGAGAGGGGGTCTGAAGACTGCCGCTCGCTTATTGGAACGGACAAAGTTGGAAACCACGTATTGGTGGTGAGTTGCTGGAAGCAGAAGATCAACGGTAGTTTCCAGGTACATTGGCTTGAAGGGGATGACATACAGCGTAACACTGAGCTGCGTGTGTTTGTGGATCTCAAGCGGAAAGTGATGCGGTGTCAGGCAATTATATCTGCAAAGGGTTCCAGCTCGCCAACATCTGCCAGCACTATTACCGGTGATGTACAGAGCCGACATGGCCAACGGAGAAAGATCCCTGCTTCTTACTTGCATCCTCTCGAAGTACAGTGCGGCAAGATTGTGGTAACGGGCGTATTGCCAATGGATGACACCGTCCGCGACGTCTATGCCGTCATTGACCTCGGTGACATTACCGAAAACGCTAGTCAATTGCCGTGCGACAACCTTCCTACACCCATTCCCCTGGAGCATGTTTGGATACCAGAATTGTTACTGAACAACAGTCTCATGATCCCAGTCACCTACTTTGCGCCAGGAACCGAAATGAGCGGTATCATTGAATCGTCAACAGTGGGTGTGAATGAGCACTACGTCGTCTACAAGGATCTTTTTCAAGTTCGCCGGATGGAAGGAAGCAGGGAGCGCTCTGAGGGCAGGGAGCACATTGTTGTCCTGCCATTGGGTGGTTCAATCCCTCTCAGCCAAAAGTCACAACCATGGAGTTTGCTTGCTCAGCGGGCAGTCCACGCGGCCTGGGATGCGTTGGATGCTCCAACCTGCAAGGGCGCAGTTGGGGCAGATAAAGAAGGGAGGCTGTGCTTTGCCCTTGCACCTGCGGGCTCCCGCAACGAGACGGGGCTGTACGAGCCACAATTTGCGGTAATGTTTATATACGTGTACAAGATTATGTTCGACCTGGACAGCGAACTTGCAGATGCTTCGCCCTCCCTCACAAAAATAGCGCAAATACCACTGTACGGGATTCCCGAGAGGGACTATAGGTTTTCACTGAAGGTACGCTTCCCTGGTATATTCCAATGCAGTACACTTTCTGGCTACATAATATTTTCAAGCTTACTTACTATGAAGGTGCAGCCAGAAGTAGGGAAGCCCCTCCATTACCGTATGTATCGTAAATACAACAATTTCAGGGTGCGGTCATTCTTCCATACTCCACCACACCTGCCTTGCTCAACTGCTAGCCGCTGTGTGACCTTCAGCGTTTCATTACAGGCTTGGAGAGATAGACATGATAGCCGGGACAGATCCCTCGAAGCAGAGATTACAGCGAGTTATACGTTTCCTTCCGTGGAGGACCAACTGTTAAACTTCCTGCACAGCACCAATGAACCAGACTTTGCCGGCACATGGGCAGAACGAGATGACGGTACACGCTGGTTACGTCCAGACGCTGACGGCTTTATTACATCTTGGGAGCCAGAGCAACAATATGCGTTGGCGCACACACCGGATCCGGAGGACCAGGAAAGTCATGAGTTCACAGAGCTAGAACAGTCCTCCATAGAACATCCGCGTGTGGTGCCTACCATTCTCCCTGTGACAGAACTTTCTTCCTGGTTCTCGTTGATCACTTTTGAAGCAAACCCCAGTGAAGGTGACGATGACGGTATGGAATATGTTCTCGAGCTCAGAATTCCAGTTTATGCACGTTCCAGTCCTTGCCGTCCACGCACCGCATGGCCTTGCCTTCCAAAGTGGCCCGGAGATGCCCATAAACCAAGCCATGATCCCAATCAGCAGTTCTGGGCTGGGACCTATTGCCCTTGGTACGTGGTGCTTAAATTCGCCAATGGAGGTATGCGACTTCCTGATTGTCATTGCGGCCACTGTATCGTAATCAAGGGTGTTGGGGAAAGCTGGTTGGTTTATGATATGGAATGTGGGTTCAATGAGATATACAAAACGGTTGTGGTGCGGTATGATTGAAGGGGGGCATCAAGTGGTTGATATTCCATCCATGTCTGAGTATACGCATGTAACGTGAGGCTGGCCACCCACGCGCTTATTATTATAATTATTTTGATAGTTGATTTGACATCCTGTTTTAGAAAAATGAAATGAAATAAAAAGACTTATTGGTCCTGCACACTGCAAGCCGTAGATACAAGGATACGATCTTTCTCACGTAGCGTTCCTGCCCTGCCATGGCGAATAGCTGCATGCGGGGTCATGTGATATAAAAAATAAAAATTAAAATTAAAAAAAACGTAGCGTTCCTATTATTGCGAATCTGGTGATTCTGGTTTGGCTAATGCCGGGCGGCAATGATACACATTAGTTCGGAAGGAGGCTGGGTTGCGGACGACAGGACTGCGAGTTGGAAATTCAGGGAGGGTAACGGGGTCGCCGCGAGGGAAGACCGAATCTCACCAAGCGAAACATGAGCGTCTTGTGGATCGATAAATCAGGAAAATAGTTATGATACTTGCTGGGTTCCGGTCAGCATAGGACAGAGCAAATGGTACCATAATTTCCCATGTCGAGAGGTATAGGCACCTGTAGTCAGTGCAGCAATTTTCTTCAATCTCCGAGAGCCAGGACATTCAATCGCTGCCATGTTATCAATACTGCGATCTGGAGATTGAATATGCGTAGCGTGAGGGAGTAGGGGGATCTTTTCCCAGAATCTATCATTGCGCGTAGTTTCCAGCGCGCATGCAGATGGTGCCGACGGAGGTGGATCGTCCGAATTTGTGCACTGGGTTGGCATTTAGGGTAGGCCTTACTTGAGCGCAATTTTGGCTTGAATTGACATCGGAGCGTGTAGGCACCTCCGACCCATGCCCCACCGGGTGTTGCTGCAGACCCCTAATCGTCGAGGGGCAAAGCTTTATGGGATGGCCGCAGGAATTTCGTCAAGTGGGGCGCTCTCGACACAACGGAGACTGCAGGTCGGCGCTGCAGGTCGTTTAGGTCTTGCAGGGCTCCAATCAGTTGGAGGGGTATGGACGACAGATTTTTTATTTTTTTATTTTTTTTTTATATCATTACTCGCGTGCCGCCCTAAGGATTATGGCGAGGGATGGACGACAGGGGAAGGAGAAATAAAAAAAAAGGGAATGGATCTGTGTGGCTGTCCACCCTCGGTCAAGGCGGATGTTGTCGGATTCGAACTCTCTTCCTCGGCAGCGTAATTGTGCCTTGCTTGCCACTCCCTAATGAGCGCCTGTCCCTCGCGGCGGGAACCCCTAGGCCAACCACACAGATCCGATGACAACGGGTCTAGCGCGGTGGTGCATGACGTGAACTCAGGTCAAGGGCCTCTGTGGAGTGTAAAGACTTGCAGAAGGCTACTGCACACGTACGTGTTATTGAAACAATCCCGAAACCATCCCGATCAAAGTCATTTGTAACTAGTGAGCGGCACGAGCCGAGCCAACTCGAGCCAGCTCGAGCCCGAGCTTGTACGATTTTTTTTTTTTTTTTTTTTTAAATCATTACTCGCTAGCCGCCTGTCAGGCTATGGCGAGGTGAGCTTGTACGAGCTAGCTCGAGCTCAAACGAGCCAAGATCATGCTTGTGTTTTTCTTGACAGCTCGCTAAAATGCTTAGCCAGTGCAAGGTTTCATAAACTGTACATACCTAATATAGTAATAATTAGAGACTTGGAGCTCATTCTGACCTACCAACAACTTCGTTAGTAGTGAGAAAGATGAAAATTTAGCTTAGTTTAGTTTAGTTTGTCAATAATATAGATATAATCAATCCAGGCTCAAGCTAGCTCGTGCCGCTCACTATAAATTGTAACAGCGGTACATTCCATCATCCAATGCAGAGGGCGCGGACCTCGTTACCTATATTTTCATGTTGATTCAGAAAGCTGAGGCAGATATGGATTCACGTTTCTTTTCAAGCGCTTGATGCTATGGAAACTGGTTCCGACTCATTTTTTTTTTTTTTTTTTTTTTTATTTCATTACTCGCGTGCCGCCCTACAGGCTATCCGACTCATTACATACTGAGTAGAAGGAATGGGAAAATGTAGTTATAGACATAACCCTAGTTTGCAATTCATAAGTCACATCTCAGCAAAGCGCCTGACACGCAAGAATACAGGTGCTGGCCTTCTATAGAATGCAAAAGCACCACGAGCGCCTGACAAAAGACCCATTAAGAAGATACAAACAATCCTTGAAGAAGACAACAAAAAGAACCGCTTTGCGATATCCATCGCTCTCTATCCGCAACACCTTGCTACTTTTGCGCACTACAACCCGAATCGTTGCCATGTCACAGTGCCAGTACGCTCACTTTTGTAGTTCCAGTCGTTGCTTGCGCCTATGCTCCTTCTCCTTCCCATCCAGTGCAATCTCGAAGCAGATGTCATGATACCATCTACGCCATTGTTTATCCGTTCTGTAATCGAATGCATCAGGATCTTTACCGTAGCGGGTGCAAGGGATGAACCTCATGGGAGCATGAGGAGATCTTGGCCTCAAGGAGGTATTAGGAACTCCGGGCTGGTCTTGCGCGCGACTTGTTGGAGTTGACGGACCACTATCACTGTAGCCATAACCGGCCTGTTGCTGCGATGACTTTCGGGGAGTGGAAGGCTGGATCGTTGAGGGTGGGTTTTGGAAAGAACTGGGCGGCAAATTGCCAGGGCCGGCTCCAGCAAGTGTGAAGCTGGCCTTCGTTCTGAGATTCTGGCTGGAGGCTTCCATAACGAGCCTGCCAGTCCCCTGCTGGCGCCTGGTATTGATCGGCTGCAATGGAAAAGCGGGGTCTCGCCCACGGCTAGACATTCTTGGCAAAGGTAGGAGGTCGGGGGCGATGTTATGATATCAAACTGCAAGGCCCTTTGGTTGCAACGATTGTGTGAGGGAATTCTCGGCACCTGAGATGAGACTTTATCACTTTGGCGCCTTGGTTCTTGCTTTAGGGTGAAGGCGGTTCGATGCTGGCGGAGGGCACTAGCAGCACTATTGCGGTGGCCACTTCTGTTGAAAAGGGAGAAACGAAAGGGAATGGCGAGCGGGGCAGCAGAGAGGATCTCAAGAGGACAGTGTTTTTGGTGGCCAAGGCAGTTTGATGCCAAGGGCTTATGACGTCTAATCAATGACTCCAACAGGCCAGGCCGGCCGACCAGGCTGCCTGGCCTGGCCTGACATGGCCGTGATCTGCATTTGACTGAAACCGCCTGGACCGGTCCAGGCCAGTCCAGGCCAACCAGGCCATTACGTAAATTCAAGCGATTTTAGAATTTAACCCAGGTGAATTAGATTTTTATAGTAGTGAGCGGCACGAGCCGAGCCAGCTCGAGCTCAAACGAGCCACATGCTTGTGTTTTTCTTGACAGCTCGCTAAAATGCGTAGCCAGTGCAAGGTTTCATAAACTGTAAATACCTAATATAGTAATCATTAGAGACTTGGAGCTCATTCTGACCTACCAACAACTTCGAAATGGACAATTTAGCTGATATGGTTGGGGACATGTGTACTCGGATCAAATTTCGCATCAACTTCAACACTCAAATCACAACTAAAATAAATAGATAAAATTAGTTTCATGCTATACGATGATAAATTAGTGAATGAAAAATAATTCTATAGAGCGATATCTATTTAATTAATTTTTTGTACTGGTGATTTGACAGTCAAAGATGAGCAGTTTTATATGGGAATCGGTCAAATTGTCCACCTCTAGTAACTACTAAATATAGTATAGTATAAACCAACCTAACCAAAAAAGGAAAAACACTAACCTAAAATAGAATAGTATATACATATACTCTATACATATCCCTTCTACCACTTCGTTTTATCTGGTACTTGTCTATGACCTTTATATATATATGAATGAAACTCCTTCGTACCATAAGTTAATCCTTCACTATATGCATCAATAGACCGTAAACAATGATAATAAAAACGATTAATACTGTAGTTCACCACTTTCCCGGACACACCACTTTCCCGGACACATTTACCACCAAAACTGCGCAACTTTCGCACTCAATATCTCAACAACCATAACAGCATTTGTGAATGCGCTTTGCATAGCTATTAGACAAACTGTAATTCTTGCTATCTAGCACTTTTTCTTCATCAAAAATTGTGGGTGCAAAGGGATTATGGCTTGTCGCATTTTTGTTGGAAGGCTTGGCATTTATTTGTATGGGATCTCCATACAAATGTCACCGCCCCCGAATTCTGCATGCTACACATGCAATCAATTCATGAAAAAAACTCAGACACTCACATTCAATAGGATCACTCAGTTGGAAACTATGAGCAACGTAGTTAGGTAATACCTGTAGTGGTTGTGAAATCATTCACAATATTCATATTTCCCATAGAAACCATTTGTATGAGAAACTAGATAGTTGTACACCAACTCTACAATTCAACAAATGAAAGTAAACTAAATGCAGCACCTTACTATAACTCTTCAGGTGATTCTGGACATATACTATCATAGCTATTGTAATTAGCGTTGAAGAGTAGGACTATATTCAAGTCTTATGAACGTTTTGTATGGAGATCCCATACAAATAAATGCCAAGCCTTCCAACAAAAATGCGACAAGCCATAATCCCTTTGCACCCACAATTTTTGATGAAGAAAAAGTGCTAGATAGCAAGAATTACAGTTTGTCTAATAGCTATACAAAGCGCATTCACAAATGCTGTTATGGTTGTTGAGATATTGAGTGCGAAAGTTGCGCAGTTTTGGTGGTAAATGTGTCCGGGAAAGTGGTGTGTCCGGGAAAGTGGTGAACTACAGTAGATGCAGAAGAAACAGAATGTAATGCCAGAGGAAGAGTATCTCGTAAACCATCAAATGAATAAGAACAGTTTTCTCGTAAATAATACTTAACAGAACACCAATAACGCTCAATAAAATTAAGTTCACAATGAAACTTAGGATAAAAAATTACCTGTTGACCAGCAGCTTCTAATTCTTCTTCTAGTCGGCCTTTTTGCTGTATAAAATCAGGTTGCTGAGAGAGTAAAGTTCGTGCGCAACAGCCTCCGGCAAGAGTTGGTGTACAGCCAGTACGGTCATGAGAGGTTGGACATTTCAGAAGAAAAGCAAACCCATCTGACCGATGGCTTTTCCAAAGCCCTCTTTCTTTCAGCACTTGACGAATACCTTTTGGCTTTCCCCGTAGTAATATATTAGGATAGTTCATAGGAAATACCATAGCTTGAGGTATTTGCTTTGCATGAATAAATCCTTCACGCATCAAAGGTTGTTCTCCACCAGGATTGAGATTCATTCGTGCTGCTACAAGTGCATCTGGAGCAAATGAACAGTGATTTGAAGCATTATCAAATGCAAACAAGGCTTGACAATTAGGAAATGCATACCGGAAGATAGGTAGTGCTGTTCGAATAGTATGTTCAACCATTTTGTCACCTGTCCAATAATTCTCCTTTCCATATTCCAATAATTCAAGTGCTTCACGAACTGGCTTGCCAGTTTCTGATATTGGCCACATAGGATTTCGTAAAAGCTCATCATCTGAAATATGATCAGGAATACGTAGAATTCCACCCGGAGTAAGAAAACCAGAGACCATTATGCCTTTACCCTTTCCCTTAGGTCGTAATGGTTGTTTTCCATCTTTCATCCAGATCCTACGCTTGCCATCATTAGCATTGAATGTAGACTCATCATGCGTAATTAAAACTAATGGTTTTTCTCCATTGAGAACATTAGCTGGTGGCATTTCAAATGATCCATCCTCTTTAAAAATCACAAAGCGGTGTTGAGCTTTCTTCCATTGGGGTAAAAAAACGGAATTTCGATATGCAATCACATCTTCCCGCTCATGTCCATCGATATAAACTGACTTTGTGACAGTATTATATTGAAATCCCATTCTTTTTAGCCATCGCCGTGCAGTTCTAGCTCTTATACGAAGTGTACGGGGAGCTATTGAAGTATTTTCCCCTGTATTGCTGTCGTGGTTTTGTAATGTAGCCGCTATAACAGAAACCGCACGCTGTGAATTTAAGTATTCACCAACTGCTTTCGCTAGCCCATAAGCTGTAATGTCTATTTTAACATTAATCATTTATTTTTCTAACTGCGCATTGATGTATTCTATACTACTTACTTTCACCAGTACCACTTAGCCATTCCCGTACTGCTAATTGAACCCCCTCATCATTAAACCATGACTTGACTTTACTAAAGCAGCCTCGGTGCCCTTCTGATATAGTTCGATCCTATATATATTAGTATAAGAAATTAAGATCCTCATATATGCTTTACCTTTTTCCATTGCAGTTCCCATGTTATAACCTTTCTTGCAAAATATTTCCCTCTATTATAGCACCGTGCAACAGCAAAAGCCATCTCTTCTCGTGTCTCACCAGGCTTTCGTAACCGACATGTATACAGAAGAGAAAGCACTGCCCTATGCCGCATTAAATTCTGCCCTTCAAGCTTTATCTTCTTTGATTGCAGCTTCTTCTCAAGATCCTTAATAGCTTGTGTATCTGAATCTAATTCAGTCTCTGCTTCCCTAGTAGTAGAAGCCTCAGATGTAATAGACTCGGACTGTGTCTTACTGAAGTAGTATGTAATACTACGAGATCCATTAGCTGCTGCTGCCAATTCTGCTGCTGTTTGTCGTTTTCTTCGTTGCTGCCTTTCGCTATATTTAGGACCTCGCTGGTACCGGATATTTCTGGATGATTCTCCTCTAGATGACATCAAGAGTTCAAATACATCTTGATTTTTTTTTTTTTTTTTTTTTTTTTTAATCACATAACCCCGCTTGTAGCACTTGGCCATGGCAGGGTAAATACATCTTGATTGAACTCATCATTCTCTGGCTCATCCTCAGTGAATTCACAATCTTCTTCTGAACTAGAGTCAAACTCTTCCCAATGAACTGCTGTTGGCACCTCCGGCTCTCCTGGTCTCCATGCATCCTCCTCACTTTCATTATCCAAATGTGCTATTAGTTCCGCTTCCAGCTGTGCTTCAGCTAGCCGCGCTCGTTTTGCCTGTTTTGCCTGTCGAACTCTCTCCAGATGCAGCGCCCGCTTGCTTTTCCGTCCCATTTTGTGAATCTGTATTAACATTAAGTGAGCCATAGACTAATTAATTAACTCAAGCATTGGAACGTATTTACCAATTCTAGTCCTTTAATTAATTCTTTGATTCAAGCGACAGGGTGGCTGAACAGGCCGATATGTGCGACCGATGCAACAGGTATCAAGTATGCAAGTATAGGGGACAACCAGCGGTGGACAGTGGATTGTTGCTGTAGGGCGGTAGGAAGAAAATCGCATGAAAGAGGGGGGCATCAGTGCATGTAACGACTACATAACTAGTGCTTATAGTGCTTAGTCATCATCGAAGCAAATGTCCGCCCTCCTCCGCATACAGATGTCCCCAACCATAGTAGTGAGAAAGATGAAAATTTAGCTTAGTTTAGTTTAGTTTGTCAATAGTATGTATATAATCAATCCAGGCTCGAGCTCACTTACTCACGAGCTGGCTCGAGCTCACCCTCCAGCTCGGCTCGAGCTAGCTCGTGCCGCTCACTATTTAATAGTCCTGGATATTTCCACTATCAGTAATGGACAGTCGCCCATTAGGTATCATCATCGAAGAATTGAGTCCCGTCTGTTGTATTGTCTGGAAGGTCCGTCATTCCTAAAATATTTGTTAATATATATACTTGAATATAAGGTGTGATACATACTTTTTTTTTTTTAAATATCATTACTCGCGTGCCATCCTGTGGGCTATGGCGAGGATTTAGGTACGTGATACATACTTGATTAAAGTCGTAGACCGCTGCTGTTTAAAATTCTAGATATATGGCAGATTCTACTTATTTAAATACTCAAACAATCTGGTGAACGCTGGCCTTAATTCACCTGGATAGCTGTGGAGTGATTCGTTTGATTGGCTTCAACCTGCCTGAATGGCCTGGGTTCAGGCTGCCCTGACGGCCTGACCTGATTGTTCAGGCCAAGCTAGGCCCAGAATTTCGCGGTCCAGGCCAGTCCAGGCCTTCTGTTGGCCTGGCCTGGCCTGGCCTGTTGGATTCATTGCACGGTCTAATGCAGTGAACCAGCATTGTAACTCTTCAACTCCAAATGCTGCTTGTGCTGCCCTGCTCTGAGGCAATAACGCAATATTCTAAGAGTCTTCACATTGATATGCGCCGTCTCCTGGCACCAGCGAGCCGCACTGCCTTCTATCTTGGTCTAGAAAGCATAGTTCGTCTGATGTTTAGAGTCAAAACTACAGGGGACAAGGCTACAGTAGTCTCACATGTGGCCTTCAATTGTTTGGCTGCTGAGGTGCTTTTTCTCTTTGTCTTTCCTCTCCTATGAGGAACTATTGACCTATCCAATGTTCGATTGAGGAGGTTCTATGACGGTACTAAATGCTGGCTTTGTTTTTCCTTTTTCCCGTCAGGTAACCCCGCATTGAAGCTCTCAGCCCAAGTCGGAACCTGTTTATTACCCAGAGCAAGGTCGATGACGTGGGATTGTGAGCTGATTACCGATGTCAATTAGCTATCTACCTATTTACATGACATTTATCGTTCCTGCAGGTGATGTTTTGCACCGCACTTCAATGCGTTATGACATTCCCAACTCCTTATCTGTGTACTCGCAGTTTGTTAGGGCCTACCCGGGAAGGGGACATCCACCCATGATGACCTGTAAAGCTACTAGTGACAATTCGGCCTGATCAACCGATAGCTACATTTTCGCAATGAAACATGCGTCGAGCACGGATGTGTATTGCAAGGATCTGGCGGCAAGGTCATAGCACAGTGTAAGCCACCGGACGGGCTTCTAGGAGCAAAGCCACTGAACGAACCTCCAGGAGCAGAGCGACAGGACAGATCTCTAGATGAGCCGAGGCAGTGGCTAAGGAACATTGTGATATTGTGATAACTACTGAGCCGAAGCGGGTTACTGAATAATGATCACGGACTTACTCGCCATAGCCTATCAGGCGGCATGTGAGTAATGATATTAAAAAAAAAAAAAACTGCCGGCTTAGCAGCAGCCGAACGATGGATCGACATAACAATGACATAGGTGAGTGCATGACTCACGGCAGATCGTTATCGTGTGTCCAGTACCTTAGTAGTCTTCTATCTTGTCCTCTCTCTTTCATCGTCTTATCAACTACTTCCTAAAAATTTTTTACATCGCAGGTGAGGACTGAAGAGTAAGAAACAAGCTAGTCGCAGGAAGGTAGCTAAAATGCAGATTGAGACTAGCAAACTGTCTAATCCCACTGCTGCTTGCTATGCCTTCTTCAGCCGACATTGTACTATCCTATTCTACGCAGGCACTGAAGACATGCTTCAAGTCCATATTTCCTT
Organism: Kalaharituber pfeilii; assembly: GCA_015179045.1. Taxonomy (NCBI): domain Eukaryota; kingdom Fungi; phylum Ascomycota; class Pezizomycetes; order Pezizales; family Pezizaceae; genus Kalaharituber; species Kalaharituber pfeilii. The sequence continues at coordinate 337,235 of WHUZ01000066.1, read as the reverse complement.
TTTCTGCATTGGTAGTTCAGTTCCTTCACCCTTCGATAACCTCGTATTACCCTGAATGCCGAAACCGCTCCGACCCTCCGAATGAGAATCGGGCAATCAACCTATGGATACTTGCAAAAGCGTATCAATACGTGGGAGTAGAAGTAGATATATGCATATCGTGTTCTACCATGGTACTTTTGATAGACTGTCAAATTACCCCTTGCTGTATCAGATTGGTTACCTGTAAGGACAGAGCCCAGAGGACGAAGCCTAAGCCTAGTGGACGAAGCCTGGAGAGAGAGTGAAGTATATTGATGATAGTCTCTCACTCAGGTCTATGCTGAGACTTTAAATACTTGAGGTTCTCATGCTGGAAGCTTCTGTCGGCCTATGCGCCAGAAGCTTCCGCCGCATCGCCGTGCATATGCAGCCTGCCTGCGCTATGCAGCCTCTCAGGCGCCTATGTCGCATATGTCGCCCTGACATTACCTCGCCATAGCCTCACAGGAGGCACGCGAGTAATGAAAAAAAAAAAAAAAAAAAAAAAAAAAAAAAAAAAATCAGATTGGTTCCTCAGGCCTCTGGCACTTATCCTCTCGCTACTATAAGGTAACGGTTCTGCTTGTCTAATCTTACCCACTAATTGGATTGACATCCAGTCTCGCATGCAACTGCAATGTTAATATATATGTTTCGATCACGTTTTTTTTTTTTTTTTGCACGTGACCCCGCATGCAGCTGTTCGCCATGGCAGGGCGTTTCGATCACGTAACCCCGCATACAGGCTCAATCTTAACCTCAATTGAGTCTAGTCTTGAACATGGCCGCCATATTCATCCGTAACAATGTCCTGACGATGGTCATCCTTTTCTCGTACCCACGGTCATCCCCGCAATTTTTAGATTCCTTTCACAGAAGGTTTCTACAATCAAATCTCTCATATTAGACCCTGTTATATTGCATAACCAGTCTTGTTAAATAATTTTCTGCATCCCAAAGGAATTCCGGCGGTGGAGATTATTGGATATTATTGTATATCTCGTTTTATTGGACGGTGACAAGGTCACAGTTCCTCTATTTCTCCTGTACATATTCTCTCTGCTTATTATCTTACATTCGAAATCTATCAAACAAGACATTCAATATGTCATTATTTACAACGAAGCTTCAGAGTCTGTAGGGAGTTAAACGCCGCCCAGGGCTTCAAGCAGCTTGTGTGATTTTCAGCGATAAAATATAAGGCCGGAACGAAAATTGCGGGCCTCCTGGGCAACAAGGGGCTGAAGACATGGAGACACAAAATAGGGCAGGCGCAGGACCCAGATTGCTGGTGGTGCGGGGAAGGAGATGAGAATTGACACACCTGATGGATAACTGCCGGGTATTGAAGAAGCGATGGCCAGGGGGGGAAAAGGAAATCTATAGGGTGGAGAAGTCCAAGGACGGAGACCAGTTGAGAAAGCTGCTGGACTTGCTGGACGAGACAGGATAAGGACGCTCTATTCCCCTTTACTATGTATTTAGGAGAGAGAAGTCAGTTTTGTCTTTTATAGCTGTTTTATTTACCTAGCCCATCGCCGTAGCCCACAGGGCGGCAAGCGATTAATGAAATTAAAAAAAAAAAAAAAAGGCCGGAACGATACAATGTTAATCCCTGACATACTGGCACTTCACCCAGTCATATATATATATAACGTTATACTTGATGACAGTGTTGATAATGCCCCGAGATTAATCCTCGTCCGAAGTCAGCAATATAGTGTGAAATCCGACTGTATTGGGTTGTTATTGTTTCCGTAGGCTATATACAAATTTATGCTCGTCACCAGGTGACAGCGGATGGTATGTCTCCGTTAAAAACCCGTGATGTTTATTTCTCTGGTTCAGTATCAAAATTAATTGATTAGACAATTTACAGAAGGGACTTCCTGTAGGTGAAAGAGAAATAGGGGAATATTGATATACACTTGCACCCTTGTACGATTCTGCATGACTGGTGAGCGCCAGAAGCGATATCTTCGCTTATACGGAAATACCTGGCCCAACACTGGCAGGTAAGAAGTACGTGTCCAGAGGGGTTCGTTCCGTTCCACTTTCTGCAGTTCGTTCGTGAACGGCCAATGCAGGAATCATCAAAATAGCTAAAGGAGCAACAACGCGCAATGTAACCCTAAAGGGCAACAAGCAATATCCATATACTGTACACCTGTGAAAGCTGGATTGAACTTCTCCAATTTTAGTTCTTCCATGAGTATGTATACTGTATGTCACGGTGTTCACTTCGGGATTAAGTCTCTACTGACGAGTTCTCAGCTTCCAATATTTTTCAAAACTTTTTCTGGACTCGGGTGAGTCAGAGATTCAGTTAAGTAACAGACTGTTGTTTTTGATCTTGGCTTGATAACGCAGATACTGTAAGTAAGAAGAATGCCGACAGGTATGTCGGTGCCTAAACAAGAGATCAAAAAAAGGAAAAGAATGTGTAAACCAGTAACAATGAGCAAAAGAAATTAAAACCATCTTCACACTAGTGGTTCACTCAATGTTCCACGGAATCTCCCTTCATCTCATGATCCTTTTCGCTTGATCCCAGCTTGCCTACCAGCCGTCGCCCCATCCAAGCATAGCAGCCCCAGTGCATGCAAGCACTTACACGTCTGCTACCCTTGATGAAACAAAGATGCTAAAAGGTGTATCAATATGAATACTTTAGTTGTGAGAACAATCATTGGGACAAATACCCTATTCCTCCCATATAATGGGCCCACCTCCCGGTGCGGGTGTGCCCTGTGCGTTGATGAAAACCGCTGTATAATCAGCGGGAATACTCGCAGTACCATTTGAGCGCTTGAAATAAAGGCTGACATAGTATTTGAAATAAGCTGCCCGAATTTCGTCGGCCGTGAGAAGTTGGTCGAATGATTCGTAGGCTAGTTCGCCTTCGGTGGAACCTACAGGAGTCACATCCTCATTTTCCGGGGTATAAGGGCCGTAGGCTTTTCTCACTGTTCCTTCCTCTGAAGTGACAGTTACATAGATCGTGTATTTGTTGGCCTCTTCAGGTGGGTTTTCGGCAATCCGCATTTCCAATTTACCTTTCTTATAGTGCGGTGGCGGCATTGTAGCGTTTTCTGCGAACCTTAAGCTCTTTATCTGGAAGCTAGCGCTAGAAGATGTTTTTAGCCATGCTACACATGTAAAGGAAGGTACTATCTCATAAACAAGAACATACTAACGAAACCGTAGGAGTATTGGTCAGTGCAGAGGTTGTCACGTCTGCAATGTAGTGGAGGACTATGATGCTCGTAGTGTTGTGATGCTTTATATGAGCACCTTGTTGGAAATGTTTCTTTGCCTTGTTGATGGGTATATATTGATGTTTCGGCCTGTGGGAATTCGGAGTGTCTCGTCCATGAAAAATTGTAGAATGCCCTCTGAAACCTCGTTGCTTGTTGTACTGCACCTGATGCAGCTCCGGGGGTGGCAGACTATCAGCTTCAGCTCGTATTGCTCTTACGATTCAAGACCAGTGCTACATTTCGTGTTACACAGTCCAACCCTGACCAATGATTTACATCCGCCCAATTTGCAATCCTTTAGTGCGTTGGACTGAACGTTACACACTGGCGTTTTTACTAATGTAACCGCGGCTCGCATGCACTTTTCAGCTGCTTTAAATTAAAGTACTTAAAGATATATTCTGCAATAGTCAGAGAGTTCATGAATTGCGACTGCATCGTGATTGGTGATTCGTTTTCTCCGCTTCGGACACCGAAACGGCGTTAGCTAGGAGCGCATGCATGCATACGTAAAACGTATATCAAAAGTTGTATTTCAGCTGATGCGTGCAGGAGCACAGTATGGACGCAGTTGCTCACCACAATAACACACATCCAGGAGCCTTCACAAGCACATACACTTATCCGAGGATATGTAGGGACAGGGGAGAAGGACGCTGATAAACTAGTAAGCATATTTACTAGTCTGTTTTCTTAGGCGATGGCTGCGGTAGAAGTCCTCCCCAATTTCAGCTCTAATTACTTGAATGATAATGCCATGAGAGAGACCGAGGTTGGGAGGATAAGGCTTGGGGGACGGTGGCTGAGGTCGTACCGGTATGAATCGGAGAGGGGACGGAAATAGGACATACCGGGCCTTTCACCCGCACCATGAGAGAGCTTTGCGGGCAATACATGTAGTTAGTAGTAGTTAGTTGCAGGGTTTGACTTCGTTTCGTTCTTTCTTTTAATAAAGACCCTCGCCATAGCCCATCGGGCGGCAAGCGAGTATTGATATAAAAAAAAGAAAAAAAAAAAAAAGATAATGCCACATCCATGTCTCCTGAGGAAAATTTAATGGAAATGCGGTGGATAGAGATGGGGTTCACCGAAGATTATCCGGTCAGGCCCAGTTTTGGCCCTTTTTTTTTATTTTTTTTTATTTTTTTTAAAAAAAATTGTCTGGTAACCCGCTTAGCTATTGGTCATGGCAGGGCGAGTTTTGGCGTTGCTGTTGGGTGTAGAGATGTTCTTCTGGTACAATTAGACTTAGTCTAAAAGCAACCTCACTCGCGATCGCACCGCCAATCCGGCGAATGATGCAGGCTAATTCGCAAACTGGCCATGCCCACTCGAAAACACTGTTTTATCACAAGTACCACTCGGCCTCTCTATGTACCAGCAGTGATGAGTATAGACAAAACGTCCTGCTATCACGAATAATTGGTAAGCTAGTTACTGTGTGCTCGGACAGTCCCATTGCCACTTAAAGTTGCTGTCGGTGATGAGTTACAAATATGACCTACTGTCGCTTACCTAATAGTGACCGACCACCCATAGGTGACCGAATTGGGAATCCCTGCATCCACCTTCAAATTCATTACTATTACCAACGCCAACAAAACGGCAAAATTATAGGCGAAGTCATACTCAATACAACAAGCGCTGCGCTATCAGATGTGATACAGGAAAAAATAAAAAATACAAGATTTCATGAAATATGCAAACATTAGACCAAAATAGTATAGAAAGACAACCCTCCTCAATATCTACTCCCTCAAAATTCAAATTCTCTATAAATCATGTCAATGCTGTATATAATTCTCAGATGGCATAAAAACATCTTACTACTCAATTAATCCTATACATCAGTGAGCTTATAGACATAATGAAGATTTTGTATAGATACATACTTCCATATAATTATTTTTTTATTTTTTTATTTCATTACTCGCGTGCCGCCCTGGGGGCTATGGCGAGGACCATATAATTATATATTTCCAGCTGCCGAAGATGTTGTACAAAGATTTCATCGTCCTCGTCCTCCCAATCCTCCTCAATTGATATTTCCTCTACAGGGGGGCCTTGGGTGACATTAGCACTATTCTTTGTAACAACTATAGCATTCTTACCTTCTGCATTCTCTGTTAACCCCCCCTCCCCCGCTTTTAAGGACCCCTCCATTGGATCAGTGGCTGGAGCCTTTTTTTTTGCGAGGTCCACGGGGCTTTTTTGGGATAGGGAGTCCTGCTGCGAGTGCTGCATCTCGTGCCTGCTTCCATTCAGCTTCTCGAGCTGCCTTTTCTGCATCCCGGACCTTTTTCTCTGCTACCATAGCAGCCTTTAATACAGCAGCAGCAGCTTCATCCTCCTTTTTTTTAATCAACTTCTTCTGGCCCTCCTCAATCTCCTTGCGTGTTAAAACGCGCCCTTGACGTACTCGACGTTTGCTTGGTGCCTTCTTGATTTCTTTTCCACTTCTGAGCTGCGTAAATTTTTCCCCTCGTGGGCAAATCTCATGGAAGTATGCAACTTGCTGCATAATAAGATCAATGAATTCTCGTATGGTTGTATTACGTTGAGGAGTTAATGCGAATTGGTCGATTTGGCGAGCAAGATTACGCAGCTTCGTCGGTGGTGATAGTATAGTATTGGTAGGGGGAAGCTTCGCGGGGGGAGGAAATGCAGGGATCATGGTATCTTGAAGCTGATTGGTTGTAGGCGCAAATTTAACCTTTTTCGTCCTTGATGTCTCAGGCCCATTACCCACTGTAGCTGGTACTCCTCGCGCATTATCAATATTGACTGGCCAGCATCCAAATTTATTCCATGCTTTCTTGATGATATCTATGGTATATACTTCCTTGCGAGCCTCGTACAAAATTTCCCAAAACACCGTTCATTTCAGTACTTCGAAGGTATGATGACGTAGCCAGTACTGTAGATTGCGCCGATGGGCTCTCTGAAGCAAGCCAAAGCATCCCACATCAAGAGGTTGCATAAAGTGAGTGCTATGAGGTGGGAGGCATATCATTTGGATATCATGATTGAGAGCAAATTCAACCGTCCGCCAATAGACATGAGAGCTATGCCCATCAATACTAAGAATTCGGGTAGGGCGCTTCTTCAGAGATTTATCATATGCTGGCCTGGTATGGTGCTCAAAGTGTATAGAGATGTACTCGAAGCCTAAATCATCATCCAAATATCCATTTGGTGACATACCAAACGCCGCATCAGCGCTATGTACCCCCCTTCTCCATATGATGCTTCAACATGTACTTTGCCCTTGTATACCACATATGGTGGTATATGCGCCCCTGCTGCAGAAACTGTCTCCAAAACAGTAACAAACTCTCTAGACCCTCAGTTAGTGCTTCTGCAGCTTTGGTCCCTGCGCGAACAATGTATTTTTTCTTGATCTTATCATCTCCAATAATAATGCCTTTTTCATCGCAATTCCATATGTTCGGTTCAGTGACATTGTACCGCCGAATGAGATTTGCTAGAAGCCTATAGAAGTGCGCTTGGAGTTCTTTAGATGCACCTGCTTTTCGCCGTGTACGCTCGTGGTATTGGACGAACTTTTTGTCAAGTTCCGGATGGCGTTTAAGAAACCGTGATACCCAGTACTTCCCAATAGCAGGTGCTAATCCCTTAGCTACTGCATCCTTATGAACCTTCCTGATAGTGAGCGGCACGAGCTAGCTCGAGCCGAGCTGGAGGGTGAGCTCGAGCTAGCTCGAGCCTGGATCATAATATTGACAAACTAAACTAAACCAAGCTAAATTTTCATGTTTCTCACTACTATCAGCTAAATTGTGCATTTCGAAGTTGTTGTTATGTCAGAATGAGCTCCAAGTCTCTAATTGTTACTATAGTAGGTATTTACAGTTTATGAAACGTTGCACTGGCTAAGCATTTTAGCGAGCTGTCAAGAAAAACACAAGCATGATCTTGGCTCGTTTGAGCTCGAGCTAGCTCGCGCGAGCTCGGGCTCGAGCTGGCTCGAGCTGGCTCGGCTCGTGCCGCTCACTACTTCCTGATCTCTGATATACTACCAGTACATTGTTTCTCAGTAGTACTATGCTTCTGAGCACGAGAAATTAGAATATCTTGTGCCATTTGCTCAAACAAAGCGTGGGATAGTGGGAAACTGCGATCGGCCATTTCAAGGCAGTGTTCTTTGAGTGCTGATTCTTCTCCTGGAGTAAAAAGCTGCCGATGCCGATAAGCAAATTTGTGTGCCTTGCGTTCGCCCTTCACTCTGCGCCGTAGTGTAACTTCATTCACTCCATATTCAGCTGCTATGCGTGCCTTTGGAATGGAGGGGTGCCGTTTAGCGAAATCAACTGCATGTTGCATTTCTTCCTCAGTTTATGCAGGCATAATGAGCTAGGATAGGCACTAGGGTATAGTGGCTTGATAGTGTAGTGGATGCAGATTAAAATGGTATGTTCAGGTACTATAAACAATGCATGAGTGGTGAGATAATATGCGAAAATGAAGCGGGGGGGAGGTGATTGACAGGGATATTTAATCGGTCACTTATGGGTGGTCGGTCACCATTAGGTAAGCGACAGTACTTCCTATTCATAGCATTATCATAACTACCATCATATAGCAATTCACGAAGGCACTATTTAGCAGTCCTGTTTAAACACACCCGTTCATCACAGAAATTTCATTTTCACACAACGCGCACGCCTTCACTCCTCCACTAGCAAATTATTCATTGTCACAATGTCTGACAAGAAAGTCCTCGTCATTTTCGGAGCGACGGGGAAACAGGGAGGTTCAATCATCCAATCTATCCAAAATGATCCACGTACTGCTTCTACGTTTGCAATTCGCGGTATCACCCGTGATGCAAACAAGCCGAATGCTCTGGCGTTAAAAGAAAAGGGAGTGGAGGTTGTTACTGTATGTTGTTCCCGTGATAGATACTGATGCGAAGAAACGTAGCATTGTAACTGATTTCTACTGTGAGTTCACCTCAATAGGCTGATATGGAAGATAAAGAGTCGTTGAAGAAAGCTCTTCAGGGTGCTTATGCAGTTTCGTGGTGACCAATTACTGGGAACATCTGGATGCCAAAAGGGAAACCCAGCAGGGAAAAAACGTCGCGGATGTAGCAGCAGTGAGTTTCGCGTCGGCTTGCGGCATTTCAAAGGAGGCAGGCTGATGACTGGTTGGGACAGGAGCTTGGGGTACAACACTACATATTTAGCAGCTTGTATAACATCAAAGAACGCAAGTTATACCTTCGTGACGTACAATTCAGTACATGATGGACAACCGTTGACATTTATTTTTTCGGGTAGTTTCCGGCGGCATCCTCTCTAAGGTGCATCACTTCGACTCCAAAGCTGAAGTCGAATCATACATTCGCACTTCCCTCCCAAACCTTCCAAGCACCTTCTTTCTGGCTGGCTGCTACATGTCAAATATGCCCGGGCAGCAAATCCTCCCCGACCCAAGCACTGGAGTCTACACCTATGCACTTCCCGTGCCCGGGGACAAGGCCGGTATCCCAATGTTCGATGTTCGTGATACAGGCAAGTTCATCAAGGGAATCCTGCTGAACCGCGAAAAGACGCTCGGGAAGCGGGTACTGGGCGCAACAAAGTACATGTCTCCGAACGAGGTAATTGAGGTATTCAAGAAAGTTAAGGTAGAAACAGCGAAGGAAAAGGGTGCACAATACAACGAGGTCCCAGCAGATATCTATAAGGCATTCTTGCCCCCCGCAATTGCAGATGAATATACGCAGAACATGGTTTTGCTGGGAACGTATGGATACTATGGATGGGAGAGCTTGGACTGGAGCCACTCGGTATGACCCCACACTCCCTGTCATACGCTGGTAGCTTGTATCGCGGGTTACGTGACCAAAAAAAACTTTGAGAGACGCTAGATGATACAGGGGACATTGTACTAACGCAAGCGAGATGTGTGGTTGTAGATCGTTGATGAACCACTTACAACCTGGGAGGAGTTTGTCGCAACTGAGCCCGCTTGGGCTGATTTGAAATAGGATGTCACGCATGGGGGACAATGATAAGGAGACACTCAGATGGATGAAAATTCTTGGTTTTCACAATTGTCCCCAGACTCAAACAAACCCTTGGTCTGGAGAATAGAGACTCTGGAATAAGAAGCAAGAACGGGTATGGCATGTTGTATCAAATCGAGATGTTATGTAAATGCGTTATGCAATCCAAGATTTTCCAACAATAATTAAATGCTCTATGCTTAATGCCCATGATTGTACAACACTTAGGTGCTACATTTGTAGCCTTCGAAGATCGTGATCGGGGTAGGATTGTGGCGAGGAAGAACCGCTTCATTCTATGTAGGTGCCAGAGCCGCGGTGAATGACGCAGAGCTAGTAGTCATGGCGAGAGCTCTAGAGGTGGGTGGTGAGGAACTAGTTCTAGTCACAGACTCCAAAATAGCTATCCAGAAACTTAGATCGGGGCGCCCAACGCCAGGAGGGGCAGCTCATCTAGTCGGAGAAGCGTGTGAGAGCAGAGCGACCCGAGAGGGGACGGATGTGGAAGTGATATGGGTCAAAGGACACAAGATCCTGGAGAGCAATGAGAGAGCGGACAGGGCAGCCAAAATCGGCGCCCTCCTACCCTACCAAGACGAAGTGATCACTGGAGACAGGCTGGGGTTGAGCGACACACCATCCCAGTACCTGATGCAATGGAGGTTACACCACCGGATGTCCTAAGATTTAGGGCCAGGGAAGGGTATTGTAGAAAGCATGTACAGTTTTCCCTTGCTATACCGGATCTGTAAAATCAGGCCCTTTTCATCCGGTATAGCATGGTTCCGTTATAAAAGAGATACTTGGCAGAAATACAATGGATGGGCAGCAAAAATAATGGAAATTGCCTAATTGGAAAAGTGGATCGACAATGACAACCTAATTTAATTATGTAAATTCAAGTTTTAGTAAGCGTGTTCAAGTTGAATGCAAAGGTGGGACAGCCAAGATTGGACGTATAAGTATTAGTGTATCTGGTATCGCAAATATCATTTGTATGGAGACAGGGGGGCACAGTGCCTGGAAATTCATGTCTGGTCTAGTATTCTTCGTGCGTCCGGTATACGGAGTTAGCAATAGGGTTTTGTATGAGAACGGACCTGAGAGCATCCGGTATAGCAAGGTTTCCGGTACAGCGAAGGTCCGGTATCCCTTAGGCTAGTGAGACACGCATTACTGTCGCTTACCTAATGGTGACCGACCACCCATTCCCCCCCGCTTCATTTTCGCATATTATCTCACCACCCATGCATTGTTTATAGTACCTGAATATACCATTTTAATCTGCATCCACTACACTATCAAGCCACTATACCCTAGTGCCTATCCTAGCTCATTATGCCTGCATATACTGAGGAAGAAATGCAACGTGCGGTTGATTTCGCTAAACGGCACCCCTCCATTCCAAAGGCACGCATAGCAGCTGAATATGGAGTGAATGAAGTTACACTACGGCGCAGAGTGAAGGGCGAACGCAAGGCACACAAATTTGCTTATCGGCATCGGCAGCTTTTTACTCCAGGAGAAGAATCAGCACTCAAAGAACACTGCCTTGAAATGGCCGATCGCAGTTTCCCACTATCCCACGCTTTGTTTGAGCAAATGGCACAAGATATTCTAATTTCTCGTGCTCAGAGGCATAGGACTACTGAGAAACAATGTACTGGTAGTATATGGGAGATCAGGAAGGCTCATAAGGATGCAGTAGCTAAGGGATTAGCACCTACTATTGGGAAGTACTGGGTATCACGGTTTCTTAAACGCCATCCGGAACTTGACAAAAAGTTCGTCCAATACCACGAGCGTACACGGCGAAAAGCAGGTGCATCTAAAGAACTCCAAGCGTACTTCTATAGGCTTCTAGCAAATCTCATTCGGTGGTACAATGTCACTGAACCGAACATATGGAATTGCGACGAAAAAGGTATTATTGGAGATGATAAGATCAAGAAAAAATACATTGTTCGTGCAGGGACCAAAGCTGCAGAAGCACTAACTGAGAACGCGCCCTCCAGGCTCCAGCATCCGACTAGCCCAATCGAGGCCGGCGAACCATATGAATACCCCGACCCGGTTGCCCTCTGCTCCGTCCTGCTTCCACCCTTTCTCCTCTGCAAGAAAGTCTCCCACTTGCGCACCATCTTTATCCTTCCTCTAGGGCTGCTCCAGCTCAGTGCATCTAAACACCACTTGTGCTGATCTTCCTCCGCAGCCATGTGTAGTTCGTGAGCGCTCTCCTCTCCTCTTCCACTTCATAATATTCCCCTTCCAAAAGCCAGCTTGTTCCCTCTTCTCCCTGCTTTTTCCAACTAACTCCTGATGCAGCTCACCCTCAGTGGCCTGCCCATCGCTATCATCGATGTGATTGAGGAACCCTCTCCTCATGGTTGTATTCATTCACTCTGAAATCCTCATCCATATTCTCACTGTCCTTCTGTTTTATTCATCGAGGGACTGCTGCAGGTTCCTTCTGTGTCTTCTTCCTGGTATTATACCCATCATCATCGTGCAATTGCCAGCCTTGTTATTGGTCAAGAACTACCTCCTTTCCCGGCCATGGGTGAAGGGGAGGAAGACCCTGTGCTGGGCTTACTGAGGTGGATGGAGGGATAATTTGTCGATCCTTGGTTCTATTTCATATTTCTTTTCTTTTCTAACTCTCTTTCCTATGTAATGTCATAGCCCATAGGGTGGCACACGAGTAATGGTAAAAAAAAAAAAAAAACCTCTCCTCTTGGCTGCTTGATAAATGACCTTCTCATTATTAATCCCTCCCTGTTCTTCCTCTTCATCTGATACTGTATACAATACATCCCTACTAACTTGCATGTTTCGGATTTCTTTTGTTGAAGTTTCAGGCTACTGTGCCCAAGCTTTCTCTTATTAAACCACAGCATTTCTTGCCGCTGGGGTGGGTACACTCACTTGATCACCCACCCATTGCTGCCCAACATAAATTCTACTATTTGTGCATCTGTACGTTTCTGAGCTTCCATTTGGTAAACCTTTAGCTCCTTCCTCATTTCAGTAAGATCCTTCAATATCCTGGTCCCGCCCCGAGTTCTGTATTGCTGCAGGTTGATTGCTTGCGTGTTTGGTACTAATGTAAAATGCTTAGCCTTCTATAGCTTCTTCATTTGCAAGCGACGACAACCTTTGTCAGGAGGAGTGCTTGGCAGATTCTCTCCAACGGAGAAAGACATCAAAACGAAGGTCAGCACCGCCTGAGTAATAACACTATCAAATTTGCAGCACGAATTTTCGTTCACAAGCTCGAATATCATGAGGTCTAGGCTGTTTAGGAAGCCACTGACAGCTGCAGCCCTCACCAACAAATATTCCTAAACCCCGTCATAGCCCTTAGGATGGTATACCAGTAATGATGTTGAAAAGCAGAATAAAAAATCCCTGAGCAGAAATGTATCTCTACTGTCTGCGCTCGGGCCGGCAGGGCATTAACAATGTATTCGACCTAGACGCTGTCAGTCGCACGAAGCCACATGAAGAAAAGTCGCCCGCCTGAGCCGCAAGCTAAGCAGCCGCAACAAATCACGTACAGAACTGCTTGCCTCATTACGATATCCAAGGGATCTTAGACAGGGAGGAAGGACAGTCGAATTGTAAGGGAAAAGGAATGGAATACATAGAGAGAAAGTATCAAGAGCGCGAAAGGAACTATACTCGGACAGAATCATCCGCTGGTTCAACAGTCCATCCGCGTGAGGCCGCAAGAATTTGTCCATGGGTGCAACAAAGACAAGCAAATTGACCAACGAGAGAGCCAGTTCACATAGAGGAAACGACAAAATGGGAAGTCAAGGGCTTCTATACCAGAAGAGGAGGCAAATGGGAGGTGGAAGAGGGAAAATCCATTAAAGAAACGTCATGGGAGACAATGGAAAGAACGCTAAAGAAGTGAAACAATTCCAAAAGGGTACTATCATCTTGATTATGGACATGCAGCGGAGAGTGGGAATTGCGATAAAGAAAGGACAGGGGTGATAAAACGTGTAGGCTAGAGAGGCTGAGTAAGATTCTCTCACCAAGAATTCAGAGAGAAACTAAATCAAAGGCTTCTAGTTAGGGGGATCACGGAAGAGGCCTTGCACAAGGAGCTAGAGGGAGATGGGACGCAAGTGCAGAGGAGATACAAGGAAGATGAGGAAGAGACAAGAAAGGTTACTGTGGTCAAGAACTAGAAGGCAGGAATATGCTTCACAATGGAGTACTGAACCCTAAGAGTAGAACCAGGGGGGTGAGGCAAGGATGGCCCCCAGCAAAGGAGGAATAGGGGTAGCATCACCCTTTGCGATGTTTGGAAGAAAGTAAATGAGGATGAGGAAAGAGGGGAGGAAGAGAATAGAAGCGGGGGCAAGGCATAACCTGTTTGGAACAGCAGCTCCAGCACAAAGAGGAGCATTCATATCCCAACGGTGAACACATATAGGGCCACTGCTAAATCAAACAGTGGGCCCAATCTTGCCAACACTACCATCGCTGCCGACAGGAAACAACATGATATAAAACACAAATATCGAGCGGAGAAGATTAGACTATTGATTGACTAAAGATGATCCGAAGCTATATATAGAGCCACTGCTTATATGTGTCACGGCCTCACGATCCTCCAAAGACAGGGATATCAACAAGAATACAAGTGACACTATTATTCATCAGAAATAGCACAACTAATAATGCACCTATTGATGCGCGATACAGTTAATCCATCCGTCCTGTAATTCATTTATCACTCGGCGCGAGAATTACCCCGTCGGTTCAACACAACGAAACGGAGGAGACAGTGCAGATGAGACTAGAGATCCCGGACTCCAAGCCAGAAAGGGACAATATACAACGAGAGGCTCTGCCACACATGGGGATCGAGGAGAGAACGAAGTAAAAGACAGGGGATGCAATGCGGGGAAGGAGGGAAACGTGGAGTTGAGGAGGAGTGTCGGAACATTACATCCGTTGCCACCTGTTGCTATAATTATTGTTCTCTGTTATTGTGTCGTTCCACTCATGCATGTAACCTCGCTATTGGATTATGTATGAATACGCCACAACGCCAGCTTTTATGTGGCTTACGCCACGGCGTTCTCTTTGCAAGCCACGCATCCCGTGCCTTTCTCACCTTTCCTGATATGATATCTTCCCTGATAATTTCCTATTCAGTCATGGTTCACAAGTCACGTTATGCTATGCTTTCTCATGTATATAAACCCGCTGTTCTTGCGACTCTACGTTCAACAGACTTAACGGTATCTCTATACTTCTATAGCCCTCACCGTGACAAAGCAGCCCTCGCAGACCCTCCCGCTCGTATAGGTTATGAGCCCGGGTTAGTGCAACCACCACTGCCGATACCTTTCTTCCTCATACACCACTGCGTATCCGCTGCTCCTGTCAAGTCTCCTCACACCTCCCGTGGATATCAACTCTGCGCATCACTGTCGCTGTCGCCGTCGCATCCTTGTTGTCATCACTGTCGCCTGTCGCATCCCTCCTCATTACGTCAAAATGACTGATGTTGCATGGTCCATCCCTAACTACCGGATTAACCGGTTCACCAGGCTTGATGGCAAAGGAAGCTACACCTCCTGGGCCTCAAGGGCCAAAGAGCACCTGGAAACCGTCGAAGTTTGGGAAATTGTCTTAGGTACTGAGCAAAAACCGGACACAGACAAACATAACAACTGGAAGCGCAAAAACAACTACGCTAAGGCCCTCCTTACGGAAATGATCGATGACGAATATCACTACCTTATTTCCGATAATGAGCTCGCCAAGACGGCATGGAAAGCCATAGAAGACAAGTTCGATCGAAAAAACGTCATGTCAAACGTCAATGCCCTCCTTGCAGTACTCAATTGCCATAAGGATGAGGCTACACCCACTATTGACCATGTACAGCAATTCGAAGCACTCTGGAGTCGGTTCGCACAGCGCGTGAACTCTGTCACTACCAGCGACAAAGAATACCTCCAAGGTCTTAAACAGTCCTGGTCTGACGACTCCTGGAAGTCTGTTATGCTCATCAATTCGCTCCCTCCGTCGCAATCGCAGTTCTAGGAGATTCTTCTTTCCCGTGCCGAAACCGAATCATATAACAGTATTCGCTCCTCGCTCATTGACTCTACAACCAACGTCCCCACCTCCGGTAGTGCCTTGGTTGCGGCTGCATCACAGAAGAAGCCGACGAAGTCAAAAGACAAGAAGAAGAACTCTCAGACTAAAGGAAAAGGAAAAGGGAAAGGTGACGCTGGTCCTAATGAGTGTTCATGGTGTAAAAAACATGACCTCAATTACATTGGGCACGTACATATTAACTGCTCATTTCTTAAGGACTCTACCAGTCAAGGATGGCTGCCTTTAAGGCTAGTCAATCCGGTACAGCTCAGCTCGCCGTCGTTCCCGCCGCCTCCGGTACCGCTCATCTCGCCGTTGCTTCTCCCTCCTCTCAGCTCACGGTCCTTCCCGCCGCCTCTGTCCAACCTCCCAATATGTCCTCAGGCGTCGCCTACCTTGCTGCCTCTCCTCCGCCTCCTCCCTCTACTCCTCTTGGTACAGCCCTATTGGCTGACAATGCAGAAACTGACGAGGTATGGTTCTTTGATACCGGCGCATCACATCATATCTCTTCTAACCTTTCCTACCTAGATAATCCGACTCTAGATCGCACTCCGATCAAGGTTGGAGGAGGTACCGTACTCTGGAGTACGCACAAGGGAAGTGTTAGAATGAGTGTGAAGATTGATGGCCGTGTTCAAGAGCTTTTCCTTCCTTATGTACTGTATTTACCTGATTGGAATGAAGGATGTTTGGTCTCATGGAATCAGCTGGCTGACCAAAAGAGGTTTCGCATAATTGGTGAGGATGATTGGATCAGAATTGTTAGGAAGGCTGATAATAAATCTTGTTTCATTGCTCTCCGTGAGCATGGTCTCCTGCGAATACCCGTGCTCCCAAGATCCGGTCATGCATATCTAACAAGTGTACAGTTCTGGCATGAAGCACTGGGTCATACTTCTCCACAGATGTGGGGAAGCGCTCTTGACCGTTACGCTGATGGCGAAAAGCTACCCAGGCGACCTTCCCACTTCCTTTGCGACAAATGTGCTCTGTATAATTCCACGTATAGGACCCCTTTACCCCTAGAAACCCGGACGACTACCCCCTTTGACCTCATTCATACGGATGTCGCCGGCCCGTTTTCAACGCAATCGTTAGGCGGAAATCTCTATTATATGACCTTCATCGACGACTTCTCCCGGTTCGCTGAAATTCGGTTTATGGCTCGCAAAAGTGACGCCACCGACCACCTCATTGCGCTCTGTAACAAGGTGCATACGAACACTGGTAGATACCCCCGTCGCATCAGGTCAGATAGAGGTGGTGAGTATATCAACACCAAATGGAACAACTTCTGTGCCGAAAATGGCATCACTCATGAGGTTACCGCCGCCTACTCACCAGAATCGAATGGTGTCGCTGAGAGATACAACCTCACCATTTCGAACATGGTCCGACCATCTCTAGGAAATTCTCCTAGGTTCTTGTGGCCAGAAGCTTATTCTACGGCAACCTATCTCAAGAACCGCCTCCCTCATACGGTCTTAAAGGGAAAAACACCATATGAACTCCTTCATGGGAAACGACCTATGATAGGACACTTACGCCCATTCTACACCAAGTGCTACGTTCACATACCTGAGCAAATTCGCGGTCCTGGAAGTAAGCTCAACCCACGTGCACTGGAAGGATACTTAGTCGGATATACTGAATCATCTGAGTTATTCCGCATCTACATCCCATCCAAACGTTCGGTGGAGGCCGTTCGACAAGTTCGATTCGTATCACATCTCAATACGGTCGACATCGAACTCTCCTCTGCTCCTCCTCCTACTGAACAACCTGTCTCCTCCACAGAATCCCAATCTCGCAAGCCAATCGAACCCACTGACGACCAGTTGCAGAGTATACCTGGAACGTTTCCTCAAACGTCCAGTAAACCAGCAACCGCATCTATACCCCGTGATACCACAATACTCCCTCAAACTACGGCACCTCCTGCACAATCGACTACTACTCCTCCCTCACCTCCACCGGTCGAACCGGAATGGTGGAAAGCCTACGGCGAATCATTCCCTGAGGCAATACAATCCGCGTTAGCCGAACGACAGCTTCTAAACGAAGATAGTGGAAATCGCAGCTCCTCACCTGGTCCTTCTCGTGTACAACCTAAGAGAGAGGTCAAAAAGGGCTCTGAGTTTAACTACTTTCCAGCACTTCTAGCTCGCGAACCTCAGTCCTACGAAGAAGCCATGTCATGCTATGACTACGCCCAATGGGCTGACGCAATTCAGGAGGAATACCAGTCAATTCAGGATGCCAAAGTCTGGGATGTGCATGATATCACGGAGTTACCTGCAGGTCGAAAGGCCATACATTCTCGATGGGTCTTTAAGATTAAGCTACGAGCTGATGGATCTGTTGATCGGTACAAGGCACGGTTGGTAGTAAAAGGGTATAGTCAGAAACCCGGTATTGACTATGATGAGACGTTCGCACCCGTCACACGGTATGATTCCCTCCGTCTCGTTATTGCCCTCGCTGCCTCACTGGACTTGTTACTTGAGCAATTGGATATCAAGACAGCGTTTCTGAATGGCGATTTGGACGAAGAAATCTGGATGCTGCCTCCACCAGGCATCGGCCTAGAAGGCCAGGTTCTTCGTCTCAAGAAGGCATTATATGGGCTTAAACAAGCACCTCTGAAGTGGTATGAAAAACTATCCTCAGTAATTGCGGCCCTTGGTTTTACACCGTTACACTTCGATCCATGCGTCTTCGTTTTCTATAATGCCGGCCGCAGGACTATTCTTGTGGTTTACGTTGATGATCTTACTGTCTGTGGTACCCGCGCCGACCTGGATCTCTTAACTGAGCATCTAAAGAAGCACTTTACAGTGACTGTAAAGGGGAAACTGCAGTGGTTACTAGGTATCGAAGTTATACAAGATAGAGAGAGCATTATCCTATCCCAGTCCCAGTACACCGAACAAATCCTTCGAAAATTCGGTATGGATAACTGCCGGTCAGTTACAACTCCGCTGGACCCTAAGGTCAAACTCTGCAAAGCTACACCTGAGGAACAGCCTGTCGACACCAACCTGTATCAGCAAATAATTGGTTCACTCATGTATCTTGTTACTGGAACTCGCCCGGATCTTGCATTCTCTGTCTCTTTTCTCTCTCAGTTTGCTTCTCGTCCCCTCGAATCGCATCATACAGCTCTTAAAAGGGTTCTTCGTTATCTTTCTGGAACACGTCATTGGAATTTGAAATACCCTCGTCATCAGCCACTTGCTCTCGTTGGATACTCGGATGCCGCACATGCACCGTGCTTGGATACTCGACGTTCATGGTCTGGATATGCATTCACATTGGGAGGTTGTCTAATCTCATGGGGATCTAAGAAACAAAACTGCGTCTCTGTTTCTACTACAGAATCAGAGTACGTTGCCCTCTCCCTCTGTGCTCGTCAAGCTGTCTGGTACCTCCATGGATTTCAGGAACTCGGCCTCGAAATTCCAATACATCTCTGGTGTGACAATACAGCCTCCATCGATATCTCCAACAATCCAGTACAACACCAAAAAACGAAGCATATAGATATTCACTACCATTTCACTCGTGAGCATCTTGCTGCTGGTGATTTCTCCCTTGACTATCTCCAAACAGATACCAACCCTTCCGATCTGTGCACCAAAGCCCTCGAACATGTGAAGCACATCAGGTTCTCACGTCAACTTGGCTGCAACGTCTGAGAGAGAGTGTCGGAACATTACATCCGTTGCCACCTGTTGCTATAATTATTGTTCTCTGTTATTGTGTCGTTCCACTCATGTATGTAACCTCGCTATTGGATTATGTATGAATACGCCACAACGCCAGCTTTTATGTGGCTTACGCCACGGCGTTCTCTTGCAAGCCACGCATCCCGTGCCTTTCTCACCTTTCCTGATATGATATCTTCCCTGATAATTTCCTATTCAGTCATGGTTCACAAGTCACGTTATGCTATGCTTTCTCATGTATATAAACCCGCTGTTCTTGCGACTCTACGTTCAACAGACTTAACGGTATCTCTATACTTCTATAGCCCTCACCGTGACAAAGCAGCCCTCGCAGACCCTCCCGCTCGTATAAGGAGAAGAAGGAGGAGGAGACGATACGGAATTAGGAGACAAAGCGATTGCATTGCTGAAGAAACGAGAGGGAAAGAAGGCCAACCTCGGAGAGAAGGTGGTACAAGCTATAGTATTAACGGAGACACTTCTGGATGGAGGTCTATATGGAATAAGAATGCAGGATCGTGTAGGATGAATATGAGGAGGTAAAGATGGAGTGGGAAAGAATGATGTCCGTCAATCTGGACTCAATCTGGCACCTGAGGAAGGGGTACGAGGGAGCAAGGAAACTAATGAGTGGAAAGGAAGAGGGAAGGGGATAGATGATGGTCAGAAGAATGGAAGAGATGCGGGTGAGCATGCACGCCCCAGATGCGGTTGGCTATGCTCCAGGAGCAAAATCATGCGGAAAGGCTAACGATGGAGGTAGAAAGAAAGCATAAGAGAAGGAGGTGGAAAGGAAGAGGCAAGAGACAGAGAACAGGGCTCAAGAAGAAAGCCGAGATGGATGCGAGAGATAAGATCAAGAGCAACGCGAGGAGGATATGGTGGGATGCTGGATCAAGGGCCCACGAAAGGTTAGGGTGGTAGCTCAGCGAGTACCAGTAACAAAAGGACTCGGTCACAGACGCGCAATAGAACCAACATCAAGAAGGAGAAACCTGGCAATGTGCACTAGGAACCGGAAGGCACATAGGGATGGGATGGGCCCACAGCCTGAGAAAGGCGGCCTTAAGTATGGTGACGTTCGAAGTTGCGGATATAGAGGAGGCTCCCTGCGGCTGTGTCAGAAGAATGTTAAAATGATGGGGAAGTACAGATGGGTTGAGTTATAGGAGCCGAAGAAAAGGGTGTAGGAAAGACTTGAGAAGATGGCCTGAGGCTGAAGAAGGGAAATGTGGATAAACGCAATCAGGTTGTGGAGGCGGTAGCGGAAGTGACTAGGATGGAAAGAAAATAGTCCTGTAGTTTACATAGTTATTCTTTCACGCACATCAGTTGTGCTCTGTCATAGCCAAAAGGGTACAGACGAGGAAATACCGCCTTTTACCCTGAACTTTTGAACAGGTTCCCCTGATTCCATATTCCCCAAACCAAGTACTTGGGTATACCCCATACCCATTCCTGTTTACCACAGGACTTTGTCCCTCTACAGACGTACCCACCTGTCGTACCACTTGTATAAATAAACCTTCCCACTCCACACCCCCCCCCCAAAAAAAAAAAAAAAATATGAGTATCCCGCATATACCTTCCTTTTTCAACATCCAAATCGATACTTAAACCCCCACCCCCACTCCCCCCACCCCCACCTCCTCCTCCCCATTCCCAGATCCCACAAACTGTCGCTTTTTCTCTTTCTTTCTTCCCGATCCCAATATTAGATGGTATTTTATTTCGTTCTATTCCATAATATCACGACAAAAAAAAAAATAATAATAAAATAAAATAAAATTAAATTAGAAAAATGTGAAGCTACAATATGTACTTTTCACAAGACATGCACGGATGACAATCAAGTATACAAAAGAGAAGGAAAAGGAAAGGAAAAAAGAAAAGGAAAAAAGAAAAGGAAATGTTAAATAGTACAGTATGACTCCTTGGTATCTTTTTAACAAAAAAAAAAAAAAAAGAAAAAAAGAAACAAGATAAGAGAAGAAACTCCCCTAGCAAGTTACGGGGAAGAACAATATGGTTTCCTTTTTTTAAAAAAAAGAAAAAGAAAATAAATAAATAAAATACACGACAAATCAAAGTCCGCGCTCCCGTCCTTATGCACATTAGTCACTCTCCTATCTAACTTCATTAAAGCTCCCACCTCCCCCACCACACGCCGACACCAGTATTACTTATTTCCCCTTGCACCCTCCGAAGCCACTCCTCATCGACGTTGATACCGCTGCTCCTTCTCCGTCGTCGGTGCTCCATTGCCCTCTCCCTCCCTGCTATACATCGGCTCCAGATGACTTTCTGGCCCCATCGGCGATACCGTTCGCCTATCCTGGTCACCGTACACCTGCCCTTCCCCTTGTTCTTCCTGTTTATAATGATACGCAGGCTGACCAACACGCTCATTAACATTCCCGTCCCACACCGGATCTGGTGCCGAAGGCGGCGGCACACCATACAACCCGTAGTCCCTACTCCATCCCTGATCTATCCCCTCCCCCTTATGTGGCACCGCCCCGATCGTACCATGAGTCTCGGGTATTCCGTCGGGCCGCAATAGCCCATCATTCGGGCCGTATCCGGCGAGCTCCACTGGCGGTCTGTAGTAGGTCACGCCGTCTTGTCCTGCATGCGGTGAAGGCATCTCCTGTGGCGGACACTTAGGTTCTAGCTCAGTCGGCGGCGGATACTTCCGTTCTAGCTCAGTCGGCGGCGGATACTTCGGTTCTAGCTCAGTCGGCGGCGGATACTTCGGTTCTAGCTCAGCGGGCAGCGGGCCGTGCGTAGCCAAGTTGGCGCGGCGGCGGTGGATGCGACGGAGCAGATATAGTGCGGAGAGAAGAATGAGAATGAGTACGAAGGTGCCCAGAGCCACGGCAGCGATCACCCCAGTGGGGAGTTTGCGAGAGGGTGAGGAGTCCGCTGAGTTGTCAAAGGTGGGGGTTATGGTGGGGGTTATGGTGGGGGTTATGGTGGGGGAGGTGATGCCGGCGCCTGTGCCGGTGCCGGTAACACTGGTTGTTTGAGGGACGCGGAATATCTGTTGGAGGCGGTCGTCGACGAAGCTGCCTCTTGGGGTGGTAAAGGTCGCGCCGCCTTGTGCACTAGATAGTAGTAATAAAGTATTAATCATGTTCTTCATCCAAGCTTGAGATAGATGGGTAGATTCTCACTTTCCGCCAATGATCCGGTACAACTTTTCCGGGACCTCATACCCGGTATTACCGCTCTTCTCGTTTTCTCCCTGCCTTTTCACGTTATCCGTCTTACCGTCCCTCTTTGTATTCTTGACCACAGGTTCCATTCTCCGGGTCCACTCCAACCTCGTTAAATCTAGTATTTGGATCCCCCCATAACTATCACAACCCATCCTCCGGCGCTCCCAACCCTCTAAAAGATACCATATACCTCTCATTCACAACCCCGCACTTGTGGCAAACCTTTGGGAGTTCGGTCCCCGTACCAACATACACCCAGTGAAAAGCGGGGAGGGTCAGGATATATAAATCGCTGAAGGGGGTCTGTCCGGGAATAGCCCAGCCGCTGTAAACGTATATGTTGTGCGAGGACTTATCGGGGGCCGAGACGACTACGGCGCATGCTTCCTGCCGCTCGTGTGGGTAGTTGCCTTTGTCGGCGGTCGTCAGCTGGGTATACCAGGTGGAGCTGGCGATATCGTAAACTTGGATTTCTTTGAGTGATTTCTGATCACAATAATGAGCATCTCTCCGCGATACATACCGCTGATTGGTCAGTAATGATACTTACTAGAGCGTTGGACGACCTCCCTCCCACCATCACCAACACTCCTTTCTCCCCCACCTCCTCCAGTAGCAGTAAATCCCCCTGCTCCGCTGCTCCGACTTGCTGTTCGTTGTCATTCAACCTTTCGAGGCCCCATGTCTGGCTTTCCTCGACCCCAGTCACCTTTAGAAAGCCCTTCAGGTCCTTCAACTTCTTGTTTGTGCCGGTCTCGTTCTTCCCCACAAACCAGTCCCCGGTCTCCACTGTCCCACCGTACATCCACCCTTCTCCATTTGCCCCATCTTTTCTATCCCACGCTATCAGTGCCCGTCCCACCGTATCCATCCCGACCTTTGAGCTTGCCTCGCCATTGTCCCACTTGTCTTCTTTGATATTATAAGTCCAAAGTTTATTTGCAATCGGAACGCGCTCCTCGTAGCTCCGGGAGCCGTTGGCGTTGAAGATGGGGTAGTACTCGTGCATGCCGCCGAACAGCCGCAACGTATTATTCTGCACAAACATATTTCCCCATTTTATCCGCGGGACATGGTCTGGGATGCGCCGGACTTTGACGAAAGAGGTGTGGTCGGATGAAAGGTCGATCGGAGCAGTCAGGTCCATGATGTACATGTGCGAGCTGGAGAGGAAGAGTCTGGAGGTGGTAAATTGGAGCCCGCCCAGGAAATACAGAATATTGCCATCCTGGGCAACTATAGGTCAGACAGTATGTAATGTTAGCCTTGCATCAGGCGGAAGTGGGGGAGGTAGCATAGAAGGAATATGGAGAACAAGAACTTACTCATCATGTTGTGGGCGATACAGACATCATCTATCCAGCGGGCGTCAGCAAGCTCGGGACGCTCAATTTCGTAGCGGGAATCGGTAGCTGCTTTGTCGGACCCGTTTGTTGGGTTTTGGTTGGACATGTTTCGGGGGTATCGCAGTCGACGGGCGCAGGAGTGGAGTGTCGGCAGTACGGGTTACCGCTCAGGAAGGATGAATATAATCAGAGTTCTCTGTTGTTGTTGTCGGCACACTAATTTGATACAAATCTACTGACCGCGAAACACGCGTCAAGTCTGGAACCAGCTTCAAGCTTAATTTGTAGTGCAGGGAATCAACTATGGACTTGAGCGAAGTTCAGCTACCGACGCTTCGACGTGCGCGCGGGTGATGGAGTGCCAAATCCGAAAGGTGGTTGCGATTCGCGGAGGCGGAGGATCAAATGAGGCCGTAATGTATGCGCGCTTCAAGATGGTATGGGATGTCAACAGGATGCCTATGCTGAATCAAACTTTAACAGTCGCAAACTCGTCGCTCACGCCTGATTCATGACTTCTGTTAAGACAATTTGTGTACGGCCTGATCAGGAGGTCAGGTAGTTAGAAAATGAAGCGGGAATAGACATGAAAAGTGCACGCGAGGCTCAAGTACAGTTTTCCCTTGTTACACCGCAGTATCGCAAGGTTCCGGGATAGAATAAAGTGCTCGGCAGAAATAAAATAAGGGTAGTGGTAGGTAAGCAGCGGAATGTCTCCATCCAGTCACTTTTCTGACTGGATGGAAGTAGGGATAAAAGGCGCTAGCCAGATATATATTTAAGCATCCGCTAATCTACTAGTACATAACGCCACAATACAAGGATGCATGGATATTTCGAAAAATTTGAACAATGCTTCCTTCACTGCCTCCCTTCTGCTACCGGTATTGCTTCAGCTTACACCTCGTCTCATACAACCTCGCCTCATAGAACCTCACCTCATAGAACCTTGCCTCATAGAACCTTGACTCATAGAACCTTGACTCATAGAACCTCGCTTCATACAACCTCGCCTAAAGCCTTCGCCTTACACTATCTCGGCTCCAATCATCTCTTTTCAATGTCTGTATCTCTTCTCCATGCCCGCGAAATCATTGCTGCTATGCCGGCTGCATATTTAAAAAAGCCTGAGAAGGGTGAAATTTTTTTTTTTTTCATATCATTACTCGCGTGCCGCCCTATGGGCTATGGCGAAGTCTAGTTACATCAAAACAAAGTACAAGTACGAAAAAATAGAAGTAAATCCATATGGGCTAAACCCCAGTACTGCGAAAACCCGTTTGCAGGCTTATGCCTTTTCTCAAGGCTTCTTGATTTCGGTAGCAAGTGGCTCAGAGCAATGTGGAAGAATCCGCTATAGATGTGTCCACTATGGTGATGCTCCTCGCGATCGCTATAGTTTAACAGCCACTGCTGTGACCCAAAAGGAATATAAAGCTAGTGATGGTATGAGCAAGACTGACTCTAGAAAAAAGCTTCGTCAACGCCAGGCCTTGGTAAGTCAATTATAAATATATCTATTTAGTTTGGATATTAACTATTGAGGTAGCATCGACACCTTGGCTGCAAATGGGAGGTATATATATTCCTACAGAAGGTAGAAAAGACCAGCAAAGGTAGCGTTCAAAAGGAATGGTTTATAGGAGTAAAGCAACTTGAGCATACCCATGAGATGGCAGAAAATCTTTTTTTTTTTTTTTTTTTTTAATTGCATTAATCGCGTGCCGCCCTGTGGGCTATGGCGATGTAGAAAATCCATTTGATTATCCGGAACATTTTACATTCGACCAAGACCATGAGAATATGTAAGGGAATGACATCTGAGGTTGCAAGTGAGGATATACTAAAGATTGTTCGTCTGCGTATTTGGGCTTAGATATAGTGTATATCTTGGGAAACTTTTGAAAAAGTCTTCAATGATATGCAAGAGGTGTTACTACCTGTTGAACGTCAGTATATTGATGAGTTTTGGCTTCCTAAAATACATCAAGTACTTCAAATTCATACATGCAACTATAGAAATCTTGATTGCTATAGTACACAGTGAGCTGAGGGTCTTCATCCTGCAATTAAAGCATTCTTACATCCACGGCATAATCTTGATGAAGCCGTTCATCATCTAGTAAGTATTTCTTCTAATTTATATCTCTAAAAAAAAAAAAAAAAATTTTACAAGTATAACTAATATATATATCAAGGTACGGTACTTCGATAAAGTTAGTAATGATACTTCATTGGCCGAGAACCGCAGTCGCCTTAAGCGTCATTGCAGCTCGGGCAAATTCCCAGGTGCTTGAGAATCAGGTGCACCTAATAGTCAATTTCGCTCCCGCAAAAAGTCAGGGCGAAAATGTGGTTCACGAACACTTCTGAATGCTCGCTTATAGTACAAGTAGTGTAATGTCTTCGGATGTACTACGATATTGGGAATTGGGGCGGTCAATCCATTTATGCTCAACAAGATAGCAGCCACGCTGATTTTTCCAACCAGGCTAATGTTGGCTGACACTTTCCGATACATAAAAAGGCGAAGCGCTTGTTGGATGAAATTACTCCAGTGTCCAGATCCTCCTACAGGGCATGAGCGGTAAGTATACATCAGATTGATACTTGTGCTATACTTCCAAAACCGAACAAGTTCCTTCGATTTTATCCACAGTCCGGCCTCCTGTAGCCTTTCAGTCGGATTTACAGTGTTAGCAAAATCGACTTTCTTACCCATGTTCTAGATTTCTCCTCTATGATATGTATCGGTATCACACTGTGTCTTTCGGAGTTACCGCACCTCACCGGACCCCCGGCACGCTAAGCTTTCCTTTGCCGACTATGCGCTAACCACATGTATTTAGTTGGTTTGATGGCTTTGTGTTACTTCCTTTACTTCCATTAATAAAGACCCTCGCCATAGCCCGTAGGGCGGCATGCGAGTATTGATATAAAAAAAAAAAAAAAAGGAAGGTAAGAGGTCCCCAGCTGAAGGTCGCAGGAACTTGACAAAGAGTACTCCACTCCAAATTCGCTAAGTACGTTTCTTATAAGAGTTTCATTTGTACTGAATTGCGCAGTTGTGACTTCATTGAAGACATACCCACCTGTGGCTCTTATATACATGATTTTTGACGGCCTCTGTACCATATTGATGGCCATCTTTATATGCCTGCATAATACGAAGGCACTTATTATAATAATGCCAAATAGAGATATCTGAAATAGAAAGAAAAGCCTTGGGTATAGTTTCTCATAAACCTGCCAAAGAATACTCACAGTTCTCATGAGTATATTGCTTTGCTGCACCCCAAGATAGCTCTATAAAATGAAATCGAGGGTGAAATAAAACAATATGTCCCCCCTTTTGCTCTCTGAAATCTCGCTCATTTGCTAGTAAACGACGTGCACAGCAGATAAGAACTTGTCGTATACCCTTTTGTTGACCTCGTAAAGCAACAACACTTTGGTCTAATGGGAAAACCATAGATTGAGGATATAACTTGGAATGAATAAACCCTTCGCACACAATAGGTTGCTTTCCACCAGGTCCTAGATAAAGTTATCACAAGGTAGGTTCAGTGTAAGTGACCGCCAGCGGGCTTTTTTTTTTTTTTTTTTATATCATTAATCGCAGGCCGCCCTAAGGTGCGATTGCTCACAGTTCTTACCCACATATGGTGCTGCTTACTAATGCGGGCTGGCAATGTTACAACATGTCCGCTTTTAACTTCCAGCTTTAGCTCTCTACTGAGGCTCATTGTACAGAATATCTTAGCTTAGGTACCTCTGAATCGTAACCCTTGAAACTTCTGCATATTAGCGCACGCCACTGGCGATCCGCTTACCGTACAAGGAACTACCTGTTCCTGAGCGGACAGGTAAAAAGTACCTGTTCGGAGTCATCCCGCTAAGTTACTAATACGTACAACCCATGTCCACATCCCATGCCTACATCGACCCACTTATTCCAAGGTCCTGCGTGAGTGCAGCACAATGACATCTGCATCATCGTACTCTGGTATTTCTTCAGCTAACTCCAGCGCTTCATCCATCTTTCTACGTAAGTGTAGGACAATAACATCCTGAGCATGACGGTCAGCAATATCATTGCGCTCTTGAATAGCTTGACGTTTAGCTAGTTCCGTTTCAGCCACCTCAGCCCCAGTAGGCCCATTAGCTGAATTAATGCGTTTTGGATTACGTGAGGTCGATGTGCTCGATGCTGTTTGCAACTGTATCCGGAAGTTTGGTTCTGGAGAAGGTAAAATAGTGGTTGGAAAACTAGGGGTTTTCCAACAATTTTGTACTTCTTGGACTGTATGTTGAAACTGTAGAACTTGATGTGCTGCTAGATGAGAAGGTTGCGCAATGAAACGGGAGGTTGTATGCTGTCTGAACGAAGGTATGCTTGCCTTGGATATCAGGAAGGAGGTTTGGTGTTATCAGTGGTGCAGATAATGAACTCTGGGTGGTATCAAGCGTCATAGTCCACTGTTGATGAGAGCCCCATGCGGACTTGTCAACATTCCAACAAGGATGAATCAGTGATAGTGGTATTGACTGTTTAAGAAGATAAAATGTACATAGAAAATGGTGACAAGGAATAGCTTATTGGAGAATAATTGAGCATGTAGTACATGCAACATTTCCCATATTTCTGGCAGAATCAGAAGCTTCATAAATAGGAGATGATCCAGCTTGCCATTCATGCTTTAGCATGTCAATGCAATACAGTGTAACCTGCCCCTGTAGCTGCGAAAATGCTCCAATACCGATACTATCTAAATGAAGTGGCAAGTAACGTTTAAGCCGGCTGCGGTTCTCAACAATTTAGCCCATAACTTTCACCCTTCTCAGGCTTTTTTAATATGGGCTTGCATAGCTGCAATGATTTCGTGGGCACGTAGGAGAGAGGTAGCAGACATTGATTGTTGTTTGTTGTTCTTATGTGTTGTGTGAGGCAAGGCAATATGAAGCAAGCAATAGTTGGTGGTGGGGCAATGTGAGATGTACTGTGGCATTCCAATTTTTTGATGAGAATTCGTCGAGTAAAAAAAAAAAAAAAAAAAAAAAAATTTCGTCGAGTAATATAATAAAAACGAGAATTCGTGATTTCAATTTATCCCTGCACTCCGAGCATGGGTTGTACTACTAGCTAGTAAAATATGTTTTCGGACATAGCGTATGTTGTGCATTAGTACCCCTGTCCGAATACATACTTTACCGAGAGAATGCCCGCTCGCTACGCTCGCAATGGGGGCAGAGCGTGCGGCGGGAGCTGAGGCAGAGCTTGCGACACTTGCGACCGGGATTAGGGGCTTTGGTGTCTGTCACGGAGTAGCAAATATACTTTTTCAGCCGCTTGCACCCATGCTTACTGAGAGACCCCAGTCGCTTCGCTCGGGGTCTATACAACTGCTGAGGAGGGTGACGCACCTAGGGGGGTGACGCGCCTAGGGGGTGACGCGCCTAGAGGGGTGATGCGCCCTGGGGGGTGACATCAAGAGGAGAAAAACTGATAGAGGTGTACATTTAACACCGAAGGATAGCACTGTATTATCAAGACCCGCACCTTTAAAATTGGTCTCTACCCTTAGATGTCACATTCCTGATCTGGAAACTCACATCCCTCCGCTGCAGTCATATTTACAACAATTATATCTGTCAACTTTATCTAATCAACTTCTCTAACTAAAATCTCACCACTACGCTCACTATCTCTTCTAAACTTCCACTTTCCAGTTGCCCACCCATCAACTACAACTTGCTGAATCACTTGCTTAATTGCCCGCTGAACTGGCCTGCTGAATTGCTTGTTGAATTGGCTGCTGAATCTCCTGAAATTCTGAATCCCCTGCTGAATCCCCCGCTAAAGTGCTTGCTGAATCCCCCACTAAAGTACCTGCTGAATTCCCCACTAAAGTACCTGCTGAATCCCCCGCTAAAGTGCCTGCTGAATCTCCCGCTAAAGTGCTTGCTGAATCCCCTACCGAATCACTTGCCGAATCGCTTGTAGGACTACATGCTGAACTTGTTGAACTTTCTAACCCATCTGCTAAGCTGCTAGTTAGCTCACATAATGAATTGCTTGCTGAACCCTTCACTGAATCGTATAGTGCATTCTCACTTACCTATTAGGCTATCCACCATAGCATTCAAGTTTCTTAAGTAGCAAGTTTATTACAGTACAACCCGATAACCTATAATTTTTTCAGTATTAATATAGTAGTGCCAATGGAATAAAAGTGACTCTTACCTTTGCATTGTCAAATTGCGGAGTTGTAAAGGGGTGAAGATGAGGAGGGAGTTTTAAGATAGATTTATTCTTAATTCAGGAGAATATCATAGAAGTCAAGCTATCTTTATTTTGATTAGTTTGATGGGACGACTTACTCAAGTTGACAGAGATTTCCACAGTTGTATTAAAAGTGCTGATCAGAAGCCACTTGTAGAGATCATAGCTACAAAGTATAGAAATCTATTAGCCCGATAAGAGAGGAGGCCCAAGTTATTCTCGAGAACTTTTATCTCAGTACTATATAGATTTTACTGGCTAGTAGTATATTAGCGGTCGCTTGTATAGTTTAGCGTCACTTATCCCGGCTTCTGTCCAGTCAGAAAGTGACTGGACAGGGACATTCCGGGCATGAGATGTGGCAGAATGAGTTGAATTTAATAGATATAGTAGGTCCGGCCCCACGGCCTCAGGTGAGGAAGAATTAGCTCAATTTTACAGGTATAGCAGCCCCCACCTACCGCCGTGAGATGATGTAGAATGAGCTGAATTTGATATATGTGGCAGCCCGTCCTGCCAGCGTGAGATGAGGTGGAATGAGCTGAATTTGACAGGTATGGCAGGTTCGGCCGGACAGCATGAGGTGAGGTAGAATGAGCTCAATTTCACACGAATTGCATGCCCGACTTCACGACATGAGCTGAATTTGACACGTATAGCTGGCCCGACCCGATGGTGCAAGATGAGGTGGAATGAGCTGAATTTGACAGGCATGGCCGGCCCTAGCCATTGAAGTAGCCATTTCGGTAGCCATTTCATTATCTATTTCAGTAGCCGTTTTAGCAGTCATTTCAGCAGCCTTTTCAGTAGCCCTTTCGGTAGCCGTTTTGGCAGCCTTTTCGGCAGCCATTTCGGTAGCATAAGCCGACGATGGGTCTTGGCATTTTCCTAATTGGGACGAAAAGCTCTGTGCAGCTTGTAATCAACCCATCCGCTTCTCAGCAAGCTGAGTTCGCTCCTGGGCATGTAAGTACATATGTACATTCATGTTGCCGCTGGCCCAGGGGTTCGTGAATCGGCTGGCCACGCGAAAATGACCATATGTTTTTGACGGCGCTGGTTGGTTCGCGAACAAAAATGCCACACTATGCTTATAAAGCCTCCGTTCTTTTTTTAAAGCCAAGTAACCTCGCTTACCGTTGCTCCGTTCAAACTATGTCTTGACATCCAGTTTCGTTTTTTATATACATACCAACCCAACGCCCTAACCAAATCTCCCATCTTTATCGTCTGAAACATTCTTGACGTGCTCGTCCGTCTCACCAGATACCACCTCATCCATCTCTTGGACTTTTGCACCGACTTGAATTGCACCATATGCGCTATTGCCAAGGCTCTTCGGGGGGATTCCGGCCTATCCATTTCCTCCCCACGACAGGGCCCGGTAGTACTACTGCTAGTACCTGGATGGTATCCGGTTTATTGCCTTTCGTGCATAAACGCTTCGCTAATTGGACTTAAGGGATGTCAACGATCGTATCGTAAGTTATAGTAACTAATTTCTAAAGTGTGCCTGCATTGAGAACGGCACGCCCATGATGACTAAAGGCCCGCGCGCAGCAGCGACAACCACTTCGGCGGGAAGAGCTATCAGAAGGAACTCCGCAAGCACAACATCCCCCTATCGAAACCTAAATAGATCGAAAGCTCAGTCTTTAATCTAATTTTAATTCCGGAACACTCAATTCTGCAAGTTTTCTTCCAGGGACAACACTTTTGGACATTTTCAGCCTCTTCACCTCCCTTAGCAACACGATTGAATCCTTGAAATCGGCATACTGAGTCCTAGCCAATCACGAGAGGGCAAATACAAAGTCCAAGGACATGGAGTGATGAGGAAACACCGTCAGTAGACTCAGAACGGGCACAGATACTAAAGGGACATCATGGAATCATACCAGAGCTCAAGTGCATTGAGCCTTTGGGGTTACAACTTAAGGCAGTCCACACAGTGCTAACACACATGTGTGGGGATATTGAAATTTGAAACCCAATCCCAAGGACATAAGTTTGAACCCCCTTGATGACCTACTAAGGATGTTGAGAAATTCACAGTATAGCATCACATAAACGATCTCGTACTACAACTGATTAAAGTGTCACTTTTCATTGCGATCTGCGGAAACAATACAGAGTGAACAGTAGTTGCACAATGTAATTCCAGCAGAGACCGAAATCACACCGTGTATATGTAATGCTGATACTGTAACCAAGCAGCCCATATATGCAGAAGCAGCTGCTCAAATATCAGCACTACCCCAAAAGACAACGCCAGCCCAACGCATGACTACCCAGGGTTAAGAAAAAGAGAGGTCCACCAGCCGAAAAGAGAAGGAACACCATCTCCAATGCCACTTCTACTCCACGGAGCAAACCCCACTTGCAACAGAAGCCAGGACTGCAATCTGCGACTCTAGAAAACATAGCTCATGCCCTGCCATGGCGAACAGCTGCAAGCGCGGTGACGTGACAAAAAAACAGAAAAAAAAAAAAGAGGTCATGTAGATACTTGATAGACAGCATGGGTGATCCGTCCCGCCATCCGGTGTCACAGTTCTGCCTCAGGGTAATCAAGTGGGCCTGCCAAGGTTCCGCCACACGCTGACAGTCTGTACGCATGGTTACGTGATGGGAAAAAACCAAAAAAGACACAATGCCCCTGATGACAGAGATTTGGCGCCGTCTGCTGCTGTATCTTTAAGGTCGGCGCCCCTAAGATTCCTCTGATGAGCAAGCTACTTGAAGTTAAAGGGTCCCTTGTGACGCTTGCGCAATTGAAGCAGGTAACAGAAAGCTATAGCTACATCGCTACCCATATTCCAACATCCCCTGCCGATCAAGATGCGCTGCAGTTGCCATTGATCCCCAAGTTCCTACTTGCTTCCTGCGCATTGGTATGCTGCAGCTTTACTGACAGTGACATAAGGTTACCTCTACTACGTCAGGACCCTGTCAGGGTGACCGAACAAAGTATCAATGATGCCATGGCGATGAGAGATGACGCATGATAATCACGCCATCCATAGTTATGATGGTGAAGAGAGAGAAGCTTGTTAGTTAGCCCTCAATGTTAAATAGAATAATGCAAATAACCGACACGCTGGACGCCTATATATAGAGGTCTCCACGGCCTCTATACAAAGGTCAAGTTCCAAGCGTTGTCCTAAGTTACACCTACATTTCGCTGCAATCGCAGACACCGTAACATTACAACGCCTTACCTTTTACCTTTTACCTCAACGCTTTACCTTTCACCTTTACCTTTTACCTTTACTCAACAAACGTTCTCGCCTTCAACCCTTTGAAGTTACTCGCTTGCACAAATAGATATGGATGACGAAGTACCCTACTCCCCAACATTGGGATCGCGATCACACTACTCTCCAAGATTAGAAAGCACTGCAAAGAAAGAAAAAAGTACAGTCCTTTCTAGGATTCATTAACTTCTACAAATGATTTATCAAGAATTACAGTGTATAAACTAAGCCACTCATTGAGTTGACTTGTAAGGATATACCATGGTCCTGGACTGAACAACAATAGAGTGCATTTGATGAATTGAAAAAACTATTTAAATCTGCTCCTATACTTGCACAGTATGATAGAATACCACCTACACTCATTGAAACAGATATATTAAATCAAGCTATTGTAAGAGTATTCTCTCAATTATATCCAGCAACAGATAAAAATAAGGGAGAAGCCTGACAGTGGAAATTAGTAAACTACCATTTATGGTTACTAAAGTAACATTAACGCAACTGGCCTATACATGATAAAGAGTTATAAGTAATTGTCAGCTCTTTACTACACTGACATACATAGTTTCTTAGTTTAATAATGCAGTTTGAAGTATATACAGATCATCAAAGACTACAGTACTTCCAGACTAAGCTAAGATTAAATATATAACAGGCAGAATGGGCCGAAAAGCTTGCTGAATTCGATTACATTATTAATTTATCAAGAATTGACCGGAATTAGCTATGGGATGCCCAGATGCTATCACATAACAAGAAGGTAATGAACCTTCAGGAACCTATACAGCAATATTCAAAGAAGGCAAACTTACAGTTGCATAAGCTAATGTGATAAATGAACCATGGGCCCTGGGTAGTCATCTCGTAACGGAATACTCTAGCTAACGAAGATGCTCCAGCTAACAAAGATGCTCCAGTAAATAAAGATGCTCTAGCTAATGAAGATACTTCGGACCCTGAAGAAGAAGATGTTCCAGACCCGAATCTAGAAGAAATTGATATTACAACATGGCTAAAAGATATTGAGAGTGGACTGCTTATTGTACCTACTAAGTGTCAGCATGCTATACTATAATAATGTCATGATTCTAGAGTTGCAGGCCATTGAGGATGATGACGCACTGAAGAGCTTGTATCATGCAACTTTATATAGAAAGAATGGTAAGAGCGCCATTCAGGCAGGTTCGAGCCAATTAAACGAATCACTCCAGAGCTATCCAGGTGAAGTGAGGCCAGCATTTACCCGATTGTTTGAGTACTTGAATGGGTAGAATCTCCCGTATATCTAGAATTTTAAACCGCATTGGTCTACGACTTTAGTCAAGTATGTATCACACTTTATATTCAAGTATATATATTTTAGAAATAAAGGACCTATTAGATAATACAACAGACGGGACTCAATTCTTTGATGATGATACCTTCAGCAAAATCTCCCAATATTCATAACTCTCCTCCAGCCACTAGTGAGCGGCTCGAGCTGGCTCGAGCTGGCGTGGCATGAGCTCGAGCCTGGATTGATTATATACATAATATTGACAAACTAAACTAAACTAAGCTAAATTTTCATCTTTCCCACTACTATCAGCTAAATTGTGCATTTCGAAGTTGTTGGTAGGTCAGAATGAGCTCCAAGTCTCTAATTATTACTATATTAGGTATTTACAGTTTATGAAACCTTGCACTGGCTAAGCATTTTAGCGAGCTGTCAAGAAAAACACTAGCATGATCTTGGCTCGGCTCGTGCCGCTCACTACCAGCCACTGTATTTGCAGACTTCGGCACCCCTTCTGCTTCAGAACCACTGCTTGATTCCGTTAGAAACTTATAGAGTTATAGGCCGTCGAATCTGAGAGGTTAATGAGGTTGATAATTATCAGTAATTTTACCTAATGGGCGACTGTCAATTACTAATAGTGGAAATATCCAGGACTATTAAAATCTAATTCACCTGGGTTAAATTCTAAAATCGCTTAAATTTACGCAAATGGCCTGGCCTGGCCGGCCCGTTGGGAACACTGTCTCCATCTCTATCTTTTTTTTTTTTTTTTTAATTCCATTACTCATATGCCGCCCTATGGGCTATGGCGAGGTTTAGTTACATTAGATATGAAAAATAACGCTAAGTATGACACTGTTATGCCTGAATGAAAATAACCCTAAACGTGATGCCTGAATGAAAATAAAGGTCAAAGATAACGTCCCGTCTGCTAATCTCTTTCCGCCCATTCCATCAGCTCCACCAGTTTGTCTCTTTCCCCTTCTGATTGAGGGGGTGTCTTTAGGTCCGAGTATCCTCCTGGCCATTTTCCTCCATCTCTATCTCTAGGATGGTCATACCCGAACCCTACGTGGTGGCCATATGGTAGAGGTTTAAAGGATAGTGCACAGACCTCCCGGAGGGATGGCTCAGACTGTCCAGTGGCAGCACGTGAGTATTGATAATATAAAAAAAACAAAAAAAAAACAGACTGTCCGGTGGCGGAAGCAATGGTTGCGTGTGTTAATCAGGACAACAACGCCCTACCGTCCACTGTCGCTCTTGTCCCACCTCCACCTCTCAAGGTAATCACACTCGTCATGAAAGTTCAGTTGTTGGACTATCGGGTTCGGACGCTGAGGCTCCCACTAACGTATCCTCCTCCCCAAGTGGATGAATCGGCACCAGCATTCCAATCTATCCTCCACCAGAGTGGGCTCTCATCTCACGTGTTGCGAAATAATCCCTACTGGGATATAACAGTCGTGAAGACGGGGGCAGCCGCAGTGGAAGGATGGTTGAGAGAGGAAACATTGATCCCAGAAAATACATACCTGGATCAGCTGCATGCCCCCTCTTGGGCGGAGCGGATGCCGTCAAACAATGGTATGGAATGGGTAAGGTGGGTTTGGGGGCTATGGGGGTCGTATTTCCTACTTGACAAGCATGAACGAGGGGTAGATGAAGGAGGGTGGTTGGTGGGAGTGGTAGTAGTATAGGATACAGCGGGTGTATGATTATCTGGAGGGCACGGTGGCATGCGAGTAAAAAAAAAAATTTCTGGAGGGCATGAAAGATCAAAGCTTTACATGAGAATTCTCTCTGCGTATGCCCTGCTTACTTTTTCATGGAAGGCTTTCTGTAATGGTGGCATTTACGATGGGAGTACTTGGCTGGCGTTCATAGGAAAGTCATCACATTTTCAGATTTCTTTACGGGTTGGGAGCTATTCTTTTTTTGATGGAGGATTAGCAATTTTAAGAGTCCTGTTTCAGCAATTGTCTTCGGATTTGCGCGCTGAAGTGAGGGCTATAATAGCGACAACACAGATACAATATTGTTCATAATGCTTCGCCATAGCC
Organism: Kalaharituber pfeilii; assembly: GCA_015179045.1. Lineage (NCBI taxonomy): Eukaryota > Fungi > Ascomycota > Pezizomycetes > Pezizales > Pezizaceae > Kalaharituber > Kalaharituber pfeilii. Next base: position 300,608 of record WHUZ01000066.1, on the reverse strand, counting down.
CACAGGGCAACACGCGAGTAATGATATTTAAAAAAAAAAAAATTTTCATAATGCCTTTTAATTTTCAAAACGGCGGTTGCATTTTGCTTGGACTTCGTCTTGCGACGTTGTAGGACCGTCATACCACTTTTTCTCTCTTTTTTTCTGTTTTACATATCAGTATTCGCATACGTCTCCGACGGCTATGGCGAGGCGGAAGCCACCTACAAACAAAGTAGAGAACAAGAATCTATATGACCCACGATTTTCAGTAATTTAGTAGCCGGAACCCAAAGTCACGTTAGCACCCACGGTTGTCATCTTGTAGATAGAAACTAGAGCAAACATAAGGCTCAACAATCCAGTTAAATACAGATAAGTCTATTGTTCCGATTCCATGCCACTGGCCACCCAAGATGTGATGAAATGGTCTTCTAGCTGTTTACTTTTAAGATCGTCATAGAATGCAGCAACCTTACCGGGGCAGAATTAAACAGTCAGGGGTCCAAATAACGTTATCCACAACCACACTAGGTACTCGACCCGGCTAGCCCTACACATCAAGTCCATCTCCCCCCATCCCCCCATAATGGATAAAGCTTACCCAAAATCGATTTAGTAGTAAGTGGTAACAACTACTTCCCATGAGTGCCTGCTTTCATATTAGTAACCAAATGATGGTTGAATGCTCATTATCAATTGGGATTTTGTGACATTGCATGTGAGACTGCGACATTGGGAGATTGGTACCTACAAGTTCTCTTTAATGATAAACTCCTTTGAGCTTTTAAACTGGCTCCAGGCAAATGTTCGCAATAGACGCTTGCATCAGGAAGCTATAGTGCACGCTATCGTATCCCAACTACAGTATTCTACACCAACCAAAAATCATGCAGTTGTCATGCATCCCGAGACTCCTGCTTGCAGGAGTGATTACCGTCCTATGCTGCAAGATTAAAAGAGGCAGAATAAGGCACACAATGGTTCTGGAAGAAGATAACCTCCCTCCATAGGATGAGACGCGATGCTCCTGCTTCCTGACCTCCCGAGTGCCTGTATGCCACCCACCTCTACATGGTATCATCAAAAGAACAACACGACGGGGCAATGCATCATACGGTGCTACAGCAGACGAGGGTCTTCTTTGCTCCTTTTTTTGTTTTATAATATCAGTTATCGCGTGCAGCCCTGGGGGCTATGGCAACATAGAGGACATAGAAAAATAGCCAAGATGTGAGAAAAGACCAAATGTAACTAAACATGAGATAAAATAACCGAACTGTGACAATGACATGACCTATTCCCTTCCCGCCGACGCTAGCATGGCCACCAACGGGTCCCTCTCCTCCTCTTGCGCTCTTGGTATGCATAGCTCTCTCACCGCCTCCTGACTCCCCGGCCATCTCTAGTTCCACACCTTGCACTCCTCCCAGATGTGCACTGCCGTCTCTTCCCCTTCCCCACACCAGCGGCACTCCAGGCTCTCCGCTTTGTCGACTCTGAATTTTCAAGCTCTGAGGTCCTTGCCCCCCAGCAATCCTGCCAAGGTGGCTGTCAGTCCGCCCAGGCGTTGCAGCGGTCTATAGCTCAAGTCCAGCCTGTTTCTTTCCTCCGCTCGTCGCGCTCTCGCCTCCACGCCCATGCTGCTGCTTTGCTGCTCGATCGCGACCCCCAGAGTGGTGAGATCTCAGCTCTATGTCAAAATTCATAGACCTCAACAGCAGAAAGAGGTTGGAACGACAGTACCCTGCGTTTCCAGAAGGTTCACTGGGGAAGTGCTGGCACAGAGGTGAGTACATTCACCGCAGAGAGAATCCTGGGTCCCAGCAGCGATTCTTAGCATTCAGTAGATACTCTCGTCGGACCTCTACGGCGAAAAAATTACTCTATGTATGAAGCTCGAGCTTCGGGATTACCGCATCCGGACCCTTGAACTCTCGCTTAAATCCACCCTCCTCCACAAATAGATAAGTTTGCACCATCCTTTCACCCTATGCTTCTCCAGATTGGGCTATTTTCGCACTTGTTGAGGCATAATCCCTACTGGGATATCACGGTGGTGAGTACTGGTGCGGCAGCGGTCGAGGAATGGCTGCATGGCGCAACCTCGAGTAACGCATACTTGGAACACCTACAAGTACCCCCCTGGAAAGAACGGTTGCCAACCAACATGGGATGGAGTGGGCGAGGTGGCTGTGGGGACTATGTGGATCTTTATGCTGGAGGAGTATGACAGGGGAGTAGATGAAAGGGGGTGGGTAGTCGGGGCAGAGGTTGAATAAGGGAGGCAGAAACGTACCATAAGGTCTTTGTTTCGACAACAAAGATATAGCAGTACTATATTGTTGCAGTAGTTGCTTTGGGATAATGTAAACGTGGATTCGCAGGCGGTTGCACGATGAAAATATGACGTTCCGTGCGGGAATATTATGTGTCCCCGCGTTCGTGGGAGTAATTCACAGCATTCTCCATAGGATTTAATTTCGTAACGAAAAAAAATTATAGAATAAAGTGTACTACTTCCTTTCTCTTTGTATGCTTATTTATATTATCTTTTTGAGGTAACATTATATCATTCCCACCTCCTAAACCCTTTAATTGCGAGTTTGCATGCGTCATTGCCAGCAACTGTGACTGTGTTGGATGTAAATAATTGAGGACTGTATGCATGTCGGCAATACGTGCGGAGGACTCTCAGTGTTCCTTTTCCTTTCATCCCACTTTTGTTTTTTGCATGACAGCTTTCCTCTGAATTTAGTCTTGTAGGTCAGGCGTATAATTACGGGATTTTCTTCGCCATAGGTTAGTAGGCTATATATAATATTCTGCACACGAGAACAGCCTGTATACGGGTTTACGTGACTAAAGAAAACCAAGAAAAGAAGCATTGCGAACCTTACTGGAAGATCCTCAATAGTCGAGCTGCAATATTGCTCGTAGAGTACTATACAGCGACGCTGCAGTGATTTGTGAAGTCTAGCACTTCTAGTCCAACAATCAGAGGTGCGGTGGTCTAACGGTATGACAACTACTAGATAAGGCTACATCCTGCGAAGTGAAAGCAGGGCTGAGGCATGAGGTGGGGGATCTGGGTTCAAGTCCCAGCCGAACCAATTTTTTTTTCTCTTACATGTTCAAAGATTTTCTTTTTTATATTTTCTTTTTTACTTTTTTGCCGTCACTGGTCAAGAATACAGGCTACAAACATCATACGGCCTTTACATAAAGTATTACCCAGTATCCTGGAACGGAATGCTTAGGAACAGATAACCGTGGTACTCGCAACACCATTACGTCGGATTGGAGCATACTACACTGTCGGCAGAGCGGAAATGATAGAATTTATTAAATAAAAAAGGAAGTGCTGAAAAGTACCTCCTGCGAGGGCGAGCCTCGATCCCAGCACGTTCACGATGCCTCTATGCTAGTGCTTGGTTGAGGTTTTGTGCTGTTTGGTTGAGGTTTTGTGCTGTTTGGCCTTCAGGACTGCGACAATTCGAGCTTGGCACCTACGCTTTTGCAGATGATCAACTCCCAGTTAATTGTTCTCCCAATATGTTTTTGCAATCAAAGCATGCGGAATGGGCTATAGCTTGCAATATCTCACTCCCCACTTCGAAATCCCTACCCAACCAAGATGTGATGAAAGGGGGGCCAGGTTTTACCTTCCAAGATCGCCAATGCCATGCTGCAGCCTCACAGGGCAGAATAAGGGGGTGTTGTACAGGATAAGGTTATCTACACCCGCGCCAGGAATTCAACTCAGCTAGCCTTGTAGATCATGTTCACCTGCACCAGACGGAATCTGGTTTTCCAAAAGTCAAATCTGCTTTGACTGATTGCAGAACTTCCCAGTTGGAGATTCCTATACATGACGAGGACCACACAGAATTAATCTAATGTCATTGAATGGCCAGCCAATAAGCAAGCTGGGCACAACGGCCCTGCCCAGCGGGGTAGAGTGTTTCCCAATACAAGTTTCGCACCGTGCCGTTTGCATGGAAACCTGATTGAGGACGGCTGCGTGAGGGGCCGAGGAGTTAGGTATAAATACGAGCCATGGTAGTGGTTCCCTAACTTTCTTTATGTAATGCAATTGCGGCTTGCTTGTGACCGTCCCCTTCGCGAGTCCACTATCGCTCACTATTAGGCATCGCCTAGATGACAGAATCTTCAGCAATCACTCAAATTTAACACATACATCTTGTATTTTCTCAAATAGACGGAATTACAATCAGCTTCACAAGAGCATTGGTCCTTCCTATTCCAGCCCGATAGCGAGATTGAAATTTGACGTCAAGTAGGTCAAATGCACCTCACCCACCAGTGTTACTAGAAGGCTCTTGAACAGAATATATGAGTTGTTAACAACACCTACAGAAAGAAAATGAAGATGCCAGGGTTGAGAACGCTGTTGAGCAAGATATCCTGCCATCGTCAGGTAGCCAGAGATCAAGTTCCTTTGAGCAAACATCCGGAGTCAACTACAGGATGCCAACGCCTCAAACTCCAACTCAAACAACCGCCACAAAGTACTCCGCAGGAGCCTGCTCAGCATAGCGCAATCGAGCGTGAAAGGACCCTCCCTTACGCTCCACCGCTTCCACCGGACTGGTCGTATCCAGAGCCGACGCGAAAGCAGCACAAAACACCATGCGACAGAACGGACAGTGCTGTGGTCGAGTGTCAGGTGAGCTCGGGAAGCGGTAGCACGGCGGAAGAAGCAGCTGCCAGGAAGTCAAGTCCGCGTAATGATTCCCTGAGCTCCGCAAGCACTCTAGTTCCAACGCCAACACAGAAGATCACTCTCGTCATGAAGGTCGAGCTTCTCGACCGCCGGATCCGGGTCGTGGAGCACACTCTAACATATCCGCCACCGCAAGTGGACAGGTTTTCCCCATCGTTCCACTCTGTGCTGCACCAAAATGGATTATCATCCCACGTTTTGCGAAAAAATGATTACTGGGATATCACGGTGGTGACAATTGAGAGGGAGAAGCTGGCAAGATGGTTGAAGGGACAAGATTCAGATAAGAATGATATTGAGCAACCACAACCTGCAGGCTGGAAAGTTAGGATGCCATCAAACAATGGCATGGAGTGGGCGGAGTGGGTCTGCGCACTCTGGGGGTCCAATATCATGTTTCACGAGCACGAAAGGACCGACGAAAGGGGCTGGTTGGTAGGGGTGATGGTTGAGTAAGGCGGGCACACGGGTAACAAAAACATGGCACTGGAATATTGTCATTGTTACACAGACACCGGGTATTGCACCTAAGGATAGCCGGGTCTACTATTTGAAACACTGGGGCGGCGTTGGTGCAACAACTTTCTGCGCATGCTATTGTAACATTCTTGGGTTGCTTGTTGTTGCTGGCTTTTCTTTACAATGGAATATAATGTCTTTCTCCATGCTAGTTTCTGATGGGGTTGGAGCTCAGCATTTCAACGCTTCGATTTTGTGCCGATATCATAAATTGACGACCATATGGGCAATAAAACGTTCTGCGTATCCATTTGCCTATTGTGGGACTTTGTTTGCCCTGCGGTTACCTTTGTGTCCTAAACCTATAGGATTGTCTTAGGGTCACTGAGATTGCTATATAGCTGTAAGATATAATTTTGTCAATGAATTGGCAGTAAGCCGTGGCAACTACTTCACCTGAATAATACAAGCAGGCGTATGATGTCTCAAAGCTCGTCTTTAATTGAAATTTTGCACCGTTTGCTCTTGTGCAAGCGACAATTCAAGCTTGGCATCAGCAAGCTTTCGCTAATTATCAACCTCTTTTCATTTCAGGGACACTATCCAATTGGAGGGCACAGCATGAAGCTATAGCTATAGCTACAGTCCTACTTTCCCCAGCCGCAAGCATCCCCAGCCGATCAACATGTCATCCATTGGGTTCTCAGGTACCTATTTGGATGATCGCCATGGTATCCCGCACCCTTCTGACGGGCACAATAACTTAGTCTCCGGAGAGAATGTTAATAAGATTACCGATACCCACGGCAGGTCCTCGGCAGGTCCTCAGCACGGCCAGGAATGCGGATCATGTCCAGCTGCACCAACATTAATCTGACTCCATAAAAAGTCAATTCTTATACATATAGCGATGCATCTTTTTTTTTTTTTTTTTTTTTTTTTTTAATTTCATTACCGCATGCCGCCTATCAGGCTATAGCGAGAGTTTAAATGCATGATGGGTAAGGTAAAGAGAAACGGAGTAAAATAGAATAGAAAGAAATAAAGGAGATTATTCCGCCGCCCAGTCTAACACCTCCGCCAGCTTGTCTCCTTCCCCCTCCGACTTCGTTGGCTGCTTCAACCCCATCTCCCCTCCCGGTAGTCTCTTCTTCCACACCTCACACTCATTCATAATGTGCGCAAAGTTCTCGACGGCTTTGCCACACCATCTACACTCCGGTGAGTCGTCCTTCCCTATCTGATGTCTCCACTGCCGCAGACCCTTGTCCCCCAACATGCCTGCGAGTGTGGCTACCCTCCTTCTATTCCCCAAATATTCCAGTGGCCTGTACGACAGCTGTAATTTCTTCCTCTCGCCAGCTCTCCATGCCTTGTCATGCTGCCGCATACCTCCCTCGGTAACTGTCTCGTCCTGGTATTGCAGTGCCGTGCCGATCTTAGCTGCCATATCCGCCCTGGTGTTGCCTTCAACGCCTTTGTGTGCCTTTACCCACAGGATCGCTATATCTCTGTCACCCCGGGCTGTCCTCTCTTCCCACCGTTTCCTCACAAATCTTGTGGAACCCTCCGGAGTTGTGTCTCCCCTTGCTATCCCCTGCATTCTCGTTATGGTGACCCTGGAGTCCGTAACGATTAACAACTCCCCTTCTCTTCCTAGTACTTCCCCCACCGCTATCATCTCCGCGTCATTCACCGAGCAGCACCTCCCCAGACATATGGAGGTGTCATCGCTGCCCTGGTATACCCCAGCGCCCGTCCTGTCTTCTAGCCTGCTCCCGTCAGTGTACACGCTCGTCCACCCTTCGTCTTCTTCCTTAGCTATGATAGCCTCCCAGTCTTCTCTGTGGAGGTCCCTGGGGTGGTACGGGTGGATGTGAAGTGGCAGGGGGTCGCGGTGCCTGAGTGAGCCCCTCATGTACCTCGTATCTGGTTGCGGGTCCTTGATTGGTTCCTCCCTAAATCTCGGCGCTCTGGCTTCTACCCTCTCAACCTCCCCGTTGATGAATGCCTCCGCTGATTCCAAATTCGTTAGCCCTTCCACCACATCTCTCCTCGTCCGCCGGGGGCCCCGGTGATCTCTCTTGCTACTGAATATTGCGTTCTGCAGGGGCTCCCTGCGCATAGCTCGCCCACGCCCAGCTGCCCCAGGTCGCTACATTCCTGGCGATACCGGTGTAAAGCTGTCTTCTTCTTGCTGGTGGTACCTTGCCTAGCCGGGAAGCTACCCTCCATGCCTTGCCCAATATTGCCCAACTGCAGTCTTCTGTTGAAGTGGTCATCGAATTTCATCTCCTAGTCGACGTATAGTCCCACCACTCTGTAGCTTTGTCCCCTCGTACCTATGATGAGGGTTTCGGACTTCCGGGGATCCAGCTCAAACCCCTCCTCCAGTGCATCCTCGCCCGGTATTCCCATATGTCCCATTTCAGTTGTCTCAGTGACTTGTTGGACCAATACGCGATGGAAGTCGTCGACGTAGGATCTAGTGAACTCTCGCTCCCCCACCTTCTCCGCTACTGGTGCTATCCCCACTAGGAAGAGTACTGGAGATAGGGGAGAGCCTTGGGGTGTCCCATTCGTCATTCTGGCCCTGCCTCTGATCTTCCCATCCCAAGAGATCTGAAACTCATGCGGCTGTAAGAACCCTTCGACAAAGGCTGCAATGTTCGGGTCAACTGTCTCAATCCTTCTCACTGCCTTCTCTCTCCGTAGGTGGTTGAAGGCTGACTTTATATCGTCCCCTACGAGAGCATTCCACTCGCCTTTCTGTAGTTTCCTGACTGCCTCTTTAAGACCTGTTTCTGTAAGTCTTCCGCCCCGCGCATCGGTCTGCCCTCCAACTGAGTGTTCTTGAACAGCGTGTCCCGCCTTTGGATGAGGTCAGCCACTACCTTCTGCCCAAGCTTAGCTACCGTGTTCAGCAGGGTGATTGGTCTCCAGCTTGCCGGATCGTCTCTCGGTCTCCCTTTCTTGTGGATCATCACGACACTGAACCCTCTTGCGAACTGGTAATTTCCGTTTATGTACTCTACTATTTCCTCTCTGACTGCCGTCCAGAGGGTGGATCCTTTCAGGAGCTTCAGAATTCCGTACTGTATACCATCTGGACCCGGTGCGGACCTGGATTTGGTCTTCATCAGGGCTCTGTCTATCACCCGCCTTGCTTCCTCCTTATCGATGAGTAGTCCGATGCATCACCTGCCGGTAGGAAGTCGTCTCATCGAATAACTATCCATTAACCATCATCCATCCTGGTTCGTAAAGCAAGTTATAGTGCATCTCTATTGCACGGAGAGCAAGGAGTCAGTTGTAACTGTTGGCCAGGACAGCATACGACCAAAGTTAGTTGATTTCGTGCATTTGACGGCGTTCCAAAGTCTGGTTGCCGCCGATACACGGTTACTTCTAAGCGTCCCTATTATACACGCCCACTGCAAGAGGGAACGACAGGAACATCGCCACAGAACGATTGACGAGCACTCAATCTCGAGACATCAAGATGACTCACTGGAGAATCACAGAGGTCGTCCAAACTCCCGGGGAGATAAACCAGTAAGCGGATTAAAGAAAATTAAAAAGTATTCGTCTGCTGGGTTTCTGCGTTGGTTCTTGCATATGCTCGTGCGGCCCTCCTCGGGACTCATGGGACTGAGCTAGGATGCTGCAACGGCGACAATGTGATGAAGAAGGCCATGCAGATAGTATGCAGGAAAGGGTGTCTCTTGTGCAAGTCGTGTGCATGGAGAGGTTACCTAAAGAGAGGTAGAGATGGGAGACCACCCAAAAAGGGAAGTGCTGGGATGTTAAGGTATGGTGGGAGATTCTTCGGGACTAGCTGGGGCTCTGATCCTCTTTTCTTTTGATCTGACATGCTGCAGACAAAGACAATCTTGCCCTGCCCCGTGCCTGCCGCTTCGTACCCTCGGCCTCATGTCCTCTTTTGATACAGTTATAACTGCAGGGGCTTAGTGCCAGCTCTGTTATAACTAATTCCAGGCCGGGAATCGTGAAGCTGCATGTACCCTTGTCCCCAAGTGAAGGAAGTAGCTATAGCTATCTGTGAATCCAAACATCCAAGAAACGCAACATGGAATGTGATATGGAATCTGGGCTGGGTGGGCATAGAGGTGCGCTAGGTACGGTGACAGTAAAAGCTCCCGGGAGATGACTTTGGACAGAACCTTATATTGAAAGTATCCATGGCAGGGTTGATAAGCCGCGGAAGTTGGCAGCCTGCGTGAGATTAAAGCCTATTTTGCGTTTTGGCTGGAATGAAATGAAACTATGTAAAGCGTGCTAGCTATCGTGCGATATTGTAAGGACAGAGCCCAGAGGACGAATCCTAAGCCTAGTGGACGAAGCCTGGAGAGAGAGTAAAGTTATTGATAATGGTCTCTCACTCAGGTCTATGTTGAGACTCTAAATACTTGAGGTTCTCATGCCGGAAGCTTCTGTTGGCCCATGCACCAGAAACTTCCGCCTTATCGCCGTGCATATGCAGCCTCTCAGGCGCCTTTGTCGGATATGGCGCCCTGACAGATATACCAACAACCGTTGGAGTATTCTTTCACTTATTACAGCTTCAACTGCCTCAGTCCTTGACAAACCACGATCAGTGTCCGCATATATTACCCTCACAAACACCGGAAACGGTCCTCCTCAGAGAATCGATTGCGATCCTTCGGCCAAGCGGTTTCGAAACTACAGTACCGTAGAGAGAAGAATACAGTTTGAGGTATTTTTCTTTTCCCCTATTTTCGTATTGACTATTCCTCCAGTGCCCGGTTCTCTTCCCGGTTTATAGGACGAGAGGAGGAGCCAGACGACGCGGAAACCTTAAACCTTTCCTCTTAAATTCATTATTGTCCTCTTATTTTTCTATCATGTATCTAAAGTATCGCCATAGCCCACAGGGCGACAAGCGATTAATGATATAAAAAAAAAAAAAAGCCATAGTCCGGTAACCGGTATGCGGGGTTATGTGACCAAAAAATGGAAAAAAGCTGACGTTCCCATCTTCCTCACCTCTGGCCTGCTTAACATACTTGCGCATGATCAACACCCCTCCGCGTTTGGGGCAGCCACAGCATGTACGCGAACCCCTTCACTCCCAAACTTTCCGGATATCATTTTAATCACTCCCCCTGTTTTTAATAACTGTTCTCTTGTTTGCAGTTAAACTCGCAATAGCCACTGGGTCGATGTCGAAATATTGATATTTGTCCGGAAATTCCCACTCCCCCAAGTGATCGCATTGCATACGATGAGCCTGGTTGCACAAGGGCTGCTCCCTGAACATGTTTCCCCGTCAACCTATTGCAGCAAGTCAGTACAGCTTTAGCACAGGAAAGCATCACTTAAATTGTTGATGGTATTGTATACTGTAGGCTGGCGGAATTGACTCTTCTGAGTCGAAAGGTCGCGGTAACACCATGCGCCTCTTGGCGCGCTGTAGAGAGGATATAGCACTCTGCAGGGAATACACGGCTGCAAGGGACACCATATAGAGGGAGTATCAGACATAGCCTTATCCATTCAATCCTTGGAATACAGGAAAGGCGTAATTTTCCTGTTGTGGACATGCACAAAATGCGAATATCCATTCACACCGACTGGGTTCAAATCTTTCCTGCCATGCGACGCAACCCCCACCTTTGTTTTTTGCACTATCCCTACCAGCGGTGCCATAACCACTCCAATCCTTAGGACGAGCACTCCACTATCAACAAAAATAAGGTTCTCTCTAGTGTCGTTTGCTCACTCCGGTAGAGAGGAAGGATATGGGAATCGCCGAATCAGATCGTCGCGGGCTTCAGGTATGGTCAAGCCGGCGACCACAATATGCAAACATCGATGCGGGGAACGTAGAATGCCCACATCGTGATTCCCTTCCCTCTCCAGCGCAAGCTCTGCTGAAAGGCGATGAGTACTGGCGGGATGGCAAGTAATGAGCGCCATGTGAAGGTATCGTATCGAATCTTCTTATTGATGAACGGTCCTGGCCAGCCCTGCATGCATTCATGAGTTGGGACTCTAAGTTGATAATGATACCTGGACCTGGCCATAAATATCAGATGTGGACCTTAATCTTAAATATGAAGGGAATCTCAGAATGATATCACCGGTTGGTTGAGGCTCCGGTTTCCGGTGCGTTGGCAGGATTTAATGCTTCGATATGGGAATAGTTCCCCTCACAGTCCACGTGGGCAAACCCTTTCCCGCCTGTCCCGATCTTTCTTATTTTTCTCACAATCATTGTTCCTCTTCATTCCACCGGTGATCAACGGTGAAATGACGTTTCCTAAAGTAATATATGGTTATGCAATCGAGGAGAATAAAATCCTTAATACCCTAGGAGATCATGTCGGTATCCATAAATCTTGATTTCCATGCCCTTAAGGTTTAATTGTATTTGTCGAACTAGGGCAGAACTGCGGGCGTTAAGGTCTCCGCCATAACGCCGTTGGGATCCGATTTTAATTTGTTCCTAATCAATGCCGGAGTGTGCGCTGTGATATATACGGCGTCCCATTATCCCGGGAAAGAGTACCTTAGCCCCCATGCCATTTCAACAACTTGGTAAATGTTAGCAATCCTAAGGTCCCGTGGTTGAATTCTGGGCTCAAGCTCGGCAATGAGCTAGTATACTAAAGTTGTATGAAGAAGTGAGCGTTCGTCATTGACACCTGCCTCGAAACGATGAGAATATGTAACTTGGCAATGCTGACGGCACGGTGCAGATCGAAACCGTTTGTACGTTGGGTACTGAAAGCCGAAACAATTAGATGTTTCCGCTTATTATCTTTCTGGTTATAGTCCTGTAACCATCGGGCCATTCTGGCATATCTTCCAGCTCAGGGCACGCCTCACTAACATTCCCGAGCATAGGAGCCTGAGCCCTACCCAGTTAGTAAACAACACACCCTTGCCAAGCTACAGCTGCATAACTCCCCTCCCGCCGCTGCATCACGGTCTTCACTCTGCCATCACGACCCCTGTTCAATACCACCGGGTATGGTTTTAGTGCGCCGTGCGATTTACCGACCCGGGTCGGGGAAAATTTGCAGGTTGCGAAGGTGTGGAGGAAACTGCGAAATTTGCCGTCGGGGAAATTTGGCTTGCCGGGATGCGAAAGGGTGGAGAAGAGGGGAGGGGGGAGAGGGGGAGATATATAGTGGAGCCTCCCTGGGGCAGAAACCGGAAAGACCGTCCGGAGGTTTCTGGAATCAGGTTCTAGAAGTAGATAGAAATTTCTTTGTTTGTTAAGCCTGTCTCCGGGCTTCGAGGGCTTGCCCAGGGACCCTGCCATGGCTTGGCGCTGCAAGCGGGGTTATGTGATAAAAAAAAAAAAAAAAAAAAAAAAAAAAAAATACCACCGGGTATATCCCACAAATCGAGAACCCGAAGAGCTGCCGCCATCCCCTGCCGATGTTCTCCACCTTAACCCGAAGCCGTACATGACCGTAAAAGCGATCATTCATTTGCGCATCGTTTGAGGATTGTGATGATCGTACCAGGGGCCGAATGCCAACTAATCTTCTTTGCACAAGCAGGCTTTATGCGGGGCGAGGTTGATGATAGACGGCAATGTCAAGATCAAGTTTGTGTCGGTGGGGTGGGTACTGTAGCTGATATATTGCTCTGGATTTGGAGAAGGTAAGGCAATGGCTGGAAGTAGACAACAAAGAATTGGACAAAGCCACCACGGGCATCAGATGGCTGCGAAGGAAGACTACCTTAGAGGAGGAAGGAAAGAAGGCAAGTTCGGTAGTAGTATACACAAAGACAAGGGTGGAAGTTGGGAAGGTCAGACTTGGGGGGAAGTGGCTGAGATCGGAGGAGTACGAGCCGAACAGAAGGAGGGGATAGGGAGGCTCGCTCTCCGGTCCACACACATGTACTTAGTGCGAATTTTCCTTTTGTATTTAAACATCGTCATAGCCCATAGGGCGGCATACGATTAATGAAATAAAAAAAAAAAAAAAAAAAAAGATATATTGCTCTATGCAAATTGAGCTGAGAATTGAGCTTCAGTTCGGAAACCCGGTTGTTGCGGCATAGATCTGCGTGCGGAACATGCCCTCTCTATGTCCCAGCCTTTTGCCGTTTTCGGCGTCCATTAAGCATTGACTCCGTCCCTGCCATAGCCTTCTAGCTTGTATGCGGGGTTATTTGAACCAAACAAAAAAACGTATTGACTCCTATTCTCCCTTTGTTATTTGTATCTTTTTATGCCCACGTACTGCAACCTCGGCGCTTAGCACAGAGATGTTGCATGAAATACCATGGAAATATTAAAGCGTTATCTCCTGGCTGATTTTGTCGCCAACACACTGGAATTTCCCAGCAACTCCGCTCCTCCCGTGAAAACAAGCCTCAGGCGGAAGATGTGTTGATTCACGGTATTCTTCCATAGTACTGCAGGGAGGTATCGCCAACGGTAAACTAGTTTGAATTCCAAGTGTGAGAACCATTTCACCATTGGGATCAACGAATATGTTTACCCAGAACCATCCACTTTACACTTGTCTATACCAGCACCTGCATGAAGGCTGTCTCCAGGGAGTAATCGCTTCGGTATAGTTATCGTCGGTATCATCTTTTCGATGGGTATCCGTCGCATAAATAAATATAGTCGGGGCTTCTTAAAGCTTCCTCAACCCTGACTCTGTATACCTGAGCACCTCACCCCCCCTCCTATGACGCACGGCAATGTGTATGAGAACAGCTGCAATATGCCGAGTTCCCCGAAATAAAGCCTTCCTCTCTGCCTCGTATTCTATCATGGCGGACCTTGCTACACGGAACGTGAGGTCGGAAGAATCAAAGTGATCACATTGTACCTGTTGCGAATGGTGCAGATGGAGATTGTGGATGTTTTAGTGAAAGTGGGCGGTTCGCTCAATCGCAAGATGGGTATCCTAAATTTTCGTCACTCGCAGTAATTTGACGTCTAGCGCTGCCTGGTGCGTCGGAGGGGAATGGACTTGCACACACGAATTCGAAGAAAGCAACCATCATCGTTCGAATGGTTCGCGGTAGGCGGGTTGGAGGCGGTAGCGTCGAGTTGCGCAAGGATTACGTAGAGGGATGAAGATCTTCAAAGCTGAGGCGGTAGCGCCAAGACTGCAAATCCTTACGCAGTACAGCAGGTAGCTCTTGGCGTAGAAGACCATAGTGCCGAGGTCATCCTACAACAGGGGATATCCAACTCTGCCCCATCAACGTTTATCGAAACACGTGAATGCGGAATTCCCCATACATTGCAACAAATTCGGAAATTCTGCGACGGCAAGGGCGTTCTAGACCCTTTCCGTGCGCCTTCCCCCCCTAGCCGGTGGCACCGTTAGCTTCTCGATCGCGACTACGGGTGCACCGCTATTGCCGACGGCAACCGTCTGCCCAGGGTGTGCAATGTAATGGTCGGAAGGGTGATGGGTTGGGTAGAAATGAGAACGGAGTACGCAGTCGAGCGGGAGGTGGAGTCGGGGAGTGGGGGTCGGCGAAGAGCTTCGAAGACGGGGGAGAATGGAAGAGATCTTAGGCAACGTTTCCGATTGAACCTGTTATCCTAGCTCGCAATGCACTAATGAGGATCAGGGGAGTTCTTTATTTCGCTTCACCGCCTGCATTTAGTTCCTGAGTTCCACACAATGCCGCCCACCAATCCACCAGGCGCTGAACCACGAAGGCACGATGCAGCTAGAATTTTCCCGTCCTCCCTCCCGCATCCTTCCCTGTGGCTTCCTGGAGGGCACCAATCACCTGACGCTGAGGGCCCAGATAGTGCTTAATGAGGATCGGGGCTGGAGAGGGGACAATATTAGCGCCGCAGTTAGTTTGGAGAGGGTCCAGACGGACTGCGCATGGTCACTCGGCATGGGCACGCACCAGTTGGGTCGAAAGCAGACAGCTTAGCACGTAGAGCAAACCGTGGTAAGCCTCTCTGGAACTTCCATGATGTTCCTTCCCCTGTTAATGCAATCCGGATAGATGAATCATTATATGCTAAGAATCTCGTCAAATGGTAGCTCTCCCTGCATTGGTGGGACATTGATCCGGCTCTGGTTGATTTCTGGAAACTCTGAGAACATTGAATGCTGTAAAATCCACCTAGGATTCGTTGTTCCACCAGAGATATGTTCGGGGTCGATTGGTTTGTGCAATTCTGCACTTTACCGGAAGAGGTCTAGTTTAGGATTGGCGTGCGTAGGATTACGCGGACAGGTCTTTCCCCCAAAGAAACGGCCCTCCCCGGTTCGGGCAGACTTGTGAAGAGCGAAACGTTCGGTTCTAATTGATGAACAGACTCGTCTTAGGTGGCATAAAGCGAGGATAACTTACGCATGAGTTGATAAACATCAGACGAATTGTGAGTTTTATTAACTAATTTGTGAAGTGGACAGTTAATTTCGAGGTTATAATACCATGCTGCGTGCATACTGATGATGAAATTTAAGTGTCTTCTTAAATCAAGGGTGAAACGATCAGACGTGTCCAAGGTGGTGGCAACGAAACTTTGAAAGAATATGGTAGAGGCAAGGGCAACAGAATTGGATTAATGAAGCTGATTGCAAACAATAAAATCACGAAGCGCATGGGTCACACCACCCCCATGACCTTAATGGGCTAGTAGGGGCGACGGCGCACACCACATGCGCTTTTACCTTCATCATGGTAGCCCACCAGGAAGGAATAACATATGTGGGTGATTCCCAGTATCCTTCTCATGCAGCTTAATGCCGACATGCGGTACATTTATGGAAAACAAATTAGCAATCAAATAATAAGCGAATTTAATTAAACCCTCTTTCAGAGCAAGTACGGTGCTGCACCTCGTTAGATGGCAGGTATACAGGCCGGTTCAGAGCTTGTGCAATCTTTGCAGCATCGTTGCCTTCGGCAAATTGCCCTCAATACGTCAAATCACCCCCGGTAGCGGTTGTTGTCCCCATTCTCCGCTAATTGATTGGACGCTCTCGACGTCGCTAGCTGGGCATTGCCACTATCTGTTGGTGTGATGTCACTGTGCAAAGGAGAGTACCGCCGTTCCCAGTTTCGCTTGTAAGCTACCGCTTCGCGGAGTTCCCAGTATTTACCCGTCATGACAGTTTTTCAGGCAGTCCATAATTTCTGACGGCGAGGAGATCAGTGTCGTAGCGGTGCCACTGACATGAAATAGTTGAACAGGATATCTCTTGACCATTCAAGTGGAGGTATGTCCTCTTCATGCATCTGACGTTGATGTTCGTTCGTAATATCTGTTAATGCTGACTTGCTTTACCCGCGCCATTCGTGCTATAGCAACATATTCTGGCTGGCTGAACGGGTCATGATTGGAGATACGGCATAGGGGGGTGCTCCAGCTTTGGTCGTTATTGAGGGTAGACAACTGCGGATGGAGGAAGAAGGGGAGGGTGTTATATAGCTTCTCCCACCCCTCTCGGATGGGGTCCTCCGTGCCTTGCATATTACATGTGCGGTAATTCCGGAATCCTATTCACAGTTTCCTGATTCAAAAGGGAGAAACATACAAGCCGGCATTACGCTATTGGGAGCTTCCAATGAATTGTTAATACCTACAGCGGAAAGAGGAAACGGAGATGAAATTGGAACTAGGGTGTTCACGCGCATATACACCGACGCACGAGGTAGGCTTGCCTTCGTTATTTATTACTTAAAAAAGGTATCGGGAGCTACGTTAACTTAAGAGTATCTAAGAATGAAACCAATGCCGCAATTGCTGAAGGTGGGGGGAAGAGAACAGAAATATAGTCGGAGCTAGAAGTTTAAGTTCATGTAGACCTCGGATGGAGCTTATTTCATGCTTGAAATATCGAAGCGAATATACGCAAAGGGGGCTAACTAAGGAAATAAGCGCGGTGCATAAATCCATACACTAGGAAAACCTCTCCGTCCGAATCTTACGACGCATGTTCAATTGCGATGTCTGTATTACAAGAGTTAATAAAGTTCTGCGAGCTTCGTTGGTACTACGCACCATTTGCCAAATCCACTGTCGCTCCGAACAGATCTAATTTATCTAGTTCCTAACTCCAAAAAATATCATGGACACATCGGAGCTGCAGTCTTCTGTACGACCTCTTGTAGCAAACAGGTTTGAAAGAGCCCCGTAAGAATCTTTTCTACTCACTTGCACACCCCAGCGGTCCTGTTATTTCAACCAATATTCTCCTAAGGATTGTAGCTTGTTTCCCTAGCCGCTGCTAAGAAATGCAGAGCTAGGGACACATTCTATTTCCGGATAATAGATCGCTATGACGTTTAACTTACGAACTTCCATTTAAATGCCTCCCCAAAATTCCGAAGCTAAAAGACCAGACATAGATATAAACCTAGCGCCATTGACGGCGAGCACCGTTTCACCGCCAACTATCTTAGCCTACGCCCATTTGGCAGGAAGTCTATTTACGGCACCCGCAAGCGTGGTTCAAGTCTTGCGTTGCCAGCCGTCAAACCTCTTTGTCCTGTTACCTTCATTACTGGGTATAGGAAGCAGCCTCCCCGCGACAACATCCTGGTTTTCTCTCGTGTCATGATTCCGCAGACGCCGAATGGACTAACACCACAATCCCCGCTGAAATGCTCGCCTTCTCCGTCTGCATATCAGCAACAAACCTCTGCCCACTCCAGCCAGGCTGAGAGCGCCCCTGTGCCATTTCATATGAATAGCACACACACCGCACTCGGAGATAGCAAGAAGGTTCGCTTTGTGAACCCCTGTACCGATTCTAGCAGCAGTCAAACTTCCGAAAGCCTAATGGCGACCGACGTATTGGCCTCTATCGTACCACACACTCGCAAGATACACCCGAACACAGCACTCGATGTCACGCTATTCTTGAAGGTTTCCATACATAGCTCCGAGCATCTCCTGAAGCTCCGGGTGTCCTATTCCCCGCTATCAAAGCCAAACGGAATCTTCAATGTCAGCCTACACGATGTTATGCTTTCATCTAACATCCCAACAAGTGATGTGGAGGGTCGCATGGAGCCATGGAACCTACAGCTCCGCGCGGTTGGGCAGGAGCAAGTGAGGGAATGGATACAGGTTCCCGGTCGGCAGTTTGCGTTGGTGAATGGGGAAGGAAACGTGAAGATGATTTCCGGGGATAGCTTGGAACAGTGGAGGTGGTATTTGTGGGGATTGTGGAGTGCCGCTCTGGCGGTGAGAATGGAAAGGGCGGGAAATGAGGTGGATTTAAGTGAGGTGGTAGAAGTTGGTGTGGAGATGTGGTGATCGCGGAGATGTGGTGATTGAAGTGCATAAGGATGTGGGTGACTTGTTTGGGTACAGAACACGCCCTAGGGACTGGGAGGCTTGATTTTGCAGACGTGCCATATCCCAGGGCTTGGGAAAGGTTTTAATTTTTGTATCGCGCATGCAGGAATCGGATTCAGTTCCTAAATGCTCCCCTCCCTCAATTAATCCGACAACTCCAAGGGCCCTCCTTTTATAATGTACTGTTTCCGCACCACCTCGTTAACTCAACTCAATATACGACTATCATACAAGGGAATGGGAGCAATCTAGCGTGTTATGATGTTCGCTCAAAGCCATTAAATGCGGTACTACAGTCTTGTTGTCATGTCTTTGCAGTTATGTCTTCCATAGATATCTTGACAGATATTGACTCAGGTTAAGGGAACGGCAGTTCTCAGGGCATTCGGAGCTATACCCATGTCTTAACAATGAACCTAGGTTCATATTTGAAGACTCAAATTGTTGTAATATAATATGCTATTAACATTATGGATATGATTCCCGCATCTGGACCCATGCCAGGGGTCTATTTATTGATTTCAAATGGGCACTTTTGCAAAGGATGCACCTTCAAATCCCAATAGTAAAGTATTCCTACCCACCCATACCCTACAAAAATTCGCACCAAGTCATCCCAGTTCACAAGATGTCAGTTAGCATCAAGTCGAAAAAATGAAGTTCCACAAAGGCAGAAGTTATCCACCACAACCAATTCACAAAAAGATCTGTTCCGATACCACTCACTAAGATTGTGCATCCCCCAATATTTTCTTTTTTAACTTCATAACTCCTATAGCACTGTATGAGCTATAGCGAGTTTGAGAACAAGAGGGATCAATAGAAGAGGATATACATATACCCCCCATCCCCCACACAGATTCTTTCGAATTGCCTACTTTCTGAAGGACCTATCCACTTGAATCTCCACAATCTTTGGATGTTTGCTTCCAATCATTCGTTCCACTTTGCATATCAATTTCTCCTGCTTCACCAGTGACTGTTATATCAGTGTTAGTCAATATCTTTGTATCATTGGTTGTCTCTTGGCTGCTATTCCATCTCGATTCAGTGACCCGTGGCTGACTGTAGCGGGGTAGCTACTTTATTGAATTGCGCCTCTGTGTCTTAAGTTCCTTCCCGAGGCTTCCGCACCCCTCAGCACCCACTGTTAACAACTTTATCCATCTAGTTGCAGTCCATGCCCTTGCATGTGCACAATGGCATTTCCAACCTTCGGCAGTGTGTAACCCTAGAGGGGACAATAAAGTTGGCGAACTGCCCCCAGGTCACAGTTCGATAGCCTTAGGATTCAAAAATTTCACCAAATCAAGAATACAAATGTAAAGTCGTTAGCGCACAAATTTACTTGGTTGCAAATAAGGAGTATAAATTCAAATATCCATTGCTGGGGCAACTCGAACCTGAAACACCGAACGAATGCAGGATCAGAATGAATTCGTTAACATTTTTGAGTTTGCTGATTTGACTAATTTCCCTGCTGTGCCTTTGATCCCTTGGTTTATCCTCCGACTGAGGGCTCTACGCTGACTGTCAACCTGACTTGTTCACACATTTCAGTCCAATCCTGCGCTCTCTTTCCGATATACTTGTACTGCTATCCAGTCCCTGTTTTGCTTCTCTCAATAATTCCATTCTTATTTTCCACTTCCTTTGCCCTTATTCATTCGCCATCCTTCCGTCTTTCTCTAGCTTTCCGCTTTGAATTCATTGGCGCTCTACTGTTGATTCGTTGTGATGGTAAGGGGAGGCGGGTTGGGGAAGCTGGGCAACATTCATTCCCACTGAGAGCTCGAAGTCCTCATTTTCAGAAATTGCCGCCCTTCCCCTCCCTTGCTCCCAATACCTGCTAATGACAGTCCAATTTCCCATCGAAGTCGATGTGAAAATATTATTTTGACTCCTAAACCTGGGGGTGCTGACGCTCACGGCGCGGTTATTATGCACGCCCACCAAAAACAGAACTGAGGTAGCAACGTTGCACAGAGCGCCGACGCTCCCCCCTGTGTAGCCCAAAATTCCCAAATGAGCAACGTGGGTACTGCTGGAGCCTGCACCATCTCAAGTTGAAACTTTAAACTATTCCCGTCCATCTTGAGGCATCATCATCTGTGACTGTGGTAGTAAATGTCATACAGCTTCTGTCAGATATGCCAAACTGTGATTTTTATGTAAATCAGCACCAAAGCGGTTACAGCCGCGAAATGCTAATCTTTCCAAGCTAAGCATTAACCATAGTTAGCAAGAGGTGAAAAAAGGTATACTGCGAGAGGGATAGTGGCCCTAGTGGAGGTTTAGATTAAGACGCACTGTCCGACAACCTTACATACCGAACCCCCCCCAACCCGGAAAAGACTACAAAACCTCGTAGCCATTCCCTGGAGCAGTCAACTTTAAATAGAGCGTGGATTATTGTCTTCTAATTCCGTTTTGCAAGATGTATAACAACGCCATTTTTCACAGAAATGGAGGTATATCAACGTCATGAAGTGCTGAATCCGGTAAATCTTGTACTCATTGTCTCGCAAACAAGCAACCATGGACCATAGTGGGACCTATTCGTTCCCTGCCTTTGACTGCGATAGCGGTGAGGTATGGCGTTTTGTCTTGTCACCAGAGAACCCGTGTCGCTGTATATTCTTTATGGCAAAATGGATTCAAATGCCGTAATACCATAGCTCAAATTGTTTGCCGGCTATTTCCATGGACCCGATGCTTCACGATCGTCTCTCTAGCTCATCAGCCACCTCCCTCTGGTGTCATTAACGTGTAGTTTACAGAGCCACCATCGGGATTGAACTTGAACAGACGCTGCATTTTGACGCTCATGTCGATGCCGAGAGTGGTCGCAATCATGCAGGGCATGGAAGGTGTTGTGTTGGGTGAGGTTTATGGCTAGTATTCTGGTTCAGTTCCGTTTTGTGCCTTTCGTTTTGATTTTCTCGTCCTGTGGGGGGGTGTATTGCCGACGGAGCGGCAATTGTGCACCTAGTATCGATTTCAACATCAGTATCATTTGTGACTATGCTTGCTCTGTGTAATTAATCTCACGGGTTGTACACAGACTGCCAAATTCCACTTTTGGACGTTTGGTTGAATATGTGATTGATTGGAGCGATGAAGGAAAGGCGTGGCCACATTGTGGACTTGGCGTGCAAACGGTCACACGGTCTCAGCGTGCAGGTCACGTAGCGTAGTTTTTGATCTGGGAACCTTGGGCTACGCTGTACCGTCAATTATTGAGGAATTTCCTTCCACGCAACAACAATTTCATACTCCTCGCCGTGTTGCAGCTTAGCCCCTTGCATTGCAGCCGCCTTCATCGGTATCCCTTCACAGTCTCATCTCGATAGGATTGAAGCCACATTCTTCATTGTGGGGTGTGTATAGAACTCTTTGCCCTAACTGTTGCTAAGGCCCCCTGCGGACGTCGAGTCTAGAATATTTGAGAAAGTATATTAACATTTTAGTTAAGATAGACCAATGCAAGCAAACAACATGGCCGAACCTTCCACGCAGCAAATCACTTCGACCAGTCCATGTACGGTACGGAAGAAGCGCCCCTTAGAATCGGACATGGTTCATGGGGGATGGGCGAATGGGGAGAAGAGGTTAAAGGCTTTGCCAGGGCAGGGATACTCAGGGCTACGGGAGCATCAGTCGCTTGAATTTGGATGCATTGAAGAATTGGAGCTGCCAGAGCTCGATGATTGTGAATCAGATGCCAGCACCGATTGTGGGTCCGACACCGACGAGGATTCAGAGCAACCAGGAACGGCTCCCGAAAGCATTATATACGACTATGAGACTAGCCTGAACGCAATTCTTCCAACGAGCAGGACAACTAACGTTCCTCAGCTTGTACTACTCGTTCGAACGCCAGATGGTGGAACCATTCAAACTGGCATTTTGAAGAACCTCCACCAGAATCATCATTCCACTCTTTTATCCCTACTATCCCTTTCTGACAAGCCCGCCATACGAAAGCAAGCTGAGTTACGAGCGCAATTGGGATGTGCATGGGAGGTTCGTGTCTCAGCGGTAGGACGTCCTATAGTTGAGCAATGGTTGAAGCACGGCGTCGTGGATGGGGACAATACTTTGTTGTTCAATCGTAGTGTCTGGATTATGGGGGATGACGAGGAAAGATGGATACAGTTCGTGGATAAGATGAGGGGACTTTGTAAAAAAGCTGCAAGGACGGGGACAGCAAGTCAAGCGGATGCCTATGTGGTAGGTATACAGGTTGTCTGAATGGCATAATGCAGGAAGGATCTAACCATGGAGGGCCTCTGATGCCGATCTATCCATCCCGTGTAAGTTTACCCTGAATGGGAGCCTTTATAGAGGGCGAAACGCCCGTTCATTCCACTTCTTTGATCGTGATAAATTTCAGTTGCCTTGAACTTTCAAGCGTTAGAAACATCTAAAGGGAAGGAAACTTTCGTCTCCGATAACGTTGGCTAAGACATTTGATGTCTTCATTTCTTGTGTCTGGATCAACTGTCAGTTTGCAAAATTTGCATGTTAGGTTCAATTGGGAAAATTCTAGACCCAGGAAACTCGTGAATGCGATACCTGTCTATAGTGGCAAGTGATGGACAGTGGTTTAAGATGTTTATATTGTATCCGCAAGTTTCCAAGTACCATTGGCCCATTTGCGGAAAAATCAACCATCTCAGAATCTAGGTTTCATGTCTGCCATTGAATGAAACAGGAAAGTGCTGTTTATTGTGTACAGTACCCTGGCGCAGACTCGTCATACCCTTGGGCTGCACGCAATTGAGGACATGAAGGAACAAACACAAAGGAGGAACAAACAGAAAGGAGCAACAAACAGAAAGGAGGACATGAATGTAACGGATGGTGGTAAACGCAGAGAGTTACCATCCGCCAGGCTAAAAAGACACTTGACCAGCGATACTCGCTAGTCCTCTGCGTAGCTCATATAGCACATTTCACGACTGCGACGCCCGCGCCCGGCTGTCGCATGTGCGCATATTGCGCGCGCATCCACCGACCGCCCGCCCTACGGTTGCGGTGAATCCGTAACAATGAAGGAACAAACAAAAAGGAGGAACAAACAGGAAGGAGTAACAAACAGAAAGGAGCACATGAAGGAACAAACAGAAAGGTTTTTTTTTTTTTTTTTTTTTTTTTTTTTTTTTTTTTTTTCTTAAATCACATAACCCCGCTTGTAGCACGTGGCCATGGCAGGGTACAAACAGAAAGGAGAAACAAACAGAAAGGAGGACATGAAGGAAAAAACAGAAAGGAGGAACAAACAGAAAGGAGCAACAAACAGACAGGAGGAACAAACAGAAAGGAAGAGATGAAGGAACAAACAGAAAATTTTTTTTTTTTTTATTGTTTTTTTATATGATTTATCGCTTGCCGCCTATGGGCTATGGCGATAGAACAAACAGAAAGGAGAAACAAACAGAAAGGAGGACATGAAGGAAAAAACAGAAAGGAGGAACAAACAGAAAGGAAGACATGAAGGAACAAACAGAAAGGAGGACTCTTGCCGCTTCATGCTCGAATTGGTGCACGGCAAACGACTTTGCCACATTTGCCTCAGTGCATGCGATCCGTCCGGCTCCTCCTGGGTTGCAATATAAGCAGCCCTATTGACAGCTCCCGCTAACTTGTTTATTTTCTCCTCAATGGCAGATTGTAAAAGCAGCGAAAGCCCTCTACGAAAAACTCAATCTCAACCCCCAACATTCTCCATCTTCTCTAATTCAAATCTTCATTCACCCATCTCAATACTACCCGGTTCATTGACACATCAACAATAGTAGTGCTGGACGCTAGCACACTAGAACTATTCAGAACACGACCTTTCATTCATTGAGTATTAGTCGAGATTCAGTTGTCATTTGCAATGGCAAGCAGTGCACAAACTACCGCACTCAAATCTATTCTCAAACGTAAACCCGACAATGATGGTGAGGAGGGTAAACTGATGGCCAAGAGGAGGAAAACCTTGACATTCAATGATGAGGTGGAACAACGATTCATCGTTGAGGATTATAGTGACTCAAGTGACTGCGAGAGCACCACGGCAAACTGGGGCGATTGTGATGAATATGATACAGAATCTGAAATTGAATCGGAAGCATCTAATACATCGCATCTTGGTACCGACGTTGTTGCAGACACTGCCAGTTCTGAAGCAATTGCCCCCATCAATACATTACTTGAACACGAGAACAATCAGATCCCGGAAGTCGAGGATGGCGAGACCGATCATCCACTCCAATCGATAGGAAGCTCTGAAGAGACTTCATGTGAAAATTCTTGGTCACCTCCAGACACTGAAATCGGGCTTGAATCGGAAAACGATAACGAGTCTGATACTGACTCAGAGTCCCATAGAGAGTTCGATGCAGAGTCCCTGTATCGCTTGGCGGTCACTATGATGAACACGAAGTGGAATACTGGACAGCCACCCTGCCTAAACCCGTTAGAAAATTTCCCTCCACTTACAATCTTTCTGCGGACAATTCAGGGTCACGTTATCGAACTGGAATTCGAGCGGCCTCCACCACCCCGAGAAACCCCACTCCCACACGATGCAATGACGGTAGCAGACATGCTGATTAACAACGGCCTTCCATACCTGGATGACCAGGTCCAACTTCGTGATTGCCTACGATCAGCGTGGGGATTAAGACTGGAGGCGGTGGGAAGAAAGGAGACGGAGGAGTGGTTGGAGGGTAGGTTCGGTAAGTCGTATGGGGTGAGGTTTGTCATGGGAGATAATCCAAGGCATTTTGCAGATTGGGCGCAGATGGTGTGGGAAAGGTGTAAAGCGAAAGGAGTCGAGGAGGATGGGACTTATGTGGTCGGGGTCCACCTGAGTTGAAATCATTTACAAATAGCGGTGGGTGCCTCTTGGCCATAATTCAATTTTCCAAATCACTGCAAGATATAACCGCACTGAGTAGTCGCTAATCTTACGGTTCTAGCCTAGGGATGAACTGCATATTTTGGCGCATTAGGAATGAGTCGGCATGGGATGGTGATTTTTTAGGACTTCGTCATTTTTATTGGCGGAATATCGGGCGTCATTGGAGGGAACAGGAACCTGTATGTCGGAAAATACCAAATACAATCTATATTTCTTAGTGTTTAGGTTCAGGGAAAACCACATCTCCTCTCATTGAACTCTATTTTCTTTTTTGCGCTTGAAGCACAAACGTATAAACACTACTGTGCATAAAGGCGGTGTATCTCGAGCCGTAGCTGGAACCTGAACGGATTGGGCCTCAAACCGGTTTTCTTACAATCATGAGACAGAGGTGTATTCGTTTACCCAACAGCTGCTAGAGTTGTACTGATGCTGCTGCGAGTAAGTCCTGGTAACTTGATTTCTATAATATTACCATGGACGAATCCTAGCCTCATACTTTAGCTTCAATTTACCGTCTCGGAATTATGATCCAGAACCTGAGGGCCGGATTTTCGACTTTCTGAGCTCAGGCGCAATCCAAGAGGTTGTTTGGTATTCAGTTTACAGTACCCATGGGTACACAATAGAAACAGAAAATAGTACTAAGTGCGAAGTGATTCGTTGCGAATATTTGCTGCATTGAGCCTGTGGATGGGAAGTAATTAAGAACAGATAGGTCACACGATATAGAAGCAGTTCTTTCAGGCTACTATATCCAACTGTCCATCTGAGGAAGGTAGTCAGTCACGCCCGCTTTGCATTATATACCGGGGGACCTGAGGAATGGACCAAGCAAAGGTGTATCCTATGTATCCCCGCAGTTAGTTTGATTGCACTATCCGCCCAACCGTATACAAAACCAACTCTTGTGAAAATATGAAGGACGCGTTGTCCCAGAAAGCGCTTGAAACTTCTCTCTGCTCATGTTCAGGGTAACGTATAAATATCCGCGCTTCCGAGATGCAACAGGTCCAAGGTGGCTTACAGGGTCACATATCTACATGGCTTACAGGATCAGATATCTGCATGGACGGACGTCAGGTTGGGGGTCAGGATTAACTTCAGTGATGGCCTGAGTGAAAACCACGGGCTTTGTTTGTATCTACAATAGTTTGATACTTCTCCAAAGGAATACAATCATGTCATCCCTAAAGTTCAAGACAATAAACCTCGTTTGACCATAACGGCGTGGCCTCATCACTTGAATGTACGCACCTGTAGAACTACTAGTTAGTGGATACGAACATGACTACAGAGTTCGTATTAGGTTTGTTTTTGTACAGCAGTTTATAGTGGGTTTGGCCAGAAGGATGTCTGGCCAGGATTATCATAACAAGAGCGGCATTATCCATGGCCAAACTGACACAAAAAGATTGTTGTTTATAAACAAGCGTTAACTCCGCATCTACCGGGCAATTTACCACATACCACACAGCTTCAGCGCTAGTGCATGTCACCACCCGTCAAGACTGAAACAGCTATCACTTAATATTATCGCCATCACACTATCGTATTCATTCCCTTCATAATCTTGCACTCTCCTGAAAGGCGCAACATCCCCTGCGCATCGAAATCCTGCAGGCCATAACTTGATAATCTTGGTCGCTAATACAGACTATAGTCGGGTACCGCTACATAAATTATGTCTTCGAGCTGTCCAAGCTGCTCGAATTTGAATGCTCCGGAACAACAGAGTCGAGTGTCGCATGAGGCCTCATCCCCTGGAAGCCCAGGAAGCCGCAAAGCGGTAGAATTCTCCCCGGACATTGAGCAGGTTCCGTTCATCGGAGAAAAGATTACCGAAGTTGTGCATGACTCCAGCTCTACCCTAGCCTCCGAGTTTTCAGAGCTGAGTGAGATTTCCGATACTGTAGCACCTACCCCACTAGACGATAATCATGATGATCTGGATCAGGTTGCCATCGTTACCTGGTATAACACTTACTTAAACAGAGGTGAGTACCATCCGACACAACATCCGTGTGTTCCCAGGGCTACCCTTAGTCTGCACATGCGCATACATGGTTATGAGGGACGACGTCACACTTATGTATTCCTCCGACCTCCTACGCCACCGAATATCCCTTTAGTTTTCGAAGACCCTATTCTCTCGGATCTCTTGAGTTCCACTGGCTGGGAAAGAATTGGTGATAAACTCAGGGAAAAGAAGAAGTACGGTTTGCAGTGGAGGATTTGGCTACAGGCGGTGGGGAAGGCGGAGGTTGAAGAGTGGGAGAAGGCGTCGTCGTGGAAGAAAAGCATCACAATGGAGCAACTAACGAGTGAGGATCAGCGCAGAATGGTATCTTTTCTGAGAGAGGTTTGGAAGGCTTGTGAGATTAGGGGGCCGGAGGATGATGGCAACTATGTTGCCGCAGTGCATATCTACTAAACGCATATTACCCAAATTTCCTTCTGACAGCGGTATTACATGGTTTAGATTAATCAGTTATGTGAAGACAAATAATTTAATGAAAATGAATATTTTTTGATTGGATATTCCTTTGTTTTGAAATGACGAATATAAGCAGATCTCCCACATAAGCTGACAATCGCATAGGCTAAAAAAAAGAAAAAAAACTACACCTTTTGCCAGTACCTCCCACTTCTAGGCTCAAGCCGGGATTCGAACCAGATTCATCGAGCGAACGGAAGTCGACGGGCCCATCGGCACCCGCGCTGTCAACTCCAGTTCTCAGGACTGTCCTGTTGTGCGAGCTATACCGGCTGCTTGCTAGTGCCGTTCTGAACCATAAAGGCTCCACCAACGCTCCTATCCACATCGAGGAAGCAGGTGACGCTGTGGCCGCCCACTTGCTTCTGCCGCAGCTTGCAGATAATTATCTCTGCGTAACACGGGCAGCATTCATTCCATGACAGAACCAGTGTTGGGAGGCGACTTTCTCACAGACCCGCCTGCGAAACATACAAGACCCCAGCACGATCGTTGGCGTGCTCTCGGGAGAGGGCTCCTCCGAGAGCAGAGTGTAAGTGGTGATGCCGAGGGTTTCAGGCGTCGGTGCTACTGGTTCCGGTTCCGGTTCCGTGTGTATGCACGTGACAGGGCTGAGCCCCGATTGCTGTGGTGGCGGCGGGGTGGGGACGGGGGGCGGGGAGGCGGCGAGGTGACGAAGCACCCTGGGAGGGGGTCGTCTGGCCTTCCTCCGTATACCAGCACCTTGGAAGGGTCCGTTGTATATCGTATGGCTAGCGTGGACCCTGGCGTTGGGGCGTGGTCGCTTTTTGTCCTGAACATCCACAGTGAGTCGACTGCCATCGACCATGTGATTCCCGCGTCTCTTGGGATCTCGAGTGTGGCGGTGCAGTCTGGTGGGATCCGGGGGGAGGCGGCCCTCTGCTTCTTCCTGCCCTTTCCTGCCCTTCGGAGTTTTGATTAGCTATTCGGTGGTATTTCGGGGCCTCCTATTGGGTCTTGGCGCCGGGTGCTGGTGCTTGGCGCGGGTTCGGGCTGAGTTTTCAGAAATTTCACCCCGAGGGGGAAACTTGTGCAGTTGGGTATTTAGGAATAAAAATTAGATCAAAAGTCTCAGCGTGCTGAGAGCTTTCGATCGGTGTAGGTTTCGCTGGGGGGGACGTTTTGGTTGTGGAGCCACTTCCAAACGCTCGTCCTGCGAATGGGGGCGCCGGGGGAGGGGGATACTGGAGACCAATGCTCTTAAGGGAGATCGAATCTAGACCCCGTCACCCCCTACCCACCATCGCCACTACCAATGAAGCACCCCCCGCCCTCCTGTCAACAGTGCCATCAGTGACAACCATGGCACTATTACGAAGAGAGCAACTACGTCCGATTATGTGCTACATTTGAGCTGTGTCATTGAGCGCTGTGAACGGCTCGACAATGTCCGGAGTTTGATTGCAACTGCCAAAGTGGAATCGCAAAGATTTCTGGTATGTAATGGCTGAGAAGACGGCATTCCAATGATTACTGGAGTCCACCTGACGCTCGGATAACCCAAATCGAGACCGATATGCAGCCTGGAGATTCATGATATTATGGGCTGTGTGATGTTGCACAAATCACACGACAGCATGGGTATGCCAGACCAAGGCGCATTTAGCCAGCACGAAGGCTACACTGTCTGAGAACGAGTGAGCAGCAATATCCAGTCTGCTGGACGGCCATCCCGCTGACTCCAAGGCTGCCCCATTACGCAACATAGCATGAAGTTGGGAGTACCACGAGTCCGAATTGGATACCAGTGTATTCATTTGTACTGGGAGGTCTATGTATTCAGATCGTTTTATGAGAGGGGCACCAGACACTGTCGTTTGTCCAAGTTCAAAAGCAATACCGCGACGAAGAAGGAGGATTGACAGCTTGCCACCGCTGGTCACACTATGCTATGCCAAATGTCGGGCCATGCAGTGCCATCTATTGAAGCAGCAGGAAGCCTGCAGAGGCTCTATAAAACTGCTGTACTGCCCTCGCCACTCTTCTAAACCTTCAGCAACAGTCCAGAGAAAGCTCCTCACTTTCAGCATCCACCTTCGTCCCCAGGCTTATATCCAGGTAAGTGCAAATACGTTATACCCTTTCCTTATCACACCCCCACAGTATTGAGTTAGTCATTCTATAACAGCAACAATAACGTCTACCGGTTATCTCTCCCTCATAAGCCACGTGGCCAACATTAATTAAGAGCGCAATCCCAAGGTCTTGCAACGACGTTTACAGACTACAGACCTGTATACGCCTTGCTCTACGCACAACTGATTAACTAAGCAAGGTAGTTGCATTCTCGGTTGCTGGGTTGAATAGGTGATCTTGCTATTAAGATCGCACACCCCTATACCCACCCCTTACAGCACTCCCCCCTATCACGATGGCCCCCCAATCACTGCACCCCCTACGCCTCAACCGCCAGTCTACCACACATCAATACCCGATCCTATGTGGGGTTTTGGCCCCGGTTGTGTTATTGCAGGAGCACCACCTGGGGATAAGAGTCCCTCAAACTTCCTTCCCATGGCTGAAGGATTATCAATATTGACCCCTTGCCGATACACTTTCCCGACATGAAGATACCCTGCTTCTGGCCTCAGAGGACACTTGGTTCAGGTGACAGACGTTGGCTAACTCTTATCTGCGCTGTGCGTCCCGATGTCACCGGATCGGTGACGACTATATTGGGGAGAAACCGCAGGTAGCCGGTGTGGGAAAGCTCGGAAAATGAACAGCACCCCAAGTCAATATCGGTCACAGTTGGTACCCACACACTTGGGCATAATTGTAATACTAAATATTGGAAGCCTTTCAAAACATATAATCACCCGAGTCACTATTCAAAGATTTTGAGTTTCGAGTTCTGTTTGGGAGTGAGAACACAAAACTATCGACAAACAACAGCCACCACTTCATGTAGGGTATGGTCCAATGCTGCTCTGGGGAAATACACTTCAAATACTTGACAACGACACAGAAAGCATACCAAACTGTGAGAGGGAGGAGGGGACGAGTGCAATTGAGGATATGCGCATATGACCCGATCATCCCATGTGGTCTCGATTTGTGGGCTCATAGTTATGGTGGATGGACTTGCCATATATGGTTTCAGGACGTCACCAATGGCTACGATTCTGCGACTCAGACGAATGTTACTTCCAATATGCTGACAAAAGTAGGGTCAGTAAATCTGCGACGAATGAATATCAAGTTTGGAGTGGTCCGGTTCCACAGTTTACTGGTGCTCATCAGGGAGTCAGACCTGTCGTCCTGGTGGACCCGCGAGCACTGGTGGCGTATCCTTTCGCGGAACTGCGCAGTACGCAGAGCAAGGAAGATCCAGTTCATTCGCAATATCCGAGTATCGGAACTCTTGCCCCAGAACTGCCACTTCGAGTACATAGTTGATTAAATTGGTGGCTGGAGGGAGAAGGAGGGGTGTTTGTATAGGATTTAACATATTTTCTCCGCCCCACTTTTCCCCCGGTTTTTATCCTCCACGAAAGAAGGGGAACGAGAAGGACAGGGCGTGGGAAGGGAAGGCGGAAGTGAAGAGAATGCAGAGACTGGCGGAGCAGCGCAGGAGCCAACGTTTGGCGGACAGGTGAAGCTGAGGTCGGCGTGTCTGGAAACCCCGCGGGTTCTGGCATTGGGTGTGGTTGGTTTGTCCATATCTGAGACATGCTGAGCGGAGTTCAATACAGGGAACGGTGTCACGATCCTGGAAGGGCCATGATGGAGAACGTATCCTCTGCAAGTCCGAGGCTCCTCATGGATCTGCCATTGCAACCCCATGACGCACGGAATATTGGAGATAGGAAAACAGGGATCATGAATCCTCACCTCCACAACTGTGGCTCGTTTATTGTGACTAGAGTCCGGTCCCGGTGTGACTATAGTGATGGGTTTTATCTCCCTGCATGGAAGCATAAATTGTGTCGGAGTCCGTGTGGTTGCCCTGGCACTGGCTGTTCGCGGGAAGGTACGCAGTATATCTGAGTCTAATGCACATCTTTGTTCACATCACTGACAGCTGCTTGATGTCGGTGAAGACTCATTGTCAGGCGCAAGCTATTCGAGGCACAAGCAAGGCTTGGTATAGAAAAAGCTGAGGGTAACAGGTGTGGGCCACCACCCCCCAGTTGTATGTTTTAAACTACTGTCTATATTACTTACGTATTTCCTATATGGTCGATGTCAAGCTGACATTTTACTTTCCGTACGTAAACTGTTGCCTCGGAAATGCTCCATACAGATGCTGAAGCGCATGCCTCCCTTTTCGGAAGTTCATACAGAACACCCAAACACGGGCTGTCCCAATTTCAAAGACAGCAACATCTCACGACAACATCCCCCTCTAGTTTTCTTGATGCAGTACGTGCATACCGCCCTGGTGGACTAGACCATGACGAGAGCTATGGAGTGACTACCTATAACGATAGAATGAAAAAAAAATTGCACAATTCATGTCCCATGACTCTGCAAGGCTAGAACGGCCTCTCTCTCTCCACATGTTTCTCATTTTAGATCCTGGGCTCTCCCCGTGTTGGGGTCAGCGGTCAGTGCCATCATTCCACCTCGTCGTGCAGTCGGCAATGTTCTGCCACTGGCACCCTAATTTTCTTCAACGAGCTTTTCCACTGTGCCCTTTGTGTCACAAGCGCTATGGTCCCTTTACATTGGCAACTTCCGCTCTCAACGTGTCACAAATTTCCAGCCCAACATCATCTAACGATACAACTCTGGACATCAACTTTCCGCCAGGGAACAGCAAAAATAATGGGTCTAGGGGTTATCATACTCAAAGCACAACAGAAACTCTTTATGCATCCCAGTTTCCGCGAAATGTGCGAAAACCGATGACGAAACGAACGATCGGGAGGAGTTCAAACCTATAAACAATCCCTCCATGACTCAAGTGAGGGAAAACATCTTTGGCGGCAGGGACTATAAGTAACGAAGGATGCAAAAGTGAGCGTGCCACTCGGACAATCCCAGAGGTCACTTGGCGACATCACAAACCAACTTCCAACACGTAACCCCAGTGCGCTACCTCACGCAGCCAATTTCAGAAACGTGTCAACCATACCCTGTTTGCCAAGCACCCCATGCTCCGCCTCCAATTGGAGCCTCAGCCAAGATACTGCACACCCTATTCCCAGCCCGGTTCGCAGTTTCACATTTCAAGTCGTGTTCCAGTCCTGTTCCATAATATTGATCCGCATGGTCATCTCCATCGCCTTATAGCTATGGTGCGCGTCTTATACCCATTCCCATTGCTCGTTCCCGTTTCTTGATCCTGTTGCTCCCGTTCCCCGGTTCCGTTCCTCCGTCTCAATCCTTGGTCCCGTCCCTGGCCGTGTTCTTTATCGTAGATCCATGATCTCGATGCATGGTCTTGTCCCGTCCCTTAGTCCTATCCCGAAGTCTCACCTCGCAGACACACAGCCCCTGTCCACAGCTGTCGCCCATAGTCTCACTCTGCAGTAGCCTCAGTCCACAGCAACCGTGCACAGTTACCGTCCTATAGTCTCAATTCGAGCGCCACCCACAGTCTACGTCTACATCTTGTCCCACTCTCATCTTGTTCCCTGTCTTGTTTTTTCTGTCTCGTTCCTGTATTGTTTTGTTCAGGTATCCCGTCTTGTTCGTGTGATCACCAATTGCAAGGCGCGGTAAAGGTAGTAATAGGCTCTGAGCTTGAGCTTGCAGGTATAGGGTAATGGAGCCTGCGGCAGTGGAACCACAGCGGTAGCGATAGCCTGTCGCAACCCACCGACTTATACGATCTGTGTCATAGTGAATTCGTGTGGAGCGGGCATTAAGGACCTTGTATGTTAATTGCATTTGGACCAAGACAAAGCTACCGGGCTGAAGCAGCTGTAAAGCTATACACATATAAGTATATTTGAGCTGTGAACTGTTGTAAAACGAGATGGTAATAGATCTGTGTAGTCTGATGGCTTAATTGATACTGAACATGAGAGAGAAAAACAATGATTTATATACAGGAGAGTCATTAAAATATATGACGTAGTTATCAGACTTATGACGTTGTCAGGAGCATGAGTTTGCTAAAGTAGCTGAGCCAAGACATGAGGCTGTGTTGCTGCAATATGATGAGAGCTGAAGATGACGACATATGCAGTGGTAACAACAGCTGAACATAGTGACAGCATCAGCTTGTCTTGTATCAGCTTAACTCGTGCATTGTATGCACACCTCAGCTCGTATCTTTCAACATGAACACGTGATTCAAGATCTCAACCTCATCCGGCCACATAACATGAACCTTGCTTGGATAAACTCAGAGGCAACCGCGCTGCGTATTTAAGGCCCCTTCCAACCGACCCAACGCTGTAAGATAGACAGATAGTATCAACTACTGCCTTGCGATGGACCGGAGCGGTGAGAACTGGCGGAACGAACGTACGACTAAATGCGAGTGCGAGTGTGAAAAGAAGAGAAGAGAAGAAGGTTGTTGATTGTGTGTGCTAGAGTACAGGAAATCTATATATGTGATATCGTCTCACGTGCTGCCCTTATCTCCACGTGATACCTTATCCATGCCAAGCTTGCATTAACCCATTCCGTCGTCGTCACCACAACGCTTGCGATGTGTATAACGGCTGAACTGCACTAGAAGCGCGACATATTGGCCTCCGACTGCGACCAACCCGTTTCACCCCCTGTTGTGCCGGCCCCGCTGAGACAGCTATGCGGCACCCACAGGGCTGTGGCTGTGGCTGCGCCCGCTGTGGCAATGCCCTTCCACCTACCGGGCCCCAGGTGTCCATTGCCATTTCAGGTAAGCGGTTATTGCCCTCCTCGGCCCTCTCTCGTACATACCTCCGGATGGCGAGGCTGTTGAAGCTCACGGCAGTCCTAACCCAAGCACAGACTCAGCAGACAACGAGCCGATACTCACGCGTAACGACACGCCGATAGTGCTTTCCACGTTAGCAGTGCATATTGTCCTGCTTCTCCACCTTCGCCTGTATGTACTCAACTCAGTTGAAGCTCCAGTGCGTGCTTTCAAGCTAACATACTAGCGGGATGCCCACCGACAACAACCACCTCAGGACGAGCGCTTGGAAGCGACTCCACAACCACAACGTCCCCCCGAGCGGAAATCACATAGATCGAAAGCTCTCAGCGAGCTGAGTCTATTGATCTAATTTTCATCCCCAAAAACCCGACACTGCAAATTTCCCCCGAGGGGTGACTTCAGCTCACCACCTCGTTGCCAACACATCAACCACGCGCCAAGAACACAGCCAAGCACCAATAAGAATGCCGAAAAAGACAAAGACCGGCCCCCTCCCGCCGCCTCCCCGCCCCAGCTCCCCCCCGTTCTACGGGACGCCCGCCTCCTCCGACTGCGAAGTGATAACAGACAAGTTGGGGAAAATCGGTATCTGCTGGCAAGAAGTGATCAAAGCGATGTGGAAGTTTAGGACACGGTCAACACAGATCCCACACGGCGCCCTACTCATCCTGACCCTCAAAGACACAGGAGTAGGGATGTTCGGATTAAAGCCGGGGGGTCGAGCTCCACATCCCCCTCGAGCCGCCCAACCTCCAGACACCCGCACCTCCGCCACCGCCACAGCCACTGGGGCTCAGCCCCATCACGTGCACAGAGACAACCCCGGTGGAGAACACCACTGAAGCCATCGGCTTCAGCACAATCGACACCGTATATTCGGAGGAGCCCTCCCCCGAGCCAAACGAGGAGACCCACTCCGAACCGACGGTCCCTTCCAGGCCCCCCATCACAGTCAAGACCGGGACAAGAAAGAGGAAAGGCAAAACGGAGCGAGAGAAGCCGTACGCCATCAAACGGAGACTTGACGACGCGGAAGCAAAGAAAATAGCTTCAGCACCACCGTCCGCTGACAACCCCCCCCCCCAGCACAACAGACGCGACCCCGTCAGCTCACAGCCCCACCCCTACCCCCATCACCGAAACCCCCACCCCCACCCCGAGCCCACGGAACGCACCCACAGGCTCCCAGAAGCTCCCTCCCCGACCCAAAGCCAGAGACCAGACTCCGACCGCCCCCGACGTCAACAGAACAAGACACGGCATCGTCATACATGGTGTAGCCCTAAGAAAAGACTTAGGGAATGCCCGGCGATGGCTAGAGGCCTCCAATAAAGACGTAGGAAAGATCCGAGGGATCAGATGGCTGCGGAGGAAAACACTCTTGGAGGAAGAAGGCAAGAAGACGAGCTCCGTGGTGGCATACTTGGAGACAGAGACGGAAATTGGCAGAGTTAAGCTCGGAGGAAGGTGGCTGCGCACGAGCGTGTACGAGCCAGACAGAGGAAGGAGTAGACAGGCACGGCACACGTCCCTTAGGGTGGACCTCCCTCCCGCATCATGTATGGATTCCGCGGGCAATACAGGTATTTAACTGACCTTCTATGTGATTTCTTTTCCTTATGTATTTAAGACATCGCCATAGCCCTCAGGGTGGCAAGCGATTAATGATAAAAAAAAACAAAAAAAAAACTAAAAAAAAGCTAACATACTATGGGTAGCATTTTAAGTGGACTTCGACTCGGCGGTAAGCCGTCCCCCACCTGCGCACTGGCACCCAGTGAGTACTCCCCTCAGAGCCACCCAGCTTTCTTACCTGACACTTCATCAACTATCAATAACGAGAGATCAATACCATTAACAATATTCTTAGCCCCTCTCGCCACTATCATGACCTGCAGTACTCCAGGGGAGAGTCTGGTCACCACTTGTATTCCCAGTGATTTACCGGATACTTTGTCGACTCTCGCACCAACACTCACTACCTTGGTGGCCCCCATCGCAGCTTCAGTATTCACAATGTTGACCTCCTCAACCCCTCCCACTGCCCCCTCGGGGAACAACTCAACCCTGAAGCTGGATACGAAGGAAACTCCCACAGCACTTCCCATGGTAGATACCCTGGCAGCAGCTGTGGAACGACTTGCTGAGCGCATTGACCTGCGCTGGCTGGCGGTAGTTGTGGTTTGTTCTTTTCTGGTGTGGCAGGGCAGGCTCTTCATGGAGTCCTACTGGAAATTTGCGCCGAAGAGGGTGCGGGAAAAAACAGCGACCACAGGGAGTGTTGAGAAGGTTGAAGGCGCGGTTTTTTTTTTTTTTTTTTTTAATCACGTAACCCCGCTTGCAGCGCCAAGCCATGGCAGGGTCCCTGGGCAAGCCCTCAAAGCCCGGAGACAGGCTTAACAAAGAAACTTCTATATACACGTCCCCGTTCCACCCCCTTCTAAAGACCTGATTCCAGAAACTTCCGGACAGTTCTTCCGGTTTCTGCATCAGGGAGGCTCCCCTATATATCTCCCCCTCTCCCCCCTCCCCTCTTCTCCACACCTTCGCATCCCGGCAAGCAAACTTCCCTGACAGCAAATCGCGCGCTTCTAAAACTCCACCTCTCCCCCCTCCCGTCTCCTCCACACCTTCGCAGTTTCCTCCACACCTTCGCAACCCGCAAATTTTTTCCCGACCCGGGTCGGTAAATCGCGCGGCGCACTCCTAAAACCTGATCCCAGAAAAGAACCTTTCCAACACATCCCACTCCTCCCCATTCTCTAAAGCCTTCTGGGCGAAACCTGTGGTGACTGCACTGGAAGGCTAGGTGCTCCCCGGTCTGGACCTCCCCGCAGCTGCACTTCTCCGATTCCGCCGCTCCTATTCTCTTCAACCACACCCCACATCTTCCTCTCTCCAGGCGCATGGCAGTGAAGTTGGACACCGCTGTCCTACTCCACTCCATCACCTACCCCTTTCCAAAGCCCTCCACTTCTCTCCTCTGCTTCCTCCACGCTTTCACCCTCTGGCGCACTCCACTTCCGGTGGCCACCTCCTTACCCTGCATCACCGTCCCCTTCTTTGCCCACTCATCCGCCTTGTCGTTGTCTGCGATTCCAATATGAGCTTTTACCCACAACAGTTTCGCATCCCCCCCCTTCCTCTTTCTCCTCGCCACTGCAATCACCACCCTTCTCACATCCTCCGTCTTTCCCTTTCCCTCCCTGCCCGCCTTCTGAATCGCCATGACAGCGGCTTCCGAATCCAGACAGATCAGGACCGGTACCTCCTCCGGTGCACTCTCCAGTGCTCTTCTCACCCCTCTCACCTCCCCGTCGAAAACCGTCGCTGTTCTTCCCACCGTTGAAGGCGCGGTGGAGGAGGCTTGGAGGATGCAGCTGCGGAGGGGATTGGAGGAGTGGAGGGCCAAATTGATGAAAAAAGAACTAGAATGGAGACAATGGCTGGAAATGGAGCTCGCGGAATTCAAAACAAAATTGCAGAAGGAGGAACTAGAGTGGAGACAACGGCTTGAAAACGAGCTCGCGGAATTCAAAGCACAATTGCACAAGGAGAAAAGAGAGTGGAGAAACGGCTGGAACAGGAGCTGGCGGAGTGGAGAGAGGGGCTGAAGAAAAAGCACGGTGAGGGGATAACGGACTAGAGAAAGGAGCTGAGGAAGGACCAGGAAGAAGGGATGGCAAAGCTAAAGAAAGGAAAGAGAAGTAGAAAAGCACAATTCAGAATGAAAAGAAGGAATTGAGGAGTAGGTTAATGGCCAGGGAGAAGAAGTAGAGAGTAGCATTAAGATTTTTTTTTTTTTTTTTCATAGGATAAACCGTCCATCGCAAAGCAATATCTAGAGTTGGATCAAACCTCCCTACATTGGTCCCCACATTCCTCAGATAGTTTACTTATCTACGTCACTGGCAACAGTCGTATTCTGCGGATTCAACGTCTGAGGCCGTGATGTTCCACCACACGGAGGCTCAAATTGAAACAAGCAAGGCTAAGTAGCTAGCAGCTCATGAGAGGCTCCAATGGCGTTTCTCAAATGTCGATACCTCTTCGAGTCTGTAGCAGGCAAGATTTCCAGCACACTTGAGGTCGATGACGATGAGAAAAGTGTCCTGTGGGCGAGAAGTTCAACCACTTGGCGCAGAAATCGAGGTCACCGACCGTAGGCTGGGCAAGGAGGATACCCCAGCCAAGTGGGAAGAGGCGCTCAGCAAGGCCAAGGGTGACTCCGTAGCCATATTCACAGATGGCAGACGCAGTGAGGAAGGAGGGGTTAGAGGCTGATGGTGCTGCAAACAGGTGGTGGCAGGGGAGTCAGAAGGCTCCCGGTGGGTTGGCACCAAAGCTACTGTGTGGGATGGCAAGGTCGCAGCTATGAGAGGTGCCCTCGGGCAAAAGTGTTACTGCTTGCAGACTCTCAGGAAGCAATCTGTGCAGTCAAGACAGCAGGGAAAACTGGAAAAGCGAGGACTGCGGACCCGGCATGTGTGGTAGAGCTCACGGCAGAAAGGTGGCGGAGGTTGAGGGATGCTGGGCTGTGAGGCTTGCGTGGGTCAAGGCCCATGTGGGGGATAGAGGGCAATGAGATGGCAGATGAGAGGGCCAGGTGCATGAGGTATGATGAGCAGGCCGCTGAGGGTGGACTGCGCCAGGAGTTAATTCGAAAGAGAAAGGAGGAGAGGGAGCGACCAGGGATTTCGGAAGGGCAAATTTGTGAGATGGGGCAGGAGAGCACTCACGAATTACACCTGGCTGCGGACTGGAAAAGGCGGAGCAATGTGGAGGAGGATGATTAGTGGTGAGGAGGTGCAATGCACATGGGGAGAGGCATGGAGTGCTGAGCATGTGGTGTCCAGGTGCACTGAACTGGAACGGCCCTAGAGAAGGACAAAGATGGGGCGCAAGTCACTTGGCAATCCTGGGAGGACCTAAGGGGAAAGGATGGAAGCAGGAGGATGTGGAGGGCGATCCGGTCGAGCATTGGTTGGCCAGCCTTGATCTAGGGTGGCTGGGATGGTACTGGGTGTTCGGGGTGTGCACGTAGAGTACGTAGTTAGCGGCCTATAACCTGACCCGGGTATATGGGTCCCTGCCATAGGCTGGTGGCCTGTATGTGGGGCTACGTGACTCAAAAAATAGCTAGGAATTAGGCCTTTGGAGTTCAGTAACATAATCTCTGTTCACTGCGACATGTAGCAGCCCGAAGGCGATGGGATGTTTGCCGGAAATGCCGGAATGCAGAGGGGCCTTTTTGTTTTAATATCATAACTCGCATACCGGCCTAAGGGCTACGGCGAGAGTAAGTATATGAGAGATAAAGAAAAATTGAAACTGAAGTTAGGCAGAGGGGAAGGCCGGAATTCACGCCCTGGAAATGCATACGGGCATGTGTTATGGTTGTGGGTGCCCGAAGTCAATTCTTGCTATAAAAATGGCTTCAGTGCCTGGAAACAAGAATCACTGAGAAAGAGAATCTTCGAATATCTCAAAATTGATTAACCTATGCCTCCGAAGGTGCGGATACTCCATCCCTAGAAACCTACAAAGCTTGGCGTATCCCTGCCATAAGCTGGTCGCCACTACGCGGGGTTGAGTAACCCAAAAAGAAAAAGAAAACAAAGGAAAAGGTTAGCCTACAACTCCGGTCACTATACACGGCGCTTCTGCACCAAGTGAGGAATACCTTGCATGGAACGCATAGTGTATGGCATGTGCTATGGCTGTCATGAAAGTTCATGATTTTTACACAACGGCCAAGTCTAAAAGAACGCAGGTTGGGTCATAGCTTGAACGAAAGCTCTCAGGTCAAACGTGGATAGGTTCCCAAGCAAAGTGAACGTGCAATGTCGGAGCTTTTACTCTTTCCAAGACAGTCTACTGGAGTAAAACGGAAGCTTATCGGATAGTTTGTGGAAGTAGTAGTAACAG
The DNA here is from genome assembly GCA_015179045.1 of Kalaharituber pfeilii. Taxonomy (NCBI): domain Eukaryota; kingdom Fungi; phylum Ascomycota; class Pezizomycetes; order Pezizales; family Pezizaceae; genus Kalaharituber; species Kalaharituber pfeilii. The sequence continues at coordinate 259,935 of WHUZ01000066.1, read as the reverse complement.
CCTTACCTATCTAGTACAGCAACTTCGGTCTCAATACTTTCGCAACCAAAGCTATCATCAAGTATGTGCGTTGTCAACGTGACCTGCCTCTGGGACCTGCTTGCTTGTGATTCGCTTGAGTACAATGTTGATATTGGAGCAATCTAGCGAGAGAGGATTTTGGCGTCTCAATTGGGGTTACAACACCTGCCGCCGGTGTGGCCCCAAAAGTCGTTGACTGCAACTTATTGCCATCCATATGGCTTTCCTGCCATCATATAGAATACAATCAATCACGGATATATATATCATTTATTTACCGATACGACTGTAAAGTTTCAGCTAAATTCAATGCCCTGCAATGGGGAACAGCTCCAAGCTGATTTACGTAATGTCTATATACATTTTGTTAAAAAAAAAAAGGTGAATTCCATGTTTAAGCATGATGCATATTGCGTTGATGAAGGGTTGAAGTTAATACGAATAGGTCTAGCCCCATTAGGGACTACATTGTGGCTCCTCCTACGATTGGATGACATGTTTCCTTACTGCAGCGTTATCTACTACATGTTGGTACCACCACCACTAGTACCTATCAGCACACGTCCTCGCGCTGTAGTAATGCCGACATCTGCGGAGGCTTCGGAGGAGGTGTGAGTAAGGTGACAATTGTCATCACCGTTAATATATATGACATTGATCGCTGAGGTTATCAACAATATAGTATTAGACAGGCCACTTGGAACGAGATATTCATAGTTTACACAAAAATTGGAGTTCTCTTATTAATTCCTCTAAGCCTACTGGTAATTCTACTTGCCAGCCAGATATGCTACGAGCAAAACAGCTGAAGGACTACAAGTTACTGTGTTCTACCGGGATATTGCGCACTTTTGGGTGACTAATAAATGACTTCTCAAAATTCAACGACTTGTTCAATTGACTTCAAAGTAACTACAAAGCATTTAGATACATGTAGAAACCTATTTCAAACCTTGTTTAAGCACACAGAAATTTTTCAGGTGGGGTGATTTTGGTAACATACCTATTTGGGAAGGACAGACACTTAGAGGTCTAACTTTTGCAGAATCATTTCCTGAGTCTCACAGCCATTGTAGTAGATGTTCCTGTGGGCCTAGGTGGTGGGCGCGAGGTAGGAAACAGCTGGCGTCTTGTGGGTGGAAGTGGTGTCTGAACAAGTATAGTATCCAAAGCGGTATCTGAGGCAACATCAGATGTTTCAGAGTCATCCATATCAGACCAGGCTTCTGGTAACGCTGAAGCAATTCTAGCTTGTTTGTAGGTATGTTGCGGCAGTTGACGCTTATTTTTGGCCTGTGATTGCTTCGTCTTTGACTTGCATGCTCTTTTTTTTTCTGTTGTTGCTTCTTTTGCTTTCCCATCTCTAGCTGCTTCTTAAGCCTGAAAATATCCTTTCCGGTGATAGGTCCAATGACTGGAAGACATCTTTGGTCCTTTGTCTTGAGTTTTTTACCACCCCGCTGGAGTTTCATGTTGATATCTTGCTCAATATCAACCTCAGTCATTGCTCCTAATGCTGCTAATGAGAGTTTAAGAAATGTTGTTTTGATTTCTCTTTGATTTCTGACTGAGAGGCATTTGGAAGCTATTGAATCAACCGAATGATACGTCTTTTAAGTGCTCTTGGTGTCCTCGGTGTGTAGATACTATGGGAGGATATTGGATATGCTGGTTCGGTCAATAAGTTCATGCACAATAAAATTTACAGTGTCCTTTAAAAAGACAAGCTGTTGATAAGGAGGTATGTGTGGGAACTTGAGAGAGAAACTAGACCGTTAATGAAGAACACCAGGTAAGAAAGTAAAAGTGCCATTTAGGAATACAAGGAGCATGGTGAGGAATAGGATTATAGACAAAGAGAGAGGAAGAGGTAGATATTATAGAGGAGGGGAGCTAAATTACCCGATAATATATTGTCCGCTTGTAGCGCCATGTTGAATATCTTAACGTCCCCTAGTAGCCTGCACGCTAGCCTCGTCCCCAGCCTTTGCGCGGGGTTATGTGACGAGGCGCTCGTAGGAGTGCGTATGGTCACCAGCCCTCCCCCAACAAAACCTCATGCGACTGGATGATATTGGGCCTAGGAGGAGTAGGCCCACGCTCTATGCGATCCTAATTAGGGACGTTAAATGCCCTGCCTTCCGCCGTTATTTGTTCCAGATTTTTCCCTTCCCAAGACCAAATTGTTTACACCTGCTTAGTCCCCTTGCTGCCGTAGTGTACTCTCTCGTTGAGTGGTGCCAGTTACTGGGAAAACTCAGAGCCATGTAAAGGGATAGTTAAGGCTTATACACTATATTGTAAGGTTCGGTGGTCTAATGGTATGGCGTCTACTAGATAAGGCTACATCCTGCGAGAAGAAAGCAGGGCTGAGGCATGAGGTGGGGGATCTGGGTTCAAGTCCCAGCCAAACCAAAATTTTCTTTTTTTTCTTTTTCCTTCAGCAATTGTATGCAGCCCTGCTGAAACTGAAGATGCCGGGTTTATCTATTCCAATGGAGGTTGGACAGGTTTACCTTCATGATGTGGAGCTGCCAACCAAGCCTTTTCTCGAGGCTGGTAGAACTGACTGTACGATTGGATAACCTAGTGGCTGGCATTTATTCACTGTCAGTGACACCCTTTCAAAACAGTCCCCATCATTGAACAAAGTATTCCGACTTACTGTAGGCTGATGACAGAGTCTGGGCACGAGAGCAGCTGATGACATATACTCTGGGAATTTTTACTATTTTTCGGCGGCACTTTTATCAAGATATGATCCTCCAGGGTAGCAGGGAATAAATGCAGCTGCTGTAGAACAAGAATGGCATAACGGCCCGGACTGACAGACAAAGAGGTGCTGGTGCATGCTCTATGTATATAGTTGCCATACTTTAGTTACTTCGTCTACCTGAAGTATAACACAACTTGGCCCTTGCAAATTTGGGTAAAGTTCAAGCCAAAACCTAGGCGAAAAGATTGAGTTTCAATCTTGTTTCGATTCTTAGAAGGCGGTTCTCAATTCTCAGCTACTATTTCAATCCAAAAGGCCCAAATGAACCCTGTTACACCCGCATGATGCGGACCCCGCATTTTGGCCTAGCGCTCGTTGTGAGAATTTCTAGGTACGGTAGTATTGGTGCATTATACCGAAACGGGTAAAGTTACACGACCCCATACATCTCGCAGAGAGTGATGGAGGAGGGTTTTTGCAATACAAGCAACTGTAAAATGCTTAACATAATCAGATTGAGGTATGATAGTTTACACGGCGGACTTGGGGATCTGACAGAATTTGTTCGCCCATCGGACCAAAAATTCGCAAGAAATTCGAACAGAAACAGAAATCGTTAAGTACAAACTGCACCTCCTTGGCCATTACTACATATGCAAACGAACAATAAAAATTCAGCCCTTTTGTTGCGGAACGTTCTCTCCAGAGTTCAGCACCTTGCGAAAAAATACTCTCGTTGACGGCGCAGGGTCTCGTACATTCTGGGTTAAGCTGTTAGTTCTTTTTTTTTTTTTGCGTGTCATTACTCGCGTGCCAGTGTATGGGCTATGGCGACATATGAGAATAAGGAAAAATGGAAGAGTAAGATAAAATTCCGCATCCTATAAAAACCCACAATCTCCAATAGTAATGGAGGTAGAAAAACAGAACCGTAATAGCACCCACAACCTCTGATAGTAAAACATCAATGCACAACAGAACGTTATAGCCCATGATCCACACTAGTCATGCGGGACAATCAGAGAACTCAAGTATGCAAAATTCACTTTACCAGTCGAGGTGTTCTATCCCACTCATACTGGTCAGACTTCAGCCATTTCCCTCCTAATTTCACTCTTGCTGGTTTTGAATCTGCCTGGGCTATGGGTATACTTTGCTCCTCTAGGTATATCACAACCGAGCTGGTGATTTCCCCTCATCTATGAGCTTTTCCTTTTTGCTCAGCTATCGAATCCCAGTGATCCGTGCTAACTTCCTGTTTTCAGCTTGCAGCCAATTGCGGACATTCCCTAGGTTCTTCTTCAGAGCAATTCCATGTATCACAATGGCAAGATGCGAATGTCTCTGAGACTCCTTGGGCGGATGTGGTGATGTACATCTCTGGGACTGTTCTGTAGTAATATAGGGAGGGTTCATCACCTCTTCTCATCCCAATGTAGCACGACAGGTAGGTGTGTGTGGTGATATACAGCGATGGAATTCTTCTGTAGTGATGTATGTCATATCGAACTCCTCCAAATTACTGCGCAAGGAAGCGAGAGTGGGGAGGCACTAGGAGCCAGAGGAGTGACATGGCTGGATCCTGCTATTTTTTTCACTGCTTTGCTGCCTAACTGTGGCTTCCCTGGCAATTCTTGCCACTTTTCGCAGGCCTGGGATCTGTTCAGAGATTGTGGGCACTGCGGCGTTCCCGGAGGTTGTATCTGTTCGCCTCGGGAAGCATTTCCACTGGTTCCACTGAATGTAGCACTGTGACAGAGCTCGTTAATATCTGCGCCGGCTCTGGCGTTGGCTCCACCTCCGAGCGGCATGTGTATTCGAAGGTCAGCTTCTGCTCCTGCTGTACCGGGGGTGGTAGCTCAGGCCTAGTGCTAATCTCGGCAACCACTCTGACCTTACTGAGCTGTAGCGCTCGTACCTCTGGTGGTAACATGCCATTTCCCATTCCCACAAGCGCTGCACGACTGAATATCCTCCATCATGCCATGGGACATTTCCTGAAATCTTTTTAGTATAGTGACTTGAGGAGTGGCTACTATCAGGTCTCCGAGTGCCTCATGTATATCCATCATATTTATGAAAACATCCTTAATTTTTTGGTCAGGACTCCCCAGCTCTAAGTGTGGGTTCTCCTTCTGCACCAGGGACTTGTCTGTGGTCTCTCCAGTGGCATTCTCTTAATGGCTGATGGTTCCTTTTTTGGGTGCTCCTATTGGTTCCTGGCGCAGAGTCGGTGGCTGACAACGGATCGGAAAAGCCCTCGAGAATTACAGACACATAACAAAAGACTGTGAGGCGTGGAAGAAGAGATTACCGGGAGGCGAGGCGGGGATGAAGATGCCAAAGGGGGGGAGAAGGGGAAGAAGAAAGAGGGGGAGAACGAGGGGATGAAACTGGTTGAGGTGTTGGACTGGGCAGCGAGCTAGTTTCTTTGTTTCACACACTCTACTTCTCTTTATGATTTATCAGTTACTATTTGTCCTTTATGTACCTAACACCTCGCCGTAGCCTACCAGGCGGCACGCGAGTAATGAAATAAAAAAAAAAAATTAAAAAGACAACGGATCGGGGAGCTGAAAATTTCCTCAAAACTTCGCCCTAAGGGGGCAACTTGAGGAATTGAATATTTTGGAATGAAAATTAGATCGAAAGACTCGGTGCACTGATCACTTTTGATCTATGAAGGTTTTGCTGGGGGGGCATTATGGATGCGGAGTCGCTCTCCAATGCTCGTTCTGTCGAGGTCGTTGTTGCAACCGACAAACATACATGCGAATGCGTGGTCCCCTTTTTTTTTTTTTTTTTTTTTTTTTGTTTTTGAAAAATCAACAATTGATATACACAAATTGTTTGCCACATGTAATGTTCGTTGGATAGCATAATTGTTCTTTTTTCTATTTCCTGTTTCCTGGTTTTTCTATTAGTTCATCCGCTGTGATGGCGGTGACGTATCTTCGCTCTAGGTGACATGTGATCACTGTGTCCGCTTGTTCAAAAAGAAAACCAAAACGTATATCGTGGCGATTGTTTTTTTTTCGAATTATTCAGGTATTCAGGGTGCTTTGGTGGAATTGTAGTCGATATATTAAAATTGCAAAGCTAAGCGAGCATGTAATACTTGATAGCTACATTTCGCGACAGTTCGTGAGACTTATGTGCATTTCTTTTGCTGACCACGTATGATCCGGTCCACTCGAAACATGTTAAACACCGTATGTTCCCCACGGAGCTGGCTTATTCGCGAATAGGCCGGCCTGTTCGCGAACAGAAAATGTTCATGGGGAGGCCACAATACTGCAATTGGTACATCCACGATCGCATCAATATCCAGCTATAGCCCCCATTGAGTATAAATAAGTACACCTTATATTCGAATAAACCCATTCGTGTTTCCCGTATCATTCGAGCTTGATGTCTCCATTTGCTAATTCTTGAATCTCCTCTATTCATCCCACCATTGTAGCGCCGAATGGTGGCGTTTGCACATGTTCATTTTCCAATACTCATACAAAATAACTTCCGCCAAGTTATGTAAAATGCTCACTCTGGTCATCCAAGGGGTCTATCCCAACCTTACGCCTGCCCACAGCATCTCTTCCCCGAGTTCACTCTGCTGTCTCTCCCAATCTCCCTCGGCGTCCTGTCTCCCTCCGCTCTCCCTCTCCAAACAAACACCCCACACCCACCCTATCCACCTCCCCATCTCCGCCGCATCATCCCCATGTACCCACTGCGGACTGACATCTCTCGCGCCCCTCCTGTCCCTCTCCCTCTCCATCCGACCTACCCATTTCTCCACGTTTTCACTTCCAACAGCCTCAAGTCGGAGCGGCCACAGGCGCCTGGACTCGAGATGTGTGAGGAGAGCAGGTTGCGACTCGATGTGTGGCAGGAGGACGGAAGTTAGGGATTCCTGCGTGAATGTTGATGGGGTGAGAGGGCCCAATGCGGTGCTGGTAGTGGGGGAGGAAGGTGGAGACGCGAGGGAAGGGAAAGGCACGGAGATAAAGGTTGAGTGGAAAAGGAAGACAATTGTAAGGGTGGGGTTGGAAGGTGAGGAGAGCCCGGGTGCGCTCTTAATGCCTGTTTCGGAGGGGGTTCTTGTGGTGGGATCATCGGAACTGTCCACCTGAAGGGAGTCTGCCAGGAGTTCTTCGTATGAAGAGGACTCGATGCTCTGAGAAGTAGGATCGATATTGGCCATTACATCCAGGGCCTCAGCCGTCATCCCCAGCCCATCTGGCCTTTCCAGTTCTCCCACCATATCACCTTTTTTATTTAACGGACTCAAGGTGCGCGCTCTGTCTCCTTCGTGAGACCCTACCCCGCTGTGCCTAACCCTCGCATCTCCACTATCTTTGTCCACCATTCGCCGTTTCTTGTTCATTAGCAAACCATCGCTTGGAACAAGCGACCTTCGCCTAGCTCTCTCTCCTACATTCTCTTTCGGATCGCGTGGGTTCGGAGAGCTAGAGAGGCGACCTGGACGCTTCCGCAAATCCTTTGTCTGGTCCTCGTGACGGTCACCGTTTTCCGCCGCCGCATAGAGTATCTCTGGCACAAATTCTAATATATCTCCGTCGTACGCAGCGTTGCTGTTCTCGCCGCCCAACACGATGTCCGTATCCAAAGGGCTGTTAGACTCCTGACCGCTGCCGCATGTCTCACATTCTCCATGATCCTCATCTCCCCTAACTTCAAGTCTCTCCCTGTTTTGGAGTGCCTTGTCATCCCTTGCCCCTAATTGCTCATTTCTCACGCTGGATTCCCTAGCTTCACAATGCGCCTTCGTACGTTCCAGCAATTGTGAGCTTGCTCGCCCCGATTCGAGGATTCTGCCTTCTGTGTCTCGGCCTTCCACCATCGTCTAGTGAATTTTATGACTAGTTTAATTTTGATTCTCCGTAGCTAGACTTCTCGTCGGCGATTGTTTTGCGCACTTCAGGCGAGCAGGTGGTGTTGGGTCGCGTCACGATCGATAGCGCGTATGTGATTTTTTTTCCTAGCGCATGGTAAGTGGGGCGGGCGCCACTATCAAGTCTCGTTACCCGCTTACCCGCTTAGTCAGACTTTTGCATAGATGTAACGGCGGACGTGGTCTGGGGCCCGTGGATGACGGCGATCTACGGAGCGCAGGCAGGAGGCGGCAGGCGGCAGTTCAGCAGTTCGCGGCAGCAAGGCGGTTCAACGGTTCACAGCGGTACAGCAGTTCAGCGGATCGGCTCAGCAGGTAACCACTCTACTTAGTAGAAACTAAATACAAGAGGTTGCGTAAAGAGAAAAAGGAAAGGAGAACACACAGCCATGAACACCGCTTATATACACTTTCGAGACTGCAATACGCACTCAGGTCACATCCCTTTTACCCATATATATTGTACCGACATCCTGAAATGCTTGTCAGAGGTCATCTTTTAGCGTGAAGCTATCATCCTGAAATGCTTGTCCGAGGTCATCTTTTAGCGTGAAGCTATTTACCTGGCTCGCTATACAATATCCCGTTACAATAGAGCACCAGCCGTATTCGACCTCCGAGCAATGCATGACGTCTAGTGCCAGTCTTTTTTTTTTTTTTTTTAAATCACATAACCCCGCTTGTAGCACGTGGCCATACTCCTCCCATTCTCCGCCTTTCTTTTCCACTCCTTTCCCATGTCGCTCCACCTCTCAAAACCTTCTGGGCGGTTCTCCTGACTTCTGCATCGGAAAGCGAGATGCTCCCCCGTTTGAACCTCCCCACACCTGCACCTATCCGATTCCGCCACCCCTAGCTTCTTCAACCACCTAGCACACCTTCCTCGCTCCAGTCGCAATGCAGTGAAGTTTGATGTCGCCATCCTACTCCACTCCATGACCTTTCCTCCTCCAAAGCCCTCCACTTCTCTCTTCTCCTTCCTCCGCGCCTTTACCCTCTGGCGCACCCCGCCTCCGGTTCTAGTGCCAGTCTGGAGTCCTCTCACTGGTCCGATATTGCCTTCTCTAGTTTAAAGTGGTCCCCCCCCTGCTCGTATGCGCGTTGATTTTGCTTCTTCCCCACAAAACCCAAGCTCTCCTCAAGAGTGCCCAGCAGTGGGGCGCTACTTCCTTAAAGTAGAAATAAAAAAAAGAAATGGCTGGCTCCGCTAGGACTTGAACCCAAATCTTCCACCTCATGCCTCATTCCTGCTTTCACTTCGCAGAATGTAGCCTTATCTAGTAGATGTCATACCATTAGACCACGGAACCTTGGACTGTTAGCATGTAGAAGTGTAGAAGACTTAACTACTCCTTAACTCCGCCACTATCTGAACATCCGGCATTGCTTCTGGGCATCAAGCAGGGAAATGGAACGTCTATTCAGCGAATTCAAAGCCAGCATTTTTGCCGTATATTCCGGACTACTACAAAAAAGCCATTTACGGTTTATTCCTAAAAACAGCGTAAACAGGGGTTGAGCGGCTCAAGGGACTATGGTAGGAAACACAGCAGAACACGGTAACACTGAGACACAGGAATCACAGATCTGGCATTCGCTGAGGTTGTTCTAGTTACAAAAAAAGGAGTGGAAGGGCCTCTCAAAAAGTCCCCTTACAACACTAACAAATTTCATGAAAGCGTCATATGCAAACGGGAATCCGTGTTTGTACCCATGCCGTTTGTAGTTGCTCCATGCATACCCATTCATGCATTCCTTTTTACTCCCGCAATTGTGGCATAATCTGGCCCAAGCACACAAAAGACTCTTTTTTTGTTATTTTTATATCATTAATCGCTTGCCGCGACATAAAAGACTCGTTGAACTGGTATCTGAGGACTATAGAGGAGAACGAATTGCCACGATGACAAGCAGGGGACGGCACAAGTATCTTCTATAATGTTACTGCATCGAGAGCTCACCGTTACGGTGTCTGCGATGGCAGCGAAATGTAGGTGTAACTCAGGACAACGCTTGGAACTTGACGTTTGTATAGGGCCGTTTAGGCCTCTATGTATAGGCCTCCAGCGCGTAGTTCATTGCATTATTCTGAATGATATCAAGTGCGAAATAACAAGTGCAACTCTTATCAACATGTTGTCATTCATGGCATCATTACCATACGTCATCTCTCATCATCATTATGGCGTCATGGATACTATGTGGCATCATTGAGCTATATGGGATCATTGATACGATGTTGGGTCACGCCGATACTCGCTGCCGCTCCCGAGGTATTTGCCTCAAACAGAAATTGCTAGATGGGATTGCAGGTAGTCGCGTAGTGGGATCATGAAAAGACCGTGCAGCAGCTGCTCACACAGACAGGGTATTGATGGCTCTGACTTGAGTTAGTACGGCACAGTACTAGGGGGCTCTTCGTCAGGCTCTGCAACGTATTGGTGGAAAAAATGGAGGTGGTGGGTGCACAGTTTAGATAACCAAAAATGCCACCCACTTTCAGGTCTGCTACTGAAATTTGGCCGCTATTGCAATACATATATTCTGGTATCGTAGTACTGTAACAAGTCCGACTTTGAATACTTTAAATGTCCCCTGCTGTTACTGGCATATAGTATCTGGCGTTACCAACTTTGAGTGTGTACTATTATTAATATACAGTATCCTGTCGACGTTCTCGATCATTTCTTCACTATGTTGAAAACCTAACCAGTTACTGGAGCTGATCATTTGTTGTGACTTCATCTTTTTTCATTTGTTTCAGGTACATTGCAAATGAGGGTTAGTGGCATGCGATTAATGAAAAAAAAAAAAAAAAAAAAAAAAAAAAAGAGGGTCATGGATGACATGAGATGCCTTCGTCGTTGTCTCTGTAATCTCTGTTTTCTTCGCTCATCATCGCCCTTGGGGCGGTAGACCTGTGAAGTTATATAGAGGAGAGAGGAAAAAAAATATTGGCTCAGCTGGGACTCGAACCCAGATCACCCACCTCATACCTCAGCCCTGCTTTCACTTCACAGGATGTAGCCTTATCTAGCAGATGTCATGCCATTAGACAACTGAGCCCGATTGTTGGCATACACGAAGATAGAGGACTTAATTATTGCCTTACCTGTCCAAAATCAAGGCTCGAACCCCGCATAACACGCAGCCTCCGTTATCGGTTCCACGACCGCTGTTAAATCCATCATTCTAACCTTTAGAGCCGTTTCTGTCCCCATTCTCCACCCTCATTGCCGCATGAGAATCCGCAAGGGGCAGAACGCACATATCTCCATCGAAAGCCTCAAGCCCCCTCGTGATGACTCCGACATACAGTTGCTTAGGTGCAGACCCAGGACTGCTGTTCTCCTCACCTGCCTCCAGCCAGCGGCAACCACTTCGACAGGACGAGCGCTCGGAAGCCACTCCGCAACCACAGCGTCCCCCCCAGCGAAACATACATAGATCGAAAGCTCTCAGTGCGCTGAGTCTTTAGATCTAATTTTTATTCCAAAAAACCCAACTCCTCAAGTTTCCCCCTTGGGGGTTAAGTTTTGAGGAAATTTTCAGCTCCTTCCTCCGTTGCCAGCACACCACCATCCCTGACTTCTTGGCATTCCCACCATGGATCCGACCAATAGATTCATGGCATTGGGCAGCCCAGCACCAAAAAACATGCCCGTAGGTGCCAAAACAACTCTGGCCAAGAGTACCCGTCTCGAGGCCCCACTGTACAAGTCTATCGGAGATCGGCTCGGCGGAGTCAATATGTCCGATATGCTTGATGCCGTGGGGGATGTCATCGAACACATACATGCTTGCATAAAAGACCAGAAGACAAGACCAAACTTTGAACCAACAGACAGGTTCCTGTGTGAAATCAGGAGTGTGCATCGCGTCATTGCTGCTCTTGCACTAGCGGTGAAGACGGAATCATGCACAGAAATACACAATATGCACCTGAGGAAACCCTCAAAGGAAGGGGAATCACAAACTGACCCGGAGAAACCACCAAAGCTGTCATATGCAGCAGTTGTCTCCCAGAACATCCCGCCAAGCACACCCCCGGAAGGGGACAATTCTGACCGACCTCCAGTGGCACCACCCAAAAGCCGAACAAAGTCCACTGCTTTCCAGTCCAAAAAAGTGAAAGGGGGACAGAGTACCAGTCCCCCCAAGCAGAAAATGTCCAAGAAACCATCTCCAGCACCATCTCCGAAGCCAATCCCAAAGGAAAGGACACTCCCGCAATCCGGTCGTGCGATCGTAGTACATGGAATTGCGGTGACAAAGAAACTCGGGAAAGTAAGAGATTGGATGGAGAATGCGAACCCATGGATGGGAAAGATTGTTGCGGCAAGATGGTTGGTGAAGAAAGAGAGGAGGGAGGGAAAGAAGGCTAGCTCGGTTGTCATCTACCTGGAGGGGGAGGTGGAATCGGATAGCCAAACACCAGCGAAGGTAAGGTTGTCAGGCAAGTGGTACGATTCGTGCCTGTATGACTGGGATAGAAATTCAAAGGTGGACAGAAAGGGGAAGGGGAGGGAGGTGGAGGAAATGGACTTGACGGCATAGCGGGTTGTCTCATGGGTTTTATTTCCTCTATTCCCTTTTGAATGTCGGTGTATATAGTGAGTTGTTGTTTGTTTTTAGGTGCCTGTCTCCGGGCCATAAGGACCTCGGTCCAGGGACCCTGCCATGGCGAACAGCTGCAAGCGGGGTTATGTGAAAATAAAAAAAAAAAAAAAAAAAAACCTGCCTCCAGCACCTTCCTTCACTCACATACGAATGAACCCCGCGCTACATCCGTTTGATCTGCAAACAGGAACATTCCTGCACTTAGGCACTTCGTAGGCGTTTTCGCGCCTAAGGATGAATCTGCTCTTCCACCGGTTGTGGGTAACAGCTCCTAACAAATGAGAGACTCAAAAGAAACGCCTTCATACCAGTCATATGGCTGTTTATAGCAAATCCTCAATGGAAAACCAAGGCCATCGAAGTACCAAATTTGACTATGGGCCTCTGGCGATGGAGAAATGTGATGGTCTCCCTTCGCACCTTTGGTACTGAGGGAACTGCCTCTTCCACCGAGTTGGATATCCCATCCAGCAGAGTAGAGTCCTGGAGCATACACTATGTTCAGAATTTGTTACCCTGCCATTTGCTGATTGCCCATGTGCCAGTGGGGGTGAGTATAATGGAAATTGGATCGCCTCTCGATAGCTATTGGGAATTCATAAACTCACCTTTTGCCGCATCCGTGCTTTCAACACGTATGAAACTAAACAGGAAATAATAAAGTTCTGGCTGATTCATTGGAAAACTAATGCACAAGAAGTGATAGCCTAAACGAGAGCAGTCAAAATGGCAACTTAAACTGCAATATGTCAACCCCTCAGAAATGCTACATCATGACCACCGTCGCTCAAAAGACCGAAAGACCGAAAGACCGAAAAACCAAAAAAAACAGCTTCCGGTATATCCTGATGTCGAAACACTTAGAGGCAATATGCTCATGCAATAGTCCACCAACAGAAATTATCAGGTGGTTCTAAAATTCTTCTATCGTCTCTCTACCTTCAAAGTTGAGAACCTATTCAAATGCATGGAAGGACCAGGATCTAAACCTCTATTGGATGATAACAACAAATGAGCTCCAACACTTGCTCCAACCGCCCTAAGTAAGGGCATATGCCCGCGGGGGGAATAGCATTCAAGTCAATTTCAAAAATCCCGTTTAATATAACTCTGCGGTAGCATATAATCGATTTATGCGATCTTGCTGCAGAACTCCTACCGGCAGGTAAGTTTACTGACCTCAAGATAATAAATCTGGATACTTATGATGCAAGCAGCTGGCGGAACAGTAATTACGGCGAACAGTTGGAAATATATCAACGATCTCAGGGCTCAAATTCTGTGGCTTCTGGATATGTCCTTGGAATGAGGTCGAGGGATCCGCTGGTACTACAGAGTGTCTCATAGACTAGGCTCTCCGCAGGATGCGTATGAGCGCGTCAAGGATTCTATGCGCCTGAATGGCGTACGTGTGTTAGGAGATGGGTAAAATATAAGGGAATATTAGGGGACAGGACAAGGCTGAATTGAATCATGTTTTCTCTCATACGTGACGGGGATTCCTAGAGCCTAGATATATGGAAAAATGGATACCACAAGGTTGCAGAGAACAGGTTAAAAGAATAGTGGCTAGCGATAGCTAAGTGTTCGGTCTACCAAATATAATGAGAGGACTGGACTTCCCTGACTTCCCCACACACTGGCATCATACCAGAGATCGCTCCGCTCGCTACTCGATATTTGTTTTTCAACAGGAGAATATTTGATTCTAAGTGGAATTTATAGGGCAGCAGTTATCATGTGGTCATGTTACCTCAAACGTGAGGATATTGGGGAGCAGATGAAACACTGGGGCAGGGTTTAATCTACACACGGATGTCAGAAGAGGCGTGCCTTGGTACGAAATATCCAGTTCGATTGCCTAGGCAATATACCTAGTCTGGTATAGATTAGAGGACTCACCGGAATATGCAATGGTATGCCAGAGGGCACACGTAGGTGCGACGGGCTGAAATGCTGAAATTCAAGCGTGTGGCGAACGATGCGCTGCGGGGATGTACAGTGCAGAAATTGGGCTGGATTGGGATAACTTGGAAAATGTACGGCGCACACAGAGTAAATCTCTTAGCTGGAGAATGTTGTTTAGAAAGTAAGATAGTGGGGCGTGCTGGATTGGGGTGGGTAGTGCCTTTTCCGAGTCGGTGAGTATAATCTACGCTCCAGGGCGCTTTGGGAGAATAGTGATGAAGCAAAAGTATTCCATTTCACATTCAAAACCAACTTGACTACAGCATTGTTGACTAGACTATTTCGCTATTATTTTCGAAAATGGAATTTACAAGTTGAGAAATTTTGCAGCCTTCAAACATGTGAGTTAAGTGTCTTGTACCGCATTTGCGGTAGTTGGGGAGGGTAATGCATACATGTAACTTTTGCTCTCATCTAATTCAAAAAGTATTCTAGAGCCCTGACAAGTCCTTTTGTCAGACAGCCCTCCCTACCATGATCCTTTTTTTTTTTTTTTTTTTTTATATCACATGACCCCGCTTGTAGCTGTTCGCCATGGCAGGGCTACCATGATCCTAATGTAGTGCGCTTAAAGCCAAACCTACATTGCTAAAATACGCAGTCGCTGTGGGCGTCAGGAGTGACCTGCTTGATCGTAGTCTTCAAGACCCCTGTTTTTTTTTGTCTTTTTTTAATATCACAATCAGATGCCTCCCTATGGGCTATGGCGATTTAGGTACGTAAGAGATAAAAATAAAAGGGTGAGTGACCACACTCCCGCTAGTGACGTGGGTGAAAACAAAGAAGTCAAAAACCCCAAACCGAAATGTCTTGTCCGTGTTTGTCCGTGGCTATCAACGTTACAGGCGGAAAGAGGAGGAAAAGAAAAGTGAGGCCGAAAAGAAACCAAGCCTTCCATACTCTGTCCCATTCATCATCGCAAGACTTCAGCCATTTTCCTCCCAATCTCACTCTTCCCGGTGTGGTCTCGGTGCGTTCCGTCAGGTAGAGCACGACCGAGCTTATGAGCTTTCCCTCCTTAATGAGAGTCTACTTCTTTCTCAGCCACCGGATCCCGGCAGTCTGTCACAACCCCCTGTTGAAGGTTTCCAACCATTTGCATACATTCCCCAAGTTCTTTCTCAGGGCTATACCGTGTACCACGATGCCGAACTTCGTGGTGGCATTGGTTGTTGGAGGGGGGTCCCAGGGGGTGCGGCTCCGTTTCCTTTGCTCCGGGCGCCGGGGGGCTGGGTGTGTTCGATGGGGGGGTGATGGCGCTGGGTGTGTCGGGTGGGGGGGTGGTGGCGCCGGGGTATTGTTAGCGCTCGGCACTTTGGTGTCATGCCCTGCGCTGTGTGCGGCTGGGGGAGGTGGGAGGCTGCAGGGGGGGTCGAGGTGCCGGACGTCGCGATCTTCTCCGCCTCCTTGTCGTTCAGCCGGCGCTTGAGGGCGTACGGGTCTTGGGCTGATGCCGTCTTGCCTTTGTGCTTCTTAGATGAGGGCCCCGGGGTAGGCGTTAGCGTAGTTCAGGGGGCCTGCTCCGTGTTTGAGAGACTAAATCGTCCGCTTAATTTTTGCTTGTTGTGAGAAACGACAGAGACGGGAGGGTGGAAGCATTTGGGTAGTCAGAGATATTGGTGTGCGAATATCTGGGCAGTTTGAAACTGTAGGGGGTTTGAATTAGTAGGTTTCCGATCATGAGCTCTGTCTACATTACTTGTTGCCGAACAGTGAGTCTGTTGACGCTGTCGGAGTATGAGGGAGTATCACACATTCTTAATGCTGCCGAGGGATGTACTGTAAGTGGCTGACTATACTAATCAAACTATCTACATGAACTTCTCTATACTATACCAATGGGTACCGTTCTTACTTGTCTTCATGCATATCTATTTCGCCCCTATCTCTGTACCTCTTCACAATTTTTCACCTTATTTTTCACTCATTTTCTGTGTTGGGCAAGCTTTCGTTTGTCTGTTCACATAATCTCTCAAGTCTATGGCAAATATTGTCGACGTCTGTATAAACCTACGCGTGGGTTAATTGATCATGTACAAGTGCAGGAGAACGCAGGTTCAATACTGTTTCAATATTAGTAAGTTGACGAGTTTACGAGCGAATGCTTTGTATAGGCAAGCAATGTGAACTTCGGATTGGGCTTTAATAAAGCTTCAATTTAACATACTATAGAAAGTTAGTCACTAGTAGCTTCATGTTCCATTCGTATTTCCCGTTCTATACCATCCGCGTAAGAATATCAAAGGGTCCACGATTGCAACGATAGTTGGGGCACGAGGTGGAACGTAAAGCCTGATGCTATCGTGCCGTATAAATCATAATAATGCACTTGTCATTACGTAGCAGGCCTGCATACGAGTAATGAACGAAATCACATACCACAACGCAAAATATAATAATAATAAGTATAATAATAATATTAAAACTCAACCAAGAAATGAATATCGACTAGGAAGTGTTCTGAAAGAAGTCTAGACACATCAAACATAACGGAACATTCCTCGGCATTAGAAATACGATTTGCCCAAGGTAGGTCCGGATATAGGAAGACATTATACATCAGACTCTTTCGTATTGAGATGCTTTTACCCACCACCCAGCAATATATATAGCAAGTCATTCTGATATTCCATAACGAACTCTGATAGAAGTAGTAAATATCCATCCTCAGGAACCATCTCTCATATCTACATCGCCATAGCCCATAGGGCGGCACGCGATTAATGGTATCATAAAAAAAAAAAAAAAACTCATATCTACAGACGCTGTTCATTGAGTTCAGCCTTAGGGCAAGTCATTCCTTAGAAATTTACATCAGCTGGTGCTCGAGCTCCAAGTTTTTTTTGTTTTTTTTTCTTTGTCACGTTACCCCGCTTGTAGCTGTTCGCCACGGGAGGGCCTCGAGCTTCAGGCGAGGGCTATGTAACTCCCCCCCTCCCCCCCCCCAAAAGAAGGCTCCCAGGTGAGAGCCGTTCATGGCTGAATTAGAATACACGTTTGCTTTTAGTTTCTAAATATAATCAAGGTTTTTTACGTCGTCGCTTTGAAGTGAGGTTTTCTTAGCTTGACTTTTCTGAACCGCAACAGTACAAGTGGACGAATAAAAGGTTGTAGTATGTGGGGAAGTGGCGTCAGCAAAAAAAAAACAAATCATTGGCTCGACTGGGATTTGAAGCCAGATGCCCCACCTCATGCCTCAGCCCTGCTTTCACTTCGCAGGATGTAGCCTTATCTAGTAGGTGTCATACCATTAGACCACCGAACCTGATTGTTGGCATACCTGAGAGTGTTTGAGCCTTAATCACAAATCGACCTTAATCACGCCCTTTGTGCTACGACCTCTCGTCCCATACAGTGCTTTGGTGCTGGGTCAGCTTTCACTTGGGCGATATCTTCATATCGGTCCCATGCCTGTGCATGTGTAGAAAATGTTTTCCAGGTATTTGCGCAGGTATGTGGTAAGGGCAAAGCAAGACATCTCCGGAATGCGATCATCACAACAGGTACTTGGTCTGAGCCCACTAACATAGGAAATCGAGCTGTTGCAAGAATGCTGAGGGAACCAGACACTACAGCTAGAGACTGTGGTTCTGGAGCTCAAGCCTCATAAGTCTGCTTCCGACTCTAGTAGGGCCTTGGCTGAAGGCAGCTGCCACAATTCTACCATTCCTGCAGCATCTTTTTTGTTTTGTTTTGTCACATAACCCCGCTTGCCGCTGTTCGCCATGGCGGGGCATTCCTGCAGCATCGTGCGTAGTTGGTAAGTAGTCCCAAACAAAATCATTGCCAGTAGAGCGACCAGGTCAAGAGAAGGCTGGTGTCTCAGTCTGAAGAATTATCTATGTCGATGGTAGGTCACTAATGAACGGGGAATCCTCAGAACCAGGATCCTGGCGAAGTTGCAACTGGAGCAGGTTGCTTATTGGAAAATAACATTGCTAAGGACAATGTCTATGAGCTATGGGCCGACAGTTGGCTGGTGCATGCATGGTGGCGTACGAAGGGAGGTTTTTTGTCACAATCAAAGCTAGATTGAAAACTCTGAGTAAAGAGAAAGGTCCATGTGAACGGATACATACTTGTAGCATCTGGCGTCAGCCGCAAAAAGAAAATGTTGGCTCGACTGGGATTTGAACCCAGATCCCCCACCTCATGCCTCAGCCCTGCTTTTCACTTCACAGGATGTAGCCTTATCTAGTAGGTGTCATACCATTAGACCACCGAACCCTGATTGTTGGCATACATGAGTACAGCAGGCTTAACTACAGATCGGTCATAATCACGCCCTTCGTGCTGCGACCTCTCGTACCAGACAGTGCTTTGGCGCCGGCGCAGCGGCTCCGTTCCGCTTCCTCTACTAGCACTTGCCTCCTGAGCCCTCTCCCAATCGCATATAGGTTGATCCACTGTCACTGTATCTAAGGTTGTACATGCCATCTCAGCTACACAGAACGCGCTTCTCTGCAATAGACTCCTGATCAGAGTTCTTGCAAGCAAGGTTAAATCTTCTGATGCTTCTACTCTTTGCATTTGTCTAACAGCTGAAAATTAAAATTATGTTCGAAACACTAAGTCTTATCTCGTCATAGGGTCGCCCACCATACGGGAAACCACGTCTATCGAAATACCCACTCTGAACTTCCAGATGCAGCCTTGGAAGGAAGGAATTGGTGCTTTCCAGGTTCCAGCTGCTCTCGGTGTTGACATATGGATGTTATTCAATTTTTTAAGCGAATTTCGAATATCCCGTTCAAGTGTAAACGCGCCTAGGTAGGATCAGACTTACCTGTGTTTAATGCGACTTCGCCAGTCCTGCAAGAAGTGTACAGACTTTACCAATCTTTACCTAATGCGAGTAGGAGTTTCATGCAAGTTACTGGTTCAAGTAACACGACAAAAGAAGAACACGGTGTGGTAGGCAGCGCGCCTAAGCTACTACAATCGCCATAGCCCACAGGGCAGAAGACCACAGCCAGATACCAGATACCTGAGGGGGTCGCTGGAGCATAAAGACCCCCTTCCTCTCCATGTACACCCGATACATCCATCTGATTTAGGCAGGGAGGAGTGGGAGAGGCTAATAGCTAAGGAGGAAGATGAAGGGTGGACAAGGATTTACACGGATGGAAGTAGAATGGGGGACAAGACAGGCACTGGAGTGCATCAGACCGGGGAAGACACATCAATATACCTGGGAGAAAGATGCACGGTCAATGATGCTGAGCTGATGACGGCTGGGGAGGCAATTCGAAGAGAGGGGGAGCTGCTAATTATCACAGACTCCAGGACCACGGTGACGAGAATGAAGGGGATAGCCAGGGGGGACCCTACGCCGGAGGGTGCAGCGGAGCTGGTGAGGAGAAGGTGGGAGGAGAGGACGTCGAGAGGGGACTGGGACCTGGCGCTCCTGTGGGTTAAAGCACATGAAGGGATAGTGGGTAACACCGAGGCGGACAGGGCGGCCAAAGTAGCCACGGCGTTACAATACCAGGACGAGACGGTGACGGAGGCCGGCATCCGACAAGAGGCAAAGAACAGGAGAGGGGAGGAGAGAAAGAGACTACAACTGACGTACAGACCACTGGAATACCTGGGGACCAGAAGGAGGGTGTCCACACTCGCAGGCATAATGGGGGACAAAGGACTGAGACAATGGAGATACCAGATAGGAAAAGAAGAGTCACCGGAGTGCATGTGGTGTGGAAAAGCCCTCGAGAATTACAGACACATAACAAAAGACTGTGAGGCGTGGAAGAAGAGATTACCGGGAGGCGAGGCGAGGATGAAGATGCCAAAGGGGGGGAGAAGGGGAAGAAGAAAGAGGGGAGAAGGAGGGGATGAAACTGGTTGAGGTGTTGGACTGGGCAGCGAGCTAGTTTCTTTGTTTCACACACTCTACTTCTCTTTATGATTTATCAGTTACTATTTGTCCTTTATGTACCTAACACCTCGCCGTAGCCTACCAGGCGGCACGCGAGTAACGAAATTAAAAAAAAAAAAAAAAAAAAAAAAACGCGATTAATGATATTAAAAAAAAAGAAAAAAAAAATAAGCTACTACTACTGTGCTGACGCTGGGCTCAGACGTCGAGGTCACGAGGGTCGTATGGTGATATAGGCAGTGCTGGGTTACATACACACAGTGAGGGCAAGTCCAGGGGCGTGGGAGATGCTTAGAAACGGTGATGCTGCACCAACCGGTATAAGAAATTCCTTCTACCTTCTTCATCTTCATCTTTCATTCTCCCGATTCATTCTTCCTATTCACTCCGCTGGTGCGGAGAACGGGAAGAAACCACAGCACACCTCATGGACGAGGGCCGAATTTGGAAGCACAGGAACTGGCCGGGGGCAGACGAGACATCGCGGACCCACCAAGGCGGGACACCGACCCGATCCTCGGACCGATGGAACTTCTGGAAGAGACGGACTGAGACTAAGACGGGGAGAAGCGGTGACTACGTTCCGAGACGGGGAAAGGCGAGACATATTATTTCGTTTTTTCACTTTCCTTAACTTCCTGATTATCTCCTGTCCATTAATCTCATATGTATTTAAACCCTCGCCATAGCCCCAGGGTCGGCACGCGAGTAAAGGTATTAAAAAAAAATAAAAATAAACAATCCCTATTCACTGTTTACTCACCTGTTCATACTCATTTTCCATTACCTTCAACCTTTCTGCAGTGATATCTTTCCAATATTGGTTTCTGCACTTGCTATACAATCAAACAACTCTCGCTCATGCTCAGTAATCTTCTCCATTCAACTACCTGATACTCCCTTCACTTCCTCATTCATTCAGCGACCTCCCATCAGAGGATGCAGTACGCAGAGTAGTGGAATTAGGTGCAGCGCGCCACACGCTCATAACGGCGTTAAAATACGGCCTCCGTTCCACTGCTGCTAAATACAGCGCTCGTTGGATTGAGGTGACATAAGCCTTCGGTGAGGTTGCTGTATGGCTAGAAGGGCTAGGTTGGGCCAGTAGGGTTGGTGCAATGAGATATCTGCTAACGAAGTAGGGAGAGCGTACAGGTTAGCAAATATATGAAAAGTCACTGGGGAACATAGTTAGGACAGAATTCGAGGTGTGCGATGGTAACTACAGCCTCTTTTTTTTTTTTTTTTTTTTCATATATAATCACATAATCCCGCATACAGCAGTTCACCATGGCAGGGCCCTGCGCCTAAGCCCTCGATGCTCGGAGGCAAGTATCAATTACTGGCTCAGAGCTTGCTAGGAGTATGTCTCTGGTGCCCAATGGGGAGACTTCACCTCGATGATATGCCCATCTCGGTCCCAAACCTGCGCATGCTTAGAAAAACGCTTTTCGTTAACTGCTCAGGCATATGGTAAGGGTAAAGCATGAGGACTCCGGATTGGGATCGGAGGTATCTACTATGGGGGTACCCAAAACGATGCAATGCGGTGATGTACGGCGTGGAATTCGCGGTGAAGATATTTAATTTGAATGAGGAGATGCTAATACAGAGAGTCAACAAAGTAACCATACCAATCGGTCCAGGGTTTTGCAGATGGTTCGAAATGAATAAGAGCACTGAATGACCGACACTGACTAGTTGGAAAACTGACTCAGTTGTTGGATCGGACGGGTGGAGAGTAGAAGCTGGAGTTGGTAAGAAGGACCTTGCAGAGAACAATGACGTGGTTGGGGTTTCAGAATGGAAAGTTCATTATTGCAGTAACCATCAGCCGTACCTACCAAACCTAGAGAAGTGCGGAGGTAAATATACAAGTTTGACTTTAACACGGACCATTACTCCTTGAGACCCAAGTGAACTATAATTTCCTACTACCAAAATTTGAATGCAATTGTTAAGACATTTGGTGGACATTCAAAAACACCTGCCGTAGCTATGTCTCATGTTTTCTGTTACTTTTATAGGGCGTACAAAAGTCACAATTCATGCATTGCTTCAAGCAATCCAAATTTAATGACTCTATACTAAGGGCCCTTTGCAAAATACTTACGAATGGAACCTTGCCCTTCCTTTATTATGGAATAGCACGTAATCATAATAGGTAATTAGTCTGAGGCCAATATTGTCCCACGAGAAGCCGAGCTGTTGCAGGAATTCTGACTAAAGAATACGCTGTTGCTATCCGGCTGGGAGATTGAGGTGGAATCTTCTTTTTTTTTTTTTTTTTTGGCTTCACATAACCCCACATGCAAGCTACAAACCTATGGCAGGGAAGAGTGGAAGCATGAGACGCATGGACAGGCAGAAATTTAAACAATTTATAACTGGGGAGGTGGGTGTGCGAAGGTTATTGCAATGCTAAGTATCATTTATATACGTTGGTGGCACACAGAGGGCTGGTGTATGTTGTTGGCGTCGGAGGAGAACCTCAGATAAATCACAATTAAAACGCAGAGACGCCACGGTCCACGCTCACGAATACATGGTTGCAGGAATTGGGATCAGCGGCAAAAAGAAAAAGTTGGCTCGGCTGGGACTTGAACCCAGATTCCCCACCTCATACCTCAACCCTGCTTTTACCTCGCAGGATGTAGCCTTATCTAGTGGGTGTCCTCCCCATTAGACCACTGAGCCTTATTGTTGGTACAGATGAATGTAGAATACATAACTACTGCTCTACAATGCGCAGTCATGTCAGCATAAGCAAGCTGTAGCGGTGTCACAAACACTTAAAAGGACATACAAGCATAATGGAAGCTATTACTGGTACTTTCATTATCCCAATGGCGTCGTCGCATTGTATCGCAATCTTCTTCTCCATCTAGTCTCATACCAAGCTCCTAGTCTCCACCAGGTTTTCTGCAAGGTGATTTCATTTGCCAACAGTATGTGGGAGGCTAGTATAACTGCAGGCGACTGGTGATAATCAGAATGTTAAGGCGAGCGTCTAGCGCAGAACGATAATCTATTTGGACCAATATTAGCGAGCCCCTTGTCCGTTACACGACTTGAATCTTGGTCACGACGATATTGCGACGATTAATCGCGCAGCACCACATTTCTCCCAATCAGACTGTCTTCCCTCCGCCCCCCCAAAGAAAAAAAAAGAAAATTAAATAAACGCAATCGAGGTTCCACCAAAACCTAGTTATCCCATGACGGCTGCTGGCATAAACAAATCAAGCTAGTAGTACTTTTTCATAGCCTGCATGCAAAACCCCCATCGGGACTTCGTACTTGCGATACCAACCTTGTCTTACAGGCCCTCTTCTCCACTTAAGAACTCCTTTCGCTGTTCACTCTTCCAAAATATTAACCGTTTCCATAGCGCATCCGGCGCCACTGTTTTAGATATCCAAACGTCGCGTTTTCGTCAGAACCTCTATCGTAACACTTCCTCTCTCCCGACAGTTCCCATTACTGCCAATATCTACTATTCTTCCTTCCGTAAGTGTGGTTTTTGTTCATGACTTTCTACCATCAACAGCATCTAATACACATGCATGTTAATTCGGCCTGGTCATATTTAGCAGGGCTGAATACGAAGGAAATTTTTTTTTTATATATATCAGTACTCGCATGCCGCCCTATATACGAAGGGAAAAAAAAGTGTTCTTATTGCCATCATCCACAAGCTAACACCACCAGAAATGTCGATTGCACTTGGAAGAACCCAGGTTTCAACGAAGGCGACCTCAATGCTCACCCAGCAACCCATGTCCTCCGACAAACGCCTAAAGACCTCACATGACTCATCCCACGACTCCGTGACATTCGAATTCGTGGAAGACTCCAATTCTCTCAAGCGTAAAAGAAACGCCGTCAATGATGTCGTCATACAGATTTCGAAGCGCCAGAAACCAAGAAACACCGTACATTTCGCTGCAGAGGTCAATATCCGCTACATATGCTGGAGAGACTTACTTCTCGAGCCTATCCAGGACACTCAAAACACACCGTTGGGTACTGAAACAGCTGAGAAAGCTGAAGAAGAACAGGAAGACCTGAATGCAGAATGGATACAACTCGAAACGAAGATAAACACACTGTGCAACACCGGAACCTGTCGTTGGGAACATCCAGTGTTGCAGCACCAGCTGCCGGTTCAGTGGCGGTTGGGTGCGGACGGGCAGGTAGTATGGCATATGCATGTTTGGAATGTGCGACAGTACTGGGAAGTGTTTAGGCGTCGGTTGTGCCGGATAAGGATATTGAAAGTTGGGAGTGCGTTGGCACCCGTGGAGGAGTGCGGTTGTGAGCAGTGTTTACAGGGCGAAGTTTATGAGGGAGAAGAGTTCATGGAGGCAGGGGAGGTGGAATAGATTGATGCACACGTCGATGAACACAGTTCAGCTCAACATGAATCAGACCAGCCGCTACGCCCTTGAAGGGAACTGGAGTTGAAAAACTGGGCCGTTATGCATGGATTGAAAGAGCTTATATTGCCAATTATATAGAATTTTCAAACGAAATTCCTGCATAGGTGTGCAGAGCTTTTTTTTTTTTTTTTTGGTTCATTGATCGCATGCCGCCTTATGGACTATGGCGATTTAGGCACATAGCGAATAAAGTATAAAGTAGAAA
Source organism: Kalaharituber pfeilii (assembly GCA_015179045.1). Taxonomy (NCBI): domain Eukaryota; kingdom Fungi; phylum Ascomycota; class Pezizomycetes; order Pezizales; family Pezizaceae; genus Kalaharituber; species Kalaharituber pfeilii. The sequence goes on along the minus strand of WHUZ01000066.1, from coordinate 235,167 downwards.
GGATAACGTCGATAGTGACCCACGTCCCTGCTAGTGTGGTAGGAGAGCGAGAAAGATAAGAGAACCAGACCCAAATCTCAATCCATGTCATAGTACTACCCATGAAAAACTCTGTGTTACGGGCATAGGGAAACAGTGTCAGTCTATCTTCGTCCCCGGTCCCATTCATAATTGCAAGACTTCAGCCATTTCCTCCTAGTCTCACTCTTTCCAGCTCGACTTGCTCCTCCGAAGTATACCACGACCGAACTGGTGAGTTTTCCCTCCTTGTTGAGAATGTCCTTTTTTCTCAACCACCGAATACCCACTGTCCTTCCCAGATCTTTATTTGCAGCCTCCAACCATTTTCGGATGTTCCCAGATTCTTCCTGAGGGCTATCCCGTGTACGATGATGACATATCTTGTGCTAGTGGTGGCAGCGGGAGTCTTGGTTGGGGTATCAGAGGTGTCGGGTGTGGGGGTGTTTGTGCTCTTGCGCCCCTCTCGTTGGATGTGTAGAGGTTGGAAACGATGGTAGATCTTCTACTTAAACAGCAAAGACGGTGCCCACGCAACTTTCGCGGTGGGATCAGTGTATGCTTATGGCGTGGGCGGTGCCTATAAGTCTGCATACCATACCTGGACCGGAAGTGACGACCTTCAGATGCAAGTGCTTGTCGGGTTTAAATTTCTACCGCTTCATACGGTATCCAGCTATTACAACAAGTACAATTATGTAAACATGAATGTGGTTATCACAATGGTTTTGATTCTTATGCAGTACATATACGAGCGGGAGGGTCTGCGAGGGCTGCTTTGTCACGGTGAGGGCTATAGAAGTATAGAGATACCGTTAAGTCTATTGAACGTAGAGTCGCAAGAACAGCGGGTTTATATACATGAGAAAGCATAGCATAACGTGACTTGTGAACCATGACTGAATAGGAAATTATCAGAGAAGATATCATATCAGGAAAGGTGAGAAAGGCACGGGATGCGTGGCATGCAAAGAGAACGCCATGGCGTAAGCCACATAAAAGCTGGCGTTGTGGCGTATTCATACATAATCCAATAGCGAGGTTAAATGCATGAGTGGAACGACACAATAACAGAGAACAATAATAATAGCAACAGGTGGCAACGGATGTAATGTTCCGACAGTACATGCGTGACGACCACCAAAGTTCCACACTACTTCCGAGATTATTCTTTGTTTACATGCCCCTACTTCCTCATTTTACTATATACCTGCGGCGGACAAGATAGGAAGGTCGGTGGTGACCGAAGGGGGGCTGCGGCAGAAGTGGAGGAGACTGCGCGCAGCGGAAAGAAGGGAGCTAGGCTTCGGAGGGGGTGCGGTGATGGGGTGGAGCAGGGGAGCAGCTACCACCTTCACAAGACTGAGAACGGGGAAGGGGATGAGTAAGGAGTGGGAGGTGAAAATAGGGAAAGCGGCGGAGGGGAGCTTGTGTAGGTGCGGGCTGAAACAAACAGCGGACCACCTGGCATTCAGGTGTGAAGAGGTGAGATATCCAGAAGGCTGGGAGGAGTGGCTGGATATAGACAGAAGGAGGTGGGTAGAACGGCAGGAGAACGGGGAGGAAGTCGACGTACTGGAGGAGTTTTTTAAGGCGCTGAGAACATGAGAAGGGGAGGGGCGTTTTTTCGTTTGTTCGAAGGTGGCGGCGGAGGCTTGATGTAGCTATTTTCAGTGCCACGGGGAGCCGTGGCGGAGATTTTTTTTTTTTTTTTTTGGAATTTCATTACTCGCATGCCGCCCTACGGGCTATGGCGAGGGTTTATTTAAAAGAAAAAAACTAACTAAACTTAAATACATAGGGCCCGCGGTTCTACATGTGCACGACCACCGATCCGCCGTGGCGGAGAGGGGGTGAGATTTCGTTTGTAGAGGAGGCGATGGAAGGGTAGTTAGATAAGCCTGCCTCCGGGCTTTGAGAGTTTAGACCCACTGCCATGGCGAATAGCTGCATACGGGGTCATGTGATTATAAAAAAAAAAAAAAAAGTACTATATACCTACGACTGTATTTCTGCCAGTGATCTTCATGCTCTATCTTTGCTGGAAGTGCACTTTGTCCCTGTTTCTATAGCCATTTTTGAGGGAAGTATTTAAAGGTTGACCTAGTGCATAATACCAAACCTCCCAGGTTTAGGTACGAACCCGTAAATACTTCAGTGTCGCACTTAAGGGAACAAGCTCTACAACTATTCTATCACTGTTCACCGCTCCAAGGTATGTTATGTCGTGTAAGGATAAAATGTAATCGCAAAATCAATAATCGTTTCACTGCACGCCTTGAATCAGGTATTGGTCTATATATCTGAAATCAAGCAAACCTTCGGATATGTAGCAGCGTAACAAGAGATTTCTGAGCACACCTTTTAAATTGTGTTCAGAAACAGGCAGTTAAATTCAATATGGCATTGAAGCGCTTCAATGTTGGTCTTGCGGAAAGCCAACGCAGGTTCGATCGTTCACACAATTGCTGTACGGAAAACATTCCGATGGCTCTTGTGGTTTGAGCCTGCTTGTTTTTCTGATACTGATACAAACGACACCTGCTTAGTAAGCCTACACAGCTTTTTTTTTTCACATCGTTAGCAGCGGTTCGCCATCGCAGGGCAGCAAATACTAGTGGCTGGGCACGAGACTAGGCAGCAAACACTTTTGTATGGGTGCCACACTTGACTCCATCCTTTGTTTCCTTCTTCTCCTTCGTTGCTACCGACATTGTCGCTGGCCTACCACCCCCTGGGTAGGATGCTATACCACCCCCAGCAGCATCATACTTAACCATAATATAACAACACCATATATCCATAATTGCGAGGGCTGCACGTCGTGTCTACCTACATTATCAATGAATACCATGAGTATGCGCTTCTCTTCTCAAGCCATTTGAACAACACCTTTCTCATCTATTCGTTTGTGACCCGCATTAGAATGGGACCACACGATCCTGTTGAAAGGTCTGATTTAACGTCCGGCTGTTACATCATTGATGTGGCTTACACGGTAGGAAATTAGTGGGGGCGATACTGGAGGTAGGTGAAGACCCGAGGACAGCCTCATGCTTGTTAATTTAATAACGAAGATTTTGTCAGAACTGCCCAAGATGTATGCTGATGGTCCTTATTATCGAGAATAGAGATAGCTATAGCCTATGCAGCCTTTGATCATTGGGCTTTAGGCAACAACTACAGTCGAATATTCCTGTTTTATACAATAACGCACGTATCACGTGCAGTACCTTGAGGGGCGAACTAGACGGAGTTAGTTCTACAGCAGCCTCGCTAGCGACAACAACTGGCACAGGTTTCTTATTTTCTTTCGCAATCCGAAAAATGGTTATTCCAAGTCCCAACTACTAACGAGCAAGGGGTATATTGACGGTTTTCCTATACGGGAATACGGTGCAGGTCTTTCTACAGAATCATATGACCCCTACCAGTCCTGCGCTGCACACTAGCACTACTGGTTCTGGCATCAAGCGGTGCCCTTGCACTCTCTTCCGCGAACAGGTGCCTCGCCTGTAAATGACAGTCCCGCTTCTCGTCCTCCTGTGACACCGAGAATGGTCCGCCGGAGAGACGAAGCACAAACAGTTGAAAGGGAAGGCCTGGCACTCGCACGGGGGTCTCGGCGACCAAAATACGATTGATATTGCACGAAAGCAGGCACTCAGATTTGTCCTTGTTCGCGGTACGGACTTTGAGGGCCAGCCAACTGTCTGGGGCTGTCTTGTCAGTTCTAGACAATTCCAACCTCCGTCTCCTTGTGTTTTTTGTGGTTCTTCTTCACCAAACGCCACTAACTCATCACCTTCTCGGCCTTTCTCTCGTATTCCTCCCCGTCCTGAGCCTCATCAACACACACCACCTTAGCCTCTAATACTCGAGCTCCGTCCGAGGTTACGCCTAGTCTCATTATCGCCATAGCCCTAAGGGCGACACGCGATTAATGATATATATAAAAAAAAAAATAGTCTTGCTAGGCGTAGGGAGGCAGGCTAAACATTTGACGCGCTTGATCCCGCGATAGGTAATGGTGAAATAGTATCAAACATATGGAATAATGCTGATAGCAACCAGATCCCGTTCTCTAAAGCGTCATTCAGGGCCATCATCATTCGGGTTCAGAAACGTAGCACCTCTTCTCCAAGCACCTCGTAGCTTCAAATTGAAGCTGTCTTACTACCTCACTTAAACCATACCCGGAGTACAACACTCATTGGATTTTTGCTACTGCAGCCTCCCGGGTAGTTTCTGCGATCCGGCGGAGACTAGCTGCTGTAATACAGCCTCTGGTGCGTGCTCATGGAGCGTTCGCGCATGTGGAGACATGCGAGGTCCGCCCAGGAAAGATGTTCCTACCAAGCATCTCATCTTAATTATAGCCAGCTGTGGGGTAACTTCGCAGGAAGGCGCCTTAGGAGACACTACAATAGGCTCAGGCTGAAAGGTTTGCGTAGCCTGGGATGCCTCCCCTTCTTTCTCCCCTCCGGTCCCTTTCTCCTCTCTCAAAGACAGACGCAAAGGTGCTCGCAAGCGGCTGAAATTCTCCAAAACGGAAGGAAATCTGCGACCTGGTCGAGAAAACAACGTCTCCTTAAATCCCCTAGGTGCCCTGCCATGGGCAAACAGCTTCACGCGGGGTTACGGGAAAGAAAGCCCCCCTGGATACAGTAACCTAAGTCCATTCTCCCTGCACACTTAACACGCATTGTGTGCTAATCGTATTGTTCACAGTTTTCAATTTTCTTATCTTTAATTACCAGTATCTTATACCGGTTAGCTACGAGTGCTGTCCAGGTGAAATATCACAGGTAGTTCCTTGTCTTGATTCAATTGGCGCGACACGTGGGACTAACAATTTTTGTGTCAGACTTTCAAAGAAAAGGCTCATATCAACTTTTTTCTGTTTTTTTTAATATCGTTAATCGCGTGCCGCCCTGAGGGCTATGGCGATAGGCTCATATGATCGATATCGACTTACATTAAGCCCACCATCGGTTAAGCTTCCAGGGTTACAATTGAAAACTTATGGATATTTTATTTTTTGTGTTTATTACGTAGCCCCCGCTTGTTGCTATTCGCTATGGCAGGGAGAGGGTGCAGATATACTCATCATTCAGCATGAGCTATGGGATCTGATGCTAACCATTCTTTCGTCAAAAATATACTCAATCCCGATATTTTCGTAGGTATACTATACCTGTTCCCTCAGCAAACCCTTAGCATGTTTGTGATTTCAGCCCAGTAGCATCAGTCCACAAGCCCTAGAGGCGCCGAACGTTCATATGGCTGGCACCGATGGTGGAGGACTTGGAGGAGACGTTGAGGAAGGAATGCCCGGAGGTGGAGTGCGAAGTCCCGTCATACGTGGACGATATCAATGTAACGGCATGGGGCTGGGAGGGGACGAGGGACCAAGAAAGACTGAGAGTGAAGCTGGGTAGGATCACGCGGCAGGTAGCAGACAAGTGGGGGGTGCCTCTGGAGCAAACAAAACACGAGGACATCGTGTTTGGAAAGGGGAATAGGAGGAGGAGAGAGGTAGAGAAGGTGAAATGGCTGGGGGTCATCTTCGACTCAACTCTAGATTTCGATTTCCATTGGAAGGCGAGGATAGAGAAGGCGAGGAAGCTCACTGGCGCGATGATGGGGGTGGGCGCAGGACAGTGGGGTATGAGCCCGCGAAGTGGGAGGCAGTTGTCTACGGGGATGATAAGGGCAGTGATGATGTGGGGGTCGGAGATCGGATGGCGTGGACAGAAGGAGTGGAGAAGAGAAATGGAGAAGATTCAGTACCAGGTACTGAGGAAGGCGACGGGCGCAGTCCACGGAGCAGCAGCGCAGAAGGTCAAATGGATTGCCGGAGTGGAGAGTGCGGAGACAGCTTTGGATGCCGCACAGGCGAGGCTGGTGGCGAGAAGTATGGGAGATCCAGAAGGCTGCGGTGACATTTGGACTGAGGACTTCAGAGGAGAAGGGGACGTGGAGGAGCAGGGTAGGGACTGGAGAGATTGGAGTGTAGGATGGGCGGCGCAAAAGAAGGACGGTTTTGAGTCAGTAGCAGGAACACAGAGTATGGTGAGCTTTGTCATGCCGGAAGGGGTTGACGAGGTGTCATGGGGAGGGAGGTGCTCAAAAGTAGAGGTGGAGGAAGTGGTGAGAGAAGGGCGTAGAGGGGGGGGGCGTGGAAGAGTGAGAGTCCTCAATCTTTTGGGCGACACAAGGGGGAGGGGCGGTATGCACAGATGGTAGCATGAACGAGAAAGGGAGGGTGGGGGAGGGTATTGGAAATGGGATGGGGAGGGGGAGAAGAAATGGGGACGGGGTGACGGTATGGGATGGAGAAGTGAAGGGCATGAGAAAGGGGATGGAGAGAGCGGTACTGGCACCGGCTAACCTGGTCATTCTAACGGACTCACAGGCAGCGATTGCGGCGGTGAGGAAGGCGGTAAGGACAGGGAAGGCACGAACCGGGGACCTAAAGAGGGTGGTGGATGAGATTGCGAAAAGAAGGAGGAGGGGGGGGGACGTCAAGCTGATGTGGGTGAAGGCGCACATTGGCATCGCCGGCAATGAGGCGGCGGACGCCGAAGCAAAAAAGGCGGCGGACAGGATAGGGAAGGCAGTGGTGACAGAGGGAGGTTTGCGCCAGAAGTGGAAAAAACTGCGCGCAGCGGAGAGGAGAGAAGTGGGGTACGGGGGGGGTCGGTGATGAGGTGGAGCAGGGGGGCAGCCACTGCCTTCACCAGGGTGAGGACGGGGAAGGGGATGGGAGAAGAGTGGGACATTAAGATAGGGAAGGCGGAGGAAGGGAGCAGGTGCGAGTGCGGCCAGAGACAGACGGCGGACCACCTGGCATTCAGGTGCGAGGAGATAGAGTATCCAGAAGGATGGGGAAGATGGGAAGACATAGATGAGAAGAAATGGCTGAAACAGCAGGAGAACGTGGAGATGGTGGATGTGTTGGGAGGATTTTTTGGGTCGCTGAAGATGTAAGGGGAGGGGGTGAAGTCTCGTTTGTTTGAAGGTGGCGGCGGAGGATATGTTTATTGCCCCGGGGAGGTGGGGCGGGGAGGGGAGAAAAGTTTTCGTTTGTAGAGGTGGCGGTGGAAGAGTTAGGTAGATAAGCCTGCCTCCGGGCTTTGAGGGTCTATCATAGACCCAGGGGCCCTGCCTTGGCGAACAGCTGCATGCGGGGTCATGTGATTAAAAAAAAAAAAAAAAAAAAAAAAGAGGCACCGAACGTATGGACGTCAATTAGTAGTCTCGTGCCCAGCCGCTACGGCGCGCACGTGATTTACGTATTATTATTTTTTTCACGTTGCGACGCTAGGAGGGTCTGGAACTTCCCAGCGCGCCCAGTAGGTCGGCTAGGCCGCGCGCTAGGTTGTTCGCAATGTAACACTACCAGAGCTCGGTGTTTATTTCCAGTCTTACTCCATCCCAATAATTATTTCCATATCAAGACCAACATGCAGCAGCGCATATAGATAGCAGACTACCAATATGGTGCCGGAGAAGACCGTGACACGGAAAGCCACAGGGACCGCCCCGCCCCTCCGGCCCCCTACGTATGGGAAGAGATTCTGGCAAAGTTGGAAGCAGCGAAAATCTCATCCCGCAAAGTCCTTTAGGCACTTTGGCAGTTTACGGCGAAGCAGATGGACGTTCCGGAAGGCGCCATACTTTTTTTTTTTTTTTTTTTATATCACATGACCCCGCTTGTAGCTGTTCGCCATGGCAGGGCAAGGCGCCATACTAATCACGGAGTGCGAAGGCATGAAACGGTACACTTGGGCCCTAGGAGCGGGGGACCTAGTCTCGTAACCAGACGCTGGCTGACCAAATACCCATTTCTAATCACGCTTCGCCCTGCCATGGCGAACAGCTGCAAGCGGGGTTACGTGATTAGGAAAAAAAAAAAAAAAAAAAAAAAAAAAAAAAAAAAAAAAAAAAATCACACTTCCGTCCGACCTTACCCTCATTCCCAGTATTCGCTTACTGTACAACTCACGTGACCTGCGACCTCCTTGAGCCCAGCGCCAGCGCGGTTATAGCAGTTAGGCGCCGCCGCCTACCACACCACCTCTCCCAGGTCAATGGACTAATCCTGACACCTCAGGAAGGTTGTCGGGCCGCGTCGAGTGATATCTAAGGCGGCAGGTCCTGTACTTAGATCTCCTGCTTATTATCATCAATCAAATCCCGCTGGAAAGCATGGATCATTTCAAGTTGAATGGTATGGTGGGGTGGAGCGCAGGAGGCGGTATGCCATAGATGTGGTTGTGAAGGGAAGAGGACGAGGAGGAGGAAGATTCTGGGCAGCATCTAGAAAGTCACAAGTACAGGATTCACGGGCCACTTGCGCCAAGAGCCTAGTTTGCTCCTAGCGCATACAATTTCTTTGTCAAAGTTTCCTTTTATTCTCACGAACTGGAAAGACAAACAGGTTAAACAGCGGGGCTATTCCCCAGGCCAAAGTAGTTGCGCAGCCACGGGCTGCATTGCCTAGAAATGGAAATTCCCGCTCTCGAGCATCATCCCATCCTGCTATCCTGGTCTCCACTGGTACCTTTTCCTCGCCGGCCAAAACCGAGCTTCCAGGTACAACATCACAGAGTGCTGTGCCAGGTCGGCCTGCCGGAACAAGGGGGAAGAATAATCCGCGTTGGGGAGAACCACCGTGCATCAGATCCTCCCCGTGGTCGGACCCCCAGGTACCAATATCTCTATATATATAAACAAACAACCAACAAAGAAACAAAGCGAAAACAAAACACCGACGATCGAAAAACCCAGTCGTCGAAACGAAGAAGAAAGCCACAAGAGGAAACCAAAAACCAAACCAAACCAAACCAAACCCCCCCCCAAAAAACAAAAACAAAAAGGAGAGCAAGAACCCACAGTCCATCCCAAATAGGAATGGAGGGTTGTCCCAACAGGCAGATGGTGTTGGCGGAACCAAGAATCCCCAGTCCAAATTCATCTTCGCCCGACCTCTCGTGAGAAGCGGGCCCGCCCCGAACCCAAAATCTGCAAACGTTGTCCCGCGCTTCGTGGGACGGAAGGTTGGAGTACGGGCGCGGTGAAGGTGTTCCACCCTAATCTGCCTGTTGTATCCTCCTTCGCAGCTGCTCCGGAATGGGATGGGATGAGGTGGGGAGGTCGTTGAATTGGGCGAATGGGGGAGCTAGGGCTTGGTATGAGACTAGGGGAGCCAGGGGTGACTCCACGCATCCTTGCTCCAAACAGTCCCAGAGGATGATTCCGTCCCAACACATATATATATTCCCGATGGCATTGTCTAGTGTGTGGCGTTGGCGGTCCCTCACTTTTGTTGAGAGGACTGCAGCTGTTCACAAGGCAGATACTGCCTCAGAGGTGTGCAGCCAAACGGAGGAGGCAGCGGCAACCGTGGAGCTGCCCCCAGCGAGCCAGTAGTATGCGCGGTTTCGAAAAACATTACGCATGCTATGCCGTGGACACCTTCCGGCCAGACACAAGAAGACAAAACAGCTCCAGAAGAAAAGCCGCAAACCCGAAAAAGAACAAAGCAACACCAAGACCGACACCATCGCAATCCCCGGTGCACGCCCGCATTGACGTGACCGCCGCATTCTCCCGCTCTGTCGCGTGGAGTGCCAATCCGTCAGCTTGCTGCCCCCTTTGCGAACTTTCACAGCGTCGCACTGGGGCAAAGGGCTGCGTTAGTCGAACCGGCAGAGGAGCAACTTGGATGGCGGCGTGGGAGGAGCCGGAAAAACTGAGTGGCCAGACAGAAGGCCCTCAGAGCATCGGACGGTGCACACCGCTTTTCGTTCTTTGCGGGTGCGGTCGGGTTTGCGGTCGAGGCTCGCTATCAAAAGAACTGTCAGCTCGGGTTCTGAGAACGAAATCTGTTACGAAGTTTCGGAGGTGAATTTACCTTCTGGAGCTCAAGGAATACTCCATACCATTCGAGAAAGGCCATCTCCCTTCCGAATGGTGTCGAGGCAAGCCAGACCAGCTGAGGGCCGCTCCTACTCGCTTTTTACCCCCGGGAACAACCTCGAAGAGGCCGGCCTCCTGTGCACCTCCGCCGTCACCGAGAATATCAGTTCACAGGACGCCTCTATCTCGACACCGCCGGCGCGCCCGCTAAGGCCATTTTTGCGCATTGCGGGTCAAGATGAGGTCATCCGATGTACTGTATATACCTGCCCCCGACCGCTGCTCTCTGACTTGAGTTGGAGCGCGGGAAGGAGGCTCCTTTGGTTCCATTGACCTGTGGCTCGCACGGCGCTTCTCTTATGCGAGCCAGGGCGGGACCGGGACCGGGTAACGATGGCCGGCGAAGAGTCGAGCAGCGAATGCGGATGCAGGTGAGCACTGCCCGCAGGAGGACCTTAGCTCCTACCAGAGGCTCGTTGAGCCCACTGGAGCTGCTGGTTCTTTGATGTCCGCCGGAGAGGATGTTTGTATTATATAATGGCAGTTTATGGAAAGCTGCCAGTCAATGCGCGGGTTATAATGAGGAAATGGCTTGAGGATGCCATTTCTGGAGGTAGGTTTGGGTCCTTGACCTCCAGGGTCAAGTGCCGATGATGGTGATGGGAGGAAGAAAGAGCAGAGTGTTTGGAGGGGAGTGGTCCTTATATACTGCTTCTGCGTATGACAAGGATGGCATGGATGGCGTGCTCGCTGCTGTTACAGTTGCTATCCGGATAACGACGATAGGTGTGAATACATGAATACAATTTTCTCTGGGGGCTAGCCTCGATGGAAATGGCACATTGCATGAGGAAGTGATGGTGGTCGATTCTAGTGGTGGTAGTGGTGGTGGTCAAACCGAGCTGCTGCACAAGCTCAAGCAAAGTTCAAGTAAAACTCTCCAGGAATCTCCAAACCACTACCCAAAATACGACCGGAGGTGGTTACATTAGCATGTAGGTTCGTGATAGTGTATTAGCGTCAATCACTAGAGCATGCCATGACAGAGCGGGTATTGCTAGCCCCCTTAATCGACGGAATGCGTGACAAAACCAACCCTTCGAGGAGCTCCTCATCTCACACCTCTTTAACTTATCAGTCCAACCATGCACTTTAGAATAGCTACGATATGGTGTTCTTCCACGTCGAAAGTCAGTCCCGGTAGAGGTTGTGTGGGAAATATTTCCCTCCCATTTTTTTCTGAGCTCGTAAACGGCATACGCGTGGCGTGGAATAGACTCTGTCGTCAGAGCATAGGCAGTACAGCTACAACACCGGCTTCCGCACTGCAGAGGGGGGGAGGAGGCTTAGGCTCCATGACCTTTTGACGAGAAAGTTAGATATTTACAGGTGGGGGGAGCACGTACGCTTCTTGGCCAGACACATCACCATTTTCTGGGCAAACAGTAGTGCCACCACACAATGGCTCACCTTTCTCCCCTCGATTGGAAATGTGTTTTTTTTCCCCCAACACACGCACGCGCAGCTGCCGCTGATACCCGTGAATTGACCAGCAGCAGCTACGGCCGTATGACAGATTCGCTAACACGCGGAGGAAAAACAGACTCCGGTAACAGCTTCTATTCGGGTTCGACCTAATAGACATACTTAGCAAAACCCCCTCAGAGATAAGCTCTAGTTGGCGGGTTCACGATGATGATGATGCCACACTTGTGTGACTGAGAAAAAAAAAAAGGGGGTAGCAAGTTTACGATGTTGTGCTAAATGCACACTCAAGAACGAAAAAGCGGCTGAGAGGTGCAGTAGCATCCGGTACAACACAGTAGACATACACAAGTGAGTAAAAATCCATGATAACGAATCATGTGTGTTCAACGAGACTATTCCTCTATGCTGAATACGTGCTTTGCAACGGCAATGAAGAATTTGATTGAAACAACGTTAACAAGGTAAGAAAAAGCAACATACTACCACGTAGTTTGGTACCGCACTTCCTTATCATGTATTCCTAACATTGATCGTGTTTTGGTGAATAATGGCAACGAAGTCGAGTGCTGTACCAGAACCACAATACAAGTAATATAAAACAAACCCAAGGGTGCTATTATTCCTTATTCAACGTACAGTTTTTGTTTTGGTTGCAGACTGAACGGGGAATAAAATAAAATAAAATAAAATAAAAATAAAAATAATTACATGTTCGGGTCTGTATAAAGCTTGTTGTTTTGTTTTTCCTCTTGCTTTATTGATCTTATTCCACAAACGGTGCAACAAAACACGGTCCCACGAACTATCGACCCAGGCTTACTGAACCTATGCAGAAGAAGTTATTGTTCGCATGGAAAGGTTTGTGCAATGGGGTGGAAGGTTATTCATAAGCAAAAACGGTGAATCCTAGTACCATGGAAGGAGAGACCACAAAGTACGGGGGAGAAAAATGTATTTGTAGAAGTGATGCTTTCAAACTCATCGACTTGGAATGGGTTGATTCAATACTTGATAAAGAAATATACCGTCATAAGTATATACGTTCGTACGAATCTGAATGGAAGAAGCACTGGCGCACCACAATGTGGAAGTAAAAGGTGAACAAATATGTAGCTAACGAAGCCTGAACAAGAATTGAGTAGAAGAGAACACTTGGAATGAAAGATATTCATTCCCTTCTTGCACTTGGAAACAACAAAAAATCCTCTATTCTCGTCTGAATGATGATTTGTTCAATGATTGTATTTATCTCTATACAAGTACTATCTAATCTATATACTATCTAGATCTGCAAACCAGCTTTAATGTTGGTGCTTCAAAAGTGAGAAATTCAGAGCAGCTTCAAAATATCAATCTCCCGGCACATAAAATGCCGTCCCGGACCCGAACCCCCGCGTAGCGCAATCCCGGCACATTGACCCGCTCCTCGCCTACCGGACTGGCCACACAATGTCTCTCATCCCACTCTTCCACTCCTTCCAAGCCCCACATGCCACTTCCAGAGACAACTCGAGTCGTTGCTGAGTAGTTGGCTTGCTGGTTGGCTTGCGGGCAGGCTGCTACGAGGCGCGTGCACGTGCAACTCCCTCCCCAATCGTGGCCCCTCCGGGAGGACCCGCCCACCTTGCAGTTCCTCGTCCTCCTCTTGCAAACCAGTGCTATGTCCCCTCTCGTCCGCACTGGCCGTGTGCTGGACGGATACGGAGGCAGTAGGCAAGGAGGATGCAGAACGGATGCTGGATTCAGGGCTCAGCCAGCACCCAGAGCAGTTAATGCCGTGGGAGGGAAAATTGGCACTTTCTGCGTGCTGCGTGTGTGCCGGGGGTGGGGGAGAAGACTGGAGAAGGGAACTTGGGTCGAGGGAGAAAGTTGCCTACGTAGCTGAAGTCGAAGGCAAAGGCGCAGGCGAAGGGATGGGTGCGGCTCTGCCGCCAGCGGTCGTGCAATCGCATTCAATTGCAGTTACCAGGAAGGGAACCATCCGGAGGTGATATAGCTGGTGGTACCGCTTGTAATAACAGCCCGCGCCGGCACCATCAGCGGCAGGCAAGCAGGAAGCACGAGATAGGACACCCCAAGCCAGTCCCATGTTTCCCGGCTGGGAGCCCTGCACCCCAGAGACCCAGAGACCGTCGCGTTATCCGACAGGTCTACATTCACCCCGCAGTGTTGTCCCCTATCCCGACCCAAATTTCAATCCACTACCAACGCCATCTTCTTTCTTCACCCCCCAACGCCCACCAGCGAGCAGTGCGGCGACAATGTGTCGTTCCGGCTTGTAAGCGCGGGGCTCAGGCTGTAGTGAGGCCAAGGGGATACTTCCTTCATCACCTCCCATGGGCGCGCGGGCACTGTGGGCGACGGAAGGAGGGAAGGAAGGCAGGGAGGAGTTTTGCGAAGTGGGCTCATCATTGGTTTACATATCTGTCCTCCTTGCAGATAGTACCCGGAGGGAAGGAAGGCAGGGAGCAGTTTTGCGAAGTGGGCTCATCATTGGGTTACATATCTGTCCTCCTCGCAGATAGTACCCGAGAGCTTGGTTCCCTTTGCCTGGGACTGGGGTGAGAGTCGGGGGTATATATATATATTATATATTTTTCATTTCCCCTTCTTTTTGGATAGAAGAGAGGAAAGAGGAAGTGGAAAGAGGTCTTTCGAAGGGCCACCAGGGCGGGAGAGCATGAGGAGAGCAGGGGCTCCAGAAGCGTTGATGGTAATCATACTGGCCGCAGCCGGCTGCATGGCCGGCCGGACTGTGGGAGGGTAGTATTTGAGCCGGAGGAGGAGTGTGTTGATGAGAAATGGAAAGGGAAGGAAGTTGGCGAGGAAGAGGGGAGGAATATATAGCAGGTGGGAATCCACCCTGTTCGCATTTGTGCCTTGGTGCAACATCCTTGCCCAAAAGGTGGTGTGTATCGAGACATTTGATTGCAAAACGCAATCTGTATATCCGCACATCTTGTTGGATTCTCAATTGCTTGTGGGGTCTTAAAGTTTCTGCAACGATAATATCAACACATAAGTTGCCACTCACACCACCGTTTTTTTGTGAACTTAAGCATGGGCCAGTGCATTAAGGTATGGTGCTGTGGCAAGCTCCCTGTAGCACGCTCTCTCCTTCTCCCCTTCCCCCTTCCCCTCTCCCCTTCCCTCTTCTCTCTCCCCCGTTTCCCTGATCGAATTCTCCCAAATTCAATGTGAACCTATACTAAACTCAAATTGATCTCCCACACGCACTAGTAACAGAGCAGTAAACAGGATCCAATGACACTGTTCTCATAATTTTCTAGGGAACATTGAATGTCACACTGTGAGATTCAATCAATTCCAAACAACACACTGATGGACATTGGCATTTCTTTCCGTGTGGCATATATGTGCAGCAACAGTAGTGAAACCAGTCTCGAATAAGTAACTCAAATAGGGACGTCCACCACCTGGGTTAAAATTTCACAATCGTGTGTGTCGTAATGCTAAGCGCGATAGGTGCATAGCCATTACGAACATGTTAGAAACCAAGGGTCGAACACACGCGAAACAGTCCGAGCGAAACAGTCCGAGTGTGTAAAACATCCGAACATCCGCGATGGCCTAAGCACTCCGAACATCCGCAATGGCCTAAGCACTCCGAACATCCGCAATGGCCTAAGCACTCCGAACATCCGCGATGGCCTAAGCACTCCGGACTGAGTATTCCATATTAGGCAGTCCAAATACTTAGCTGTTCTGTTCACTGGTTTTGTATGCAACTTCGTGTTATAGAGTTTTTGTATATATATGGGCTCTGGGAGCCCCGTTCTTGATTGATCATTAGAATCGAATACACACATCTCTGAGCCTATTCCTCTGTACTCCTTTTCACAGAACACACATAGTACTGCCTGATAACAGAACTCCCACACACAATATGCCCAGCGACTGTCTCGGTATAACCTCGAGTTGGTCCACACAGATATTTCGTCATTTGCGCGCATTTATTGTAGGAAAGTAGTGCTGGAGACTGACGACTAAAAGAGTTGGTTTCAAAATACTTTGGTGTGATTGCACAGGTTCCGGAGGAAGGATGTATTTGAGCCTTTACTTAGGCACTCGGGTAGTAGTGGTCCTATTGTGGTACGCATCATTCCCGTTTTGGGGGATTTCCCAAGACGAGGCTCAAGCTGTGCAAATCCTGCCATGTGTCCACCGCGCTGAGACTCTTCAGAGCAGAAGAGCATGCTAGACGTTTCTAATACCAAAGTTTTGCGAGATTCCCAGCCCGTAGCAATCTCCTTGGACACCGTATACCTCAAATCTGAATCATGGAGGTACAGGACAGGAAAGGCAGACAGTCCGGAGTGCAGATGGTGCCGAGAAGCAGAGGAAACGACGGCACACATCTAGGGGCACTGCAGAATATGGAAAAGGAAGTGGCCGGCGGGGCGGACAGGCCTGTTCGCACCCAAAAAAGGGGAAGACAAGGAGACGACGGACACGCTGGTGACGCTGCTGATGTGGGTGAAGTCGACAGAATAGGCGAACGACGAAGAGGCTTCACTACACTTCTACAACCACTCTCTGTTATTTCAAGTTAATTCTTTATTGTTTATTTTTCATTTTCTCATATGTACTTAACAACGCCATAGCCCTCAGGGCGGCAAGCGTGTAATGATATATTAAAAAAAAAAAAAAAAAAAAAAAACTCTGGAAGGTTGCGACTGATTCCTGCATGTGACTTGGTTCCGCGGGGCATTTTTGTTTTATTTAAATATCAATAGTCGTACACAGCCTGGAGGGCTATGACAAGACCGAAGCTCGCGCAAAGGAAATAGAAAATGACAATCCAGATGCCGCACGATTGTCGGTAGTAGAGTAGGTGGGAAAATAATCAAAAGCCAAACAAGACTAAAGTCACGTTAGCACCAACAGTTCCCGCTTGTGCTGTCTGCAAAAATTGAAAACAAACAAATAGCTCAACGCTAAGGGGGTCTATCCCATTCGTACAAACGTGAACTATGCCACCTTCCACCTGCTCTCTATTACCAGAGCACGACTACCCAAGACCTTCTCCATGTATACACCGACTTAGCTAGGGCTGTATGGATGGTTCTGTAATCGAGCTCGTTAATGCCAGCAGTACAGGTTGCTTGATTGTCGGAAAGTCCTCCTCTGGGTGAAGCACCCCAGCTGGTTTCCACTTGCGTTCCCTGAAAACAACTGCCGACTTGCTTCCTGCGGTCGGAGTGGCTCCCATGATTCATTCCTGTACTGTAATGTACTCAGGACCATATTGCAATTCTTCCTTATTTCCCCCACCATCGCATCTGTCCCTTCCAGCTCTTCCGTCACTGGGGCCAGTGGTGGAGATACCACCAGGGGGGTTATCTTCTTCCCTTTTGGCCTCCCTATTGGTTGGGTAGTGGGTATTTTAGCCCTCCAATTGGCTCTTAATGTGCGGTTGATGTGTTGGCAACAAAGGCGAGCTCTGAAAACTCCTCAGAATTTCACCACCGGGCAGTAACAGGGCAACCTCTCCCCATTGAGCCTGCCGCCCTCCTCGTCAGGTCATAAACCTTTACGTCATGACAGAGCTAGGGAAGCATGATGTCTCCAGACAGTCTAGTACAGGTCACCCTGGCTATAATGAAGGCCAAGAATCTGACCAGTTTTCTTCGCTATAGCCAGTTTTCAATATAGCGAGGGGTCACGTGCTGGCCCCCAAGGTAGGCAGGAGGGAAAAAAAATTGCCAAATGCGGAAATTTTCAGTGTATGATATTCAGATCTCAAGTGTGAATTCAGTTCCTTACCAAACTGCCAATATCATGTCTTCTCGACACCGTTTTGGATGCCCAGCTCTAGAGAAATAGAAGATATGTCACGCTCGTCAGGAAGTGGGACAATGCCCAAGAGAGATGACTTCCGAAGACTTATGCATATTATTCCCAATCCTGATGGCAAGCTAACGGCATTATCTTCAATGCTTATGATATTGAAGCACTAAAAGTTATTTTGTATTCAGATATGAATCAAATTAGTACTCTGCTAAGCCGATTACATAAGGCAGTACTGAGGCCACCCCCCCGGGTATTTCGCTGTAGCAAGTAAACTTTACATGTAGGTGAATTAATTAGCCATGAAAAGTTCTTCACTATGGCCAGGTTTTCAGTATTAAGAGTTTCATTATAGCCAGGGTCACCTGCAGAGTGTCCGCTATTGCATACCTTTACTTGCCGATTTGGGACTACGGCCACGCCTGACCAACGTTGTATATGAGCGTTGAAACGAATATTAGATTGAATGGTGCCCATCTCGTGCAAAGTTTGGATATGGAAGCAGGTCTTAGGGCGATAAGGGGGGGGAACTAATATCCGACGGAATCACAGCAAGCGCAATTGAATTGATTGTAAATACAGTAACAACTTCAAATGGTAGAAGCTACCTCGGGTGGACAACAAACGCGGCAAAAAAGCCAGCACCCCCTCATCTTCTCATCGCCATTGATGTAAAGAGAGAACAAAATAGAGAGGGAGAATAATTATTAGGAATACTGAAGAGTAAATAATCCCTCCCCACCAAGTTAAAAAAGAAAAGGACAACTCCATCAGCGCTACTTTCGTGCACCTGGAGCATTCATCAACCATTATTAGAACGTATTTATGCTTCTCCCCACACCCGCATACACTTCTCCCCTCTGCTTTCCCTATTTTTATTTCCCACTCCTTCCCTACCTCCTTCCCCGTTTTCAGCCTGGTGAAGGTGGTAGCTGCTCCCCTGCTCCACCTCATCACTGAACCCCCTCCATACCCGGCTTCTCTCCTCTCCGCCGTGTGCAGTTTCTTCCACTTCTGCCGCAGCCCGCCTTCCATTACTACCGGCTTCCCAATCTTCGCTGCTGCTTTCTTCGCCTCGACGTCCGCCGCCTCGTTTCTGGCAATGCTAATGTGTGCCTTGACCCACATGAGGTTGATGTACCCCCCCCCTCCCTTTTCTCTCCGCCATCAAGTTCACCACTGTCTTTAGATCTCTAGTCCGCGCCTTTCCCGTTCTCCCCGCCTTCTTTACCGCCGCGATTGCTGCCTATGAGTCTGTTAGGATTACTAAGTTTGCCGGAGCCAGGATTGCTTCTTCCACCCCCTTCCTCATTCCCTTGATCTCTCCGTCCCACACTGTCGCACCTGTTCCCATTTCTTCCTCTCCTCCGCCGTCCCATCTCCAATATCCCCCGCCCACTCTCCCCTTCTCATTCATGCTTCCGTCTGTATATACTGCTCCTCTCCCTTGCGTTACCCAAAAGATGGAGGCCTCCCACTCCTCTCAGCCTCCTCCTTTCTGCCCCTCCCTCTGCAGTTCCTCTACCTCAGCTTCTTCACCCCTTAATATTTCCTCCACCTCCTCTGGCATGATGAAACTCACTTGGCTCTGCATCCTCCTGCCAACGACCCGAACCCGTCCCCTTTTTGAGTCGTCCAGCTTGCCTCCCAGTCCCTCCAATCTCTACCTCTCTCCTCCTCTTCCTCTTCTCCTCTAAAATCTGCAGACCACATATCTCCGCAACCACTATGGTCCCCTATGCTCCTCGCCACAAACCTCGCCTGTGCGGCGTCCAGGGTTGTCTCCGCACTCCACTCCGGCGATCCAGTTCACCTTCTGCTTCGCTGCCCCGTGGACTGCGCCTGTGTGCTTCTTCAGTACCTAGTACTGAATTTTCTCCATCTCTTTCTTCCACTCTTTCTGTCCCCTCTATCCTATCTCCCCCCCATATCATCACTGCCCTTATCATCCCCGTATATAACTGTCGCCAGCTCCTCGGGCTCATTCCCCATTGTCCCGCGCCTAGTCCCATCATCGCTCCAGTGAGCTTCCTGGCCTTTTCGATCCTCGCCTTCCAGTAGAAATTGAATTCCAGTGTCGCGTCGAAGATTACTCTGAGCCATTTCCCCCTCTCTACCTCCTTTCTCCTCCTCTTGCCCCACCCGAAGACTGCCTTCGTGCTTCGTTGCCTCTAGCGGAACCCCCATTTCCTCCGCCACCTTCTTCACTATGTTTCCTACCCGAACTCTCAATCTCTCCTGGTCCTTTATCCCCTCCCAGTCCTATTCTGTTACATTGATGTCGTCTACATAAGGTGGGACTTCACACTCCAGTTCTGGTAGCTGGGTTTTCAGGGTCTTTTCCAGTTCCTCTAGCATCAGTGCCAACTATATTAGAAAAATGACTGGTGACAGAGACGACCCCTGTGGCATACCGACGTTGGCCCTCCCCCTTCCCCTCACCTTCCCATCCCATTCCACCGTGAACTCTCTTCCCCGAAAGAAGTCCTTCAGCCATCCTCCCCACCTCCTCACCTTCCCATCCTTTTGGATCCTCCTCAGTACCTCCTCCCTTCTTACGTTGTTAAAGCCTCCCTTGACATCGTCCAGGCTCCATATCGCCCCCCCTTTCTGGCCAAGCACCTTTATGTCTTGGTGACCGCCCTCATCATTGCTTCCGCCGCGTTTCGTCCCCTTCGGCCTCCGAACTGATGCCTGTCAAACAGATGCTCCGCTTCCTGGAGTTCGCTTGCCACCACCTTCTCCCCCAGTTTAGCCACGCAGTTAATCAGATTAATCGGTCTCCATCCCCTTACCTGCGTCTTGTCTTTTCCAGGCTTGGGGGTCATTACCACCTTGCTTAATTGCCACTCTTCCGAGGTCCTCCCTTTCGCCATTTCCCCAGCCAGTTGCCACATGAGCTGGGCCCCCAGTGGGGTTTTTATAACGAGCTTTATGAGCTTGTACGAAATCCCATCCGCTCCCGGCGCTGATATGTTGCTTGTCCCCTTCAACGCTTCCTTCAACTCTATCACTAGTTCTTCTGTCTTATATCCCGGACCCCTCTCCTCCATGTCCCCCTCTTCCCTCTCCCCCTCTTCCCTCTCCCCCTCTTCCCTCTCCCCCTCTTCCCTCCACTGGAAGTTTCTCTCGATGAGTGCTTCACACTTTTCTCGGTCCGTCTCCAGCTCCTCTCCCCCTTCGCCCTTCATCTTCCCCATCGTCCCCTTCAACTGCCAGGCTACCCTAGCTACCACCCACGGGTCTTTCTCCCCCATCTCTTATCGCCATAGCCTTCGAGGCGGCATGCGATTAATGAAATAAAAAAAAAAAAAAAAAAAAAAAAAATCCCCCATCTCTTCTGTCAAGGCCCTGCAACATTCTTCTTTCTCTTTTTTGATATTCGCCTTGAGGGTCCTGTTCGCCTCTTTCCATCTCCTGTACCTTTCCGGATCCATCCCTTTCGCTCCCTGTCCCGTCCCCCCTCTCCCTTCCGCCGTCGCCTTCTTCCGCAAGTCCGTTAGTTTCTTGGACCACCACTTCTTATTCCTCCTGCAAATCCTCGCTTCCCGGCTATGCCTTTGCTTGAAACCTATGAGTTTCTCGTACAGAGTTTCGCCTGGTAGGTTCTGCATCCATTTCTCCTTCTTCTCCCCATCCCACTCCTCCATTTCTTCCACTAAATCCTCCACCTCCTCGAAATTCACTCGTTTCCTCCGACTCTCCCTCACCTCCCCCTCCTTTTCCCAGCGCACCCCGATGGCTGCGTGGTCCGAGCCGAGGAATGTCTCCTCTCCCCCTCCCCCATCCCCTTTCCCCAGCACAGGTCTATGGTCGACTCTTGTATCCTCCCTCCCCTTTCTCTTCTCCACGTTGCTGCCCCTCTTTCGCTCACTAACTCCCACCCATCTCCTTCGAAGAACTCTTTCAGCGCTGTCCCCCTTCCATTGTCCTGAACCCCCTCCATGCCCCGCTCCGCATGGTGTGCATTCCAATCCCCCATTACAAACCCCTTCTTCCTATCCCACTCCTTCGTAATCCCCGTTTGTAAACCCTCTATCTCCTCCTTTCTCCACTTGGGTTGCACGGCTATCCAGACCCGGCATTCGTCTAGTAGGTAACTCGTCGTTTCCTCTCGTTCCCCGCACCACCGGCAGTCCGGACCGTCGCTTTTGCCTATTCTGTGACGCCAGGCTCGCAGTCCTTTTCCGCCCAATAGTCCCGCCATTGTCGCCCCGTGGTGACCCATTCTCTCTAATGACGTCACTACAACCTGAATCGTCACCCACTGCACACCACATCAGCACCCGGACACAATGGCAGACACCGCCGCCGCCACGCAGCCACTAGCGACTACGGATTGGCAACATCACACACCCCAGACACCGGGCCGAACCCGGACAGCATTACCATCGCGGACCGACGTAACGCCACCACTACCCACACACCAGATTCGACTCAAACACCGCCTCAGCGCCACTCCACTCAGAGCCACCCCGTGGCACACCGGAATTAAAACGACAGCACCGAACCTAATCGCCCTAGCTACAGAAGCCATGCCGGCAGAAGAGGCAGGAACAAGGGGAAGGAACCGAACCGGAGGCAGATCAGACAAGAAGTATGACAAGGACGGGGACCAGGACCACTAGAGCAGTGAATGGCATCGAATTCCACGTCGTTAAAGACTGGAAGACCCATGAAAATATGACCATGCTATACGGAGAAAACCAGTGGTCACTCCACAGATTCCACGACATGATCGAGCACAGCAACAAAAACGGGAAACAGGTGGAGGGAGAAAAACTAGAAAATGCCATAGCATGAGCAGTAGCAAAGGGAGAGGCTCTAGGAGGACAGTTCGAAATCAAGACGAGAAGGGACATCACCCTGGAGGATATAGAGACGGGGAAGGTGTCCACACTCGAGATCATCAAGTTCGTGGAAAGAGCGGTCGCTTTAGACGAACGGCCCCCGGAACACCAAATAGGCGGGACAATAGTAGTCAGAATCCCGAACACGTATCTAGTAGATGACAGCCAGGAGAGAACAATGCCAGACACATACCAGGACGATAACGAGGAGACAAGTGGTATACTCACACAGGAGATCACTGCATTCCGGGCGATTAGACCCACATTTCCAGACACATTCAAAAGGAGCAACAACAACAACGAGGACAATGACGACGCAGGCAGCGACACCTCCACAGAGCCGGTGAGACGCGTATTTCCGGCACCAGAAGTAGTGAACAGCCAAAAGACCATTTCGATGCTGACTCGATTCGACAATGCACCAGGGGACCCGGACTTCAGAGACAGTGAGGGTTAATCCCCACCCCTGCCAGGGAGGATCCCCGAGACTCGACCAGCCAACCCAGACTGTCCATCCACTCCAGACACCGGCGACAGCGAACACGAGAAGCTATACATGATAGAAACGGCTCTGGCAGCTGTGAGACAGGTAAGAGCCTGGGAAGAGAAGATGACATTGGAAAGAATGAAGAAGGAAACAGCGCAGTACATAGGCGGCGGTAGAAGCCCTCAGGGGCCTATTGCAGAGATTCGGCCTAAAAGGCTGGGAGAAGGAAGTAGACTATGAAACCAGAGAATGGGCCCGAATCTTGGCAACGAATTACTGGGCATGGAGAGCCCAGACCGAACAAAGGGAGGACCACAACGAGGACTTGAACGAGATGAAGGTGACAATACATGTTTACCTAGAAAAGGCCAAGAGAGCCATAATCAACGCTATGGTGAGAGTAATACAACAACAGACCAGAGTATTAGAAGAGAAAATCCAAGAGACAAAAGCGGCCGTAGAAAGGAAAACAGCAAAGCTGGGAGAAAGAATGCAAACGGTCCTTGCATCAAGTACGTATAACATGGACTTCATCGCCGAGCACATTCAGCTCCTCAATGGGAGGACTAACATAATGCAAGGCAGGGTAGAAGGATGACGATCCCGCCTCGAGGGCGACGCCGGAACCGGACCAGACGAACAAGACAACGATAAGGAAAACAAGAACTTCAGAAACCACCCCGCCCGCCTACAAAATGGATTCGGAGCTTATGGACCCCTCCCTAATAGGCAGCTAACATCCATCCGCAGTGGGCACAGGCAAGAAAAGCGACCAACACAACACAAAGACAGGAGACGATCCCGGCAGTACCAATATACGACCTCACACATGATACCGGTCCCGGCAATGACAAACACAGCCCCCACCGCTGACTTAATGATCACTCAGGTCCTGTCCCATACAACAAAGGACACACCAACACATACACCCGAGCCGACCAATGAAGAAGGGGGCAATGCGATGGACGTCCACTACGGAGGAATGGGCAACAGCGGATACAAACCAGAGGTGGACTGGCTAAGAGAAACGGAACGAGAGAAGGACACGCCAATGCAGGATGCACCGACAGCAGATATAAAACTGACACAGAGCGTCAGAGAAAGGCCAGGGAGGGGAAGCTACAGGGGAAGGGGGGCAGAGGACCACAATATCAACGAGCCAAGAAACTGGCACCGGAACCGAGAATGGATACAGTGAAGCCCGAACCCCGGAACACGGGAAAGAAAGATGAATCTCAGAGGCAAATCCACGATGCGGAAGAGAAAGACGTACTAACACCCATATCATATTGCAAAGGCCGTGGGAAACATACCAGTGCAGGAGGTGCCCAAGCCGGACACACCCAGCAAGCCAAAGAACAACACAGCGGCCCAGACCAGTACGGGTAATACAGATAGGAAGGAGTCAAGAAAGCCTGAAACTCCGCCACTCAAAAACAGGTTCTGGCAGGCAAGAGTATTCGGTGCCCAGAGCGGGCATGAGATTAGTGAAGACTCGGCATCCCGAAGCATTTTCGAACACAAAAAAGCCATGAGAGACAGAATAAAGAGGAACCTCGGCCCCGATGCACCATACATAGGACAGAACCGGACAGCTGGTGCCCAATAACCCTACTAAATACACTCACAAAACTGGGACAAAAAGTGGTGGCCAACATACTCCAAACCAAAAACCACCCTTCCAACCAGAACCAGCTGGGAGGATGACCGAACAGAGGCACCGAAGACTGAAGACCTATGGAGACAGATACTCAAGGAGCTCCATGACAGGCTAGACAAGGGGGAATGGACAGCCCTAGTAAGTGATTTTTTTTTTTTTTTTTAATATATCATTGATCGCATGCCGCATTGTAGGCTATGGCGATCTAGTAGGTGATGGCATTCGCCGTTCAACTTCGGGAGAAGAAAAAGAGTCGTTGCATAGATTATGTCACGGGACCCGAACCTAGCAGCATTCGTAAACGGTTTCCTTCAACCCACTGAGTTCGGAATTAGTTGGGATGGGAAGAGGAGAGGCACAGCCAAGATGACAGATTGCACCCTGCAGGGCTCACTGCTGTCTTCGGTGCTTTATTGATAGGAGTCAAACCAGTACTAGATGAGATCCAGAAGTCAAACATTACCAAAAACCTACGTAGACGACTTCTATAGCGTCATATCAGCGAAGGGAATCACGGGACTCAGAAAGGCGATCGACAAACACAGAAAGAGTCTCACAGCAAACGCACACCGAGAAGGGTTCGAGATAGACCCACAAAAGCGAGAGACACTGATCATCGGGGTCAAGGAAAAGGACTACAAGCTAACCGGACTATGGGTAGACTGGGAACTGAAGTTCACACGGCACTTTGACAAGAGGCTCAATCTAGGAAAGGCCGCATGGGCGACGGTTAGAAGGGTAGGGAGACTAGACCCAGAAAAATGGAGACAGCTCTATACGAGGATAGGAAGACCAATTGCCACGTAGGGATGCTGGACATGGATGGACTACGCCAAATGGCCCTACGAGCACTTCCTAGAAACGCTGGAGAGGTGGCAATATTGCATTACATGGGATATCTTTTTTTTTTTTTTTTTTAATTTCATTACTCGCATGCCGCCCTATGGGCTATGGCGAGGGTTTAATACATGGGATATCACCAAGTCACCATGGGGAATGAGGCGGGACATCGTCGAAGGGCTGGCAAACATAGAATTGGTACACACGTTCACATGGGGGGAGACACAGTGAGTAGAGGCAAGATCCCTCCGGTTCCCGGAGGAGAGAGTGCGAGAGGAAGAAGAGGAGATGAGTTACCTATGAGGATCAACGGAATGGAGAAACCCTCTACTGCTGGCCATAATGCAGTCACCCAGCAAGGACGCAGATCGTCCGAAATGGGAAAAGCACATCGACGAGGAGATAGAAGTAGGCTTGACGCCAGTCTATACAGACGGTAGCCGGATTGAGGGCCGAACGGGATTAGGAACATGGAGATCAGATTCCAGACACGAGTACTTCTACCTGGGGAAACGAGCAACCGTGAACGACGCAGATCTGATAGCGGCGGCGAAGGCACTGAAAACCGGAGAGGATGAGCTACTAATCCTCACAGACTCCCAGGCCGCAATCCAGAGCATCACACACATAGCTGAAAGTCGACCAACACTGGGAGGCCCAGCACAGAGTGTGAAGAATGCGTGGGAAGCAAGAATGGAATGGGGAGGAATAGACGTCGCAATCATGTGGACAAAGGCACATATCAGCATCAAGGGCAATGAAAGCGCCGACCGAGCGGCAAAGACCGGAGCCTTCCTCCAGTACCAGATGGAGGCTGTGACAGAGGCCAGCATCCGAATGGAATACAAAGCCCGAAGAGCCGAAGAGTGTAACCGACTCAGCATGAGCTACAGGCCACTAAAACGGCTAGGCACGCTGACAGGAACCCTGGCGGGGTTACTGGGCGGAAAAGCCCTGAACTCCTGGAAATTCAAGATCCAAAAAACGGACTCACTGGAGTGCCGCTGGTGCGGTGAAGCAGAAGAGACGAGGGACCACATATGGGATAGATGCAGAGTCTGGAAACGAAGATGGCCGAGGGGAAAGGAAAAGACAAAGGAACATAGGGGAGAGACAGGGGAGGACGAACTGGTGAGCATGCTCACCTGGGCAAGCCCCTAGATATATTTCAAGGGGTTTTCGGGGGTCAGGGTCTTCTTTTGCACGTCTATTTACTTTCATTTCCATTATTTCATTTTGTAAATAACCTCGCCATAGCCAGCAGGGGTGGCAAGCGAGTAGTGATATTAAAAAAAAAAAAAAAAAAAAAGACGGAGGCATGACTAGATGTATTACCGCCATGGTTGCCACATGAATATGTGCATTCTATGTCCCTATCGAGAACAGTAGGGTCCTGATGCGAGGTCTATTCAACCAATTCTCTACATGTCCTAATGAATTGAAATTCAACTGTTTCGTTTATCATTCAATTTTTGTTTTGATATTATCGCTCGCCTACCGCACTATGGGCTATACCTAGACTAAGTGGAAAGAAGATAACGAGAACCAAGCTACAATACTTCAAGAAAAACAAAGGCGAAAAAAAACGACGTCCCGCCGCGATCTCTCGACCCACCTCCACAGATTCGCCAGTGGGTCTTCCCCGTTGTCCTTGCCCGCTGGGGGCCTTGTTATCGTCTCAAACCCCGGCCACCTTCTTCTCCACTCATGGCAATCTGATTCAGCTGTGTGCCTCTGTGGAAGGTCGCTGCAGGCACTGGCGGAAACGAGGGGAGGGCCTGTTGGTAGATGTAGAGGAAACTGGGAGGCGGCAGGATAGACCCTTCAGAGACAACAATGCATCCGCGTCGTCCCAAACTGCAGGACACGGTATAGAACAAAATTCGATAGGATCAGAAGGGGTGCATAGAGATCCGGCAACGGTAACAGGAAGCGACAATGAGCGAGAAAGTATGCAAGAGGTAGAGGGCACAAGGAATCGAAAAGCGGGACGTGAGGTCAGAGGCAACGTTGCAGACGTTGTCGGGAGGGTTTTTTTTTTTTTTTTTTTTTTGTCACGTTACCCCGCTTGCAGCTGTTCGCCATAGCAAGGCATGGAAGATGGGGTGAAGTGAGAAAAAAATTGTGTCTTTTATCTTGTAAACAGCGTCAAACTGTGAGACACAAAATTAAATTATTGACGTCTATACACCGAGGGTATTCAAGGTTAGACTACATGCGCTATAGCAAACTGAAAACAATATTTTACTCGACATCTAAGCTTTCTCGGCTTTCCATGATCGGGACTTTCTTTTATGGTGCTAGATTCAGTGGAACCCGTTGCGCTGTTGGAATCGTCATTATGGAAAAGATGAAAGATGAAACATCTGGAATGATAAACATGTATGGTATTCATTTGTTTCATGCATCCAAACTATGCATTCGCGGAGGAAAAAGATGAGCATTGTTTAGGAATAATATAAGGCTACAAGCTGAAAGTTTCAACTTCCTTCAGATTCGGTTTGCGTGCCTGAACTCACAACCGGAGTTGCTGGCAGAATTTGGCGGTCTTTTTTTTTTATTTTAGACGGTGTTTACCGTGATTAGCCTATGTGTGTATACACCCTTTTCGTCCGTGGATGAAGTCGAATGCCGTCATATTCTTCCTTCTTAGATTAGCTGCAATCACAAGAATTTTAACCCCCTCCCGACTTTCTACCGGAATGGGTTCAACGGCGGTACACGTAGGCACGAGTACATGTACATCCCGAATTCACGCAATGGCAGCCACGACCTCCTGATCAAAGCGGACTCGTGAGAGCACAATGAACCGAGGCTGAGTGCGATGATAATTGATTGAGAGTTCAAAGCATCCTTTGATGAACAAACACCGATTGAAGCTCTGGTAAATGTCAAGTAAATACCCACCGCAGCTCTGCATAGCCGAGTGAATGCAGCCTCCTAGGCTACATCCCCACACGTATATATCGAATAATCTATCCTTCTAGCTGCCATGCCCCACTTACCGCCCATTGCGCCCACCGCACTGCACGTGTACGGCCACGGGATTAACAAGTGTGCTCTTAAGCGGGGTTCTTAAGCGCAGCCCCCGTTCGGTCAACTCAGATACAAATGCCAGGCCTTGCTTGTTCCTGCTGCCCAGCCCTTAAAGGCGAGTAAGTTCTGAGTATCAAAAGCTTCATTCCAAAGGCTAACGCTAAGACGGGGCGTGCGAACGAACACAATTTTCCCTCCATTGCAGCCGCAAATCCTTCGCAGGCTCCGCCCGAGTGACAGCAAGGCGCCTCCCCTTCCAATGCGTTAGTCTGCCAAGCCCTATGCCGGTGGATTCAAGCTGCCCAGCCGCCCTTCCAAGTTTGACCCGCCATAGACAAGCCCAAAACTTGGAATGCTGGCACGTGTTCACGCGTAAAGTGGCATTTTGTGCGTGATGGGAGCGGTAGGGCACGCGCTAGGGCTAGATGGGTTTTGGGTGGTCTCGTGACTGAGGTATGGCCATGTAACTTCCTTCCCATCCCCACCTTCCACTGCTCCTTCTCCATCTCTTCTTCATCTGTCGGCCATCCAACAACAATCTACTTCGTGAAAGACGAATTTGACTCCTGCTCTGATCGATCCTTTCACTGCCATCAAGTTTGTTTCCACAGATTCATCTCTGCGCACCCTGAATTCCACTCTTCTCCATCAAAAGGTATGTCGAAGTCCCCCTTGTAGTCACCGCCCCCTAGGGCAATGCTGAGACTGGCCTCGATTTCGCAGATCGTTTGTCCTACCGCACTCTTCATCCTACTCTTCACAATGCCTTTTACAGTTCCTGTCTGGACTGGCAAGCGCAAGCGCTACATCTACGACATCGCAGGGCCGTCTGCCCCGCCTATCAAACGCTTCAGAGCGTCAAGCACTGTCTTGTCTACCGTCACACTCCCTCAAAGCTTGTTTCCACACGAACCTCCCGCTGAACTCGAGTGCATGCCCCTGAGCGAGGAATCCAAAGATGTTCCAGTATTCCCTGTGATGCCTAAGGGTGGAGATGTCAGGGAGATTAAGGCCGATGTTCCTGCTGCCCAGATCAAGGCATCTCATGAGCACTCTCCAGCCACTGGCGCTGCTGCCCCCGACGGAAGCAACGACCGCGACACCTTTCCTAGCACCTTCACTCTCCCGCAAAACGGAGCCCAACATCCTACGGCGTCCTCTCTCACGCGGGAACCCTCCTTGCCTACCAAAGTCTCCTCAAACGTACAACACCCACAGCCAGTTTCTACAGCACTCAGACCTACAAAACGTTCACTTCCTGAGCAGCCCACTGATTCCCCACCCTCTAAACGCGCTCGATTCGCCGACGCTGAGATCCCGACTGTTCCTTCGGTGGCAGTGGAATCTGGTAACAGCCACCTCTCAACCACCTCCTCCGAACTCAATGAATCAGCTGCCCCAGTCCCTGGACAACTCATCCAATCCGCTAATCGAAATGCCAACCCGCCACAGACTCCTCTGCGGCGAATTGGGGATAATCTTTATGCTCCTTCTTCGACTCCAGGACTTACGGACGATGGCATTCCAGAGTTGTCTCCGCTATCTGCTGGAGGTTGGAATCGCCAGAGTTCTGACGCTGCTGATAGGTCTCAGCTCCAGAATACGACTCAACAAAGCGCAAAGCATGTTCGCACCTTCGGTTGTTCTTTCAATGCGCTCAGAGCGACCGAAAACTTCCCGGCCGCGGCCCGAGGAGAACCGAAAATAGGACAGCATGATGCCATTCCAATCGACTCAAAGTATGTGGCATACACCGGGGCCTCTGTTCCACGCCAGACAGTCAACGAGGCAAGGAAGATTCCTCCCAAGGGCATCCTCAAGTGTCCCTCACATAGCAACCCCAAAACTACCTCTTCTACCCGCAACACTCGCGATAGGGCCCTCAGCTTCTCCCCTTTGGTCCACGTGCACCGCATCCCTACTACCCACCTCCACACCGACTTCAACAAAACCTTCCCTGCCAAAGAAATCATCAATGCCGAAAAGGCCATGGAAGCAATCGTGTCCGCGCGCCGCGCTGCCATCGCTGTCGACCTCGAGCTCAACCACCGAGGCCCCGTGTCTGCGCGCCGTGCTGCTCTCGCTGCCGAGATCGAGCTCGAGAACACCACAAAGTGGAACACCGTCGTCAACACGGGCATGAAGAGGGCGCTTTACGAGGAAATTGCGCATCGGGTCCCGAAGGTCTCAATTACGATTGATGGATACACGATCGAGTTGCTAGATGTGCATGGGGCGGAAAGCTTCTGGAGACAGAACAGGGGACAGAAGCGGAAGGCGTATATACGCAGGGAAAGAGAGGAAGATACTCAAGAGGGGGATAGTGTGGAGCCGTTGTTTGACCACTCGTATGAAGATTCAATATAATTTGAATCATCTCGCTGGAGGGGTGCGACGAACATCATAGCACGGTAACAACATTCCGTGCATATCCGGCATTCAAAGGCCAATTACAACAGTTTGGAATATCGAATGTTTGACATTCAAAAACTGTGACAAGAAGCCCTGATATTCCTATGAAACTGATTCTTGGTTTGATTTCGATATACACACCTATGCGCGATATTGCCGCAGGAGGGAAATTGTCTCAATTTTTTCCTCAGGCACTATATCCAAGTGCTAGTCACCAAGTAATGGTATAAAGAAAACAAGAAAAAAAACTCCTAGTCACATTCACTCTCACGCTACCAACGTTCCGAAAGATTCCACATCCCCTCTCGAGGCTCCAATAAACTCGAACACAACAAGATCACCCATTCAGCTTTCTAAACACTACCAACCCTTTTCCTACATCAGACTCCGCATGTCCTCCTCAAAGAACCATTCATACCTTGATCGACCTTAATCTCTTTTTTATCTCAAATGGGAAATAGTTATGTGTGCTGACTATGTTTAAGGTTGCTATCCACTATCCCAGTTTAGAGAGACCACAAAACAAATGTAACTCAGCAAGGAAACATCATCTTCCGAACTTACGACGCCGTATCCTCCGATGGAACAGCAGATCTCCACTACCGTCACATGCGCAAGAACCTTATACCCCCTTCTGACTTCTCTTCAGCTCACTCCCGACATACACCATCCTCATACCTCCCTTCGCTTCCGAATATCCCTCTCCGTATCTCGCTCATCTCTGGTGCGGACGCTGCTCCTCCCATACGGCCCATGCACCGACCCTAGTTTCCTAACCTACGACATCATTCCCTTTATTCACCAAACACCGCTTCTGTGCTGCGCAGTGACCGAATTTGGGGTTGAATTCGTGCACTGGCATGCTACATCTATATTCTCTGATTCATGAATTCCGACACCACTCTCGAGCAAGCAACACCTCTTCCCGTGGCGGTCACCATTGCAGTCGATAGTTTCTTTCCTTGTCTCAATATGTGGGGAGGGGACTACCCATATATGGCTTCATGGAAGGAAAGTCGTAAGCATAGGTTTCCAATACTGGGTGGAAGCGTGCATCATGTTCCAACGTTGAAATGTGTGGGGAGGGGACTACCCACATGTGGATTCATGGAATGAGGATCATACGCCTTGGTAAACTTGGCTCGAACAGCATTTAGATTCGCTATTGAGGGATGTGTTTGGATCCGAAAAAAAATCGCCGGAAGGAGCGGTGGAAAATGGAGACCCTTGGGGCATGATGATATACTCTCTCTGGAGGCTAGCAAGGTTCTTGATTTTAGTGATTTATTACCCCTCCAAACATTGAGCAGCTATATTCTCGTTAGCTCTACACCACCTCTGTCATTGGTGCACGGAAAAGGTGAATATTTCAGTAATTAAAAAAAAAAAAAGGGCACACCAATCACAAACGAGACAATCTCCGAGTCACCAACAAGACCGCCTCCTCTTTAGCGCCAATGCCATGAAATATTACTCTTTGGGTGGATAGCAAACCGATCGTCAGAGGCGCATGAGGGCGCACCTACTACATCACGTTTGCCAATATCTGGTCATGAACAAAAAGGCTATGAAAACAGGAAAAACACACATGACCAAGGTACTCTTGGTTAGGAGGGGAACATCCTGGGAATAAACTGTTCGGTCTATATTCATTAACAAGGATTATCAGTGGGTATGGAAGAATCGAACAGGCATGTTTCTTGGGACGAAGTCAGCTATGAAAGGTACGCGGGACGATGAGTATACAGGGCACCTGTTCGGTGGATTCTTATCACCAGAGTTGCTTTGCACAATTGTTGAAACAATGCGAATTTCCAGTGTGGACTGCAGAAGGAGCCCTGTCATGGCAAACAGCTGCAAGCGGGGTTATTGTCGCCATAGCCCCCAGGGCGGTATGCGTCTAATGATGATAAAGAATAAACAAAAAAGGAGACCGCAGAAGGAAATATCCTTCGGCCCCAATCACCCAAACTCAATTTGGTTCAACTGCTTCTCAGTGACGCTCGAGAGCCAGTGCAGGCGGTTTGATCCACCCAGACGAGAATACTTCAAGCTTCAAGCTAATCATCTTTGGTGTACAGGAATTCGTTTTGCGAATTAGTTCCTCGGCACGCCTGTGTGACGGTGAAGGGTTTCAGGAGTGGAGAGGGCAGGTGAAATTTGAAGTTGTGTATTTGGGCTTACCTGATTTTGTATAGGGATCCCGGTTTAGCTTTCTTAACTTCCTTAATATATTGCGTTTGCAATTTCTTGTTTCAAGATGGGCCCATCTATTTTCATACCTTTATACTTTATATTCGCTTTTTATGTTTGTTTGGTTTCGTTTCTTCTCGTTCTTCTTCATTCGTTTATATCGTGAAACCTACAGAGTTTTTTGTTTTCCCTTACACTGCAGTTTATGCGTTCTCTTTAGTCTTGTATCAAGCCAACGTATTCGTTTTTTTTCTTCCCATTGTATTAGTTGAAGTATACTCCACTCTTTTTGTTTGATGTTCATTCGCTGTGCAACGAGGTTTCGTGGCCTGTTTTTGTTTAGGTTCTGGTAAGCACTTTGTTGACATTCTTTAGCTCTAGAATTCCAATCCAATGTATTTAACGAATCTATAAATCACGCTACGTCGATATCACCAATTCCGCGATACATCCATCGTCTGCCGAGATTGTGCGTCTGTTGCTTGAGCGATGTCCGTTACCCTGACCTATTATCCAATAGTAGGTTTGGATGGCTGCCAATTCGACAAAAATTTGCCAATTATATCCTCGACACGCCCAATTTTTGGTCTCAGCATCTAGGCAGGTCTAGTCAACCACAACAGCAACCCCTTCCCCTATGTTGCAAACTAGACAATATCCACTCTCATTTCTGAGATCCCCCTTGAAGTTCTCGCATCCAGGTGTTTACTGGCATCTCCTAGCGTTATTGTTTATCCATTCCTGACCCGTTTCGATAACAGATCCACGATTCCGGAACTAATCACTCGATCATGCAAGAAAGGCAGCGAATGAAAAACGACGAATCGACCTAGGGACAGCATGTTGAATGCGATCCCTGAATATGGGATTGTTCGCTTACATCCGTTGGAGGAATTTATCGATGATAGGGCAAGGGCAAGGGTATCGCCATAGCCCATAGGCGGCACGCGATTAATGATATTAAAAAAAAAAAAGGGCAAGGGCACCGGGACATATACATTGACCGGAATATCCAGCGCTTTCACAGATGTGGAGGATGCCAGGCCGTGTGGTGTCACGAGAGGGGTATATGGCATCGACTGGGAAACCCTGTGAACGAAGCACCATTGATTCCATACTACCCACCTGCAAGACGACGGTCCCTGGAGCCGTGAAATTGTTCATCAGGATGCAGGAACGGCGACTGTAGGAAGGCAAACTAGCTACAACAGCCGGAAAGCACCTTGCAGTCGAGCAGGTTACAAGAGGCTGGTCGCAGGCGGGCGGGGGGGGCGGACAATTTGTGCGATGTATGGGGAGTTGCAAACGGAGCTACCATGGTATCTACAACGAGGCACGGATTGGGTGTTTGGAATCTCGATGAATTGCGTCAACAATGATTGTCCAGCATCTGGAGAAGCATACCATGAAGTGCATCTTTTCCCGACTTGGCAATACGATTGCTTGGCAGGCTTTTGCTTCATGTTTGGGACTGCTTTCGTCACTGCCACTGGATGGGGAATATATTGAAGGCTCGCAATCAGACAAACTCGGTGGCTGTATTCCGATGGATCTTCTACAGGGCGGGTTGCTGAAATTGAATCATGGTCAGCGCGGGATTATTAACCCCCCCCTGTCGGCACCGAATTGGATGAAGTCGCTTCCTATAGCTTGCAAGGATTCTGAGATATAGTACGGTGTCAGCAGAAGCAGGAGGCCGAATGAGAGGGGTAAGGATGCCTTTTCTGAATAGGTAGGTATTTGTTCGAACTTGGATGTTTTCTAACCTATTACTGACTTCTAAACGGGGCCTCGGAAGAGATGTGCTGAATTACGGAGTGTATACGTGTCGATGTGGCGGATTTGGAAAAAGCAAGTGGGGTGGGGGATGGCGGCAGCGGGGGTGGATAGCGTGCAGCTTTGGTGGAACAAAGCACAATTGGTAAAGATCTTGCTAAGCAATTCAATCCTGGATACTCCTGATGGGATAGAATATACTGCAACTTTAGCATTCTGGAATTCAAGTTTCCAGTACTTATACCACGTCCTTTGTTGTTTGTCTTTTTAAGTTTTTTTATTTTGCTTTGATATGCCAGCATTTCCGGAACGTATTCGCCATTGAGGGCGCGTTATCTCATGATTGGGCAATATTCTGCCTTTCTCCTGTTGTATGGAAGGATCCACCAGTGCTTATACCCCTTCGTCTTTTTTTTTTTTTTTTTTTTGGTGCAACTTGGTCCGTAGCCCCCATAGTTATGCATGTTGCTGACTAGCAAGTCCTCCTGGCCCGCAGATTTTAACCAATGGCCTTGATCACACACGCAACAATTTCGTAGTTGCATCCCCATCTCGCCTTCGGCGAGGGTGCTATATTCAGTTCTATCTCGCATACCGGGCACTTGAAGAGCGAATTTGGTCTTTTTCCATCCTTTTTATAAAGGACCCACAAAAAATAAACAAGGGTCCCGCTTGCAGTTGAATTTCAAGACAGGCCTTAATTTTGTTTTTATTTGTGGGCCCTTCTTGCTAAGTTTCATATCAGGGAAGTTAAGATGAAAATGGAAGGCGACAGACGAAGGCAATGAACATAAAAAAATTGGAAGCAGGAACTATACATAGAAAAGGAATACAATGATGAGGGGAAGATCTGACTTGTTTATTGAACAATAAGAGAAAACCGTTAAATTGATAGTGGCAATTTATAGGAGACCCGCATTAACTTCACCAACATAATTCCCACAGTTCAAACACACTATCAGCACCTTCGAAGTTGTTAATGTGGACCCTGATTCCATGTTCTTGCACCCTACAGTCGTGCAGGGACGTCGAAAATATGATTCAAGCAGCTTTTGGGGTTCACTAGCCAGAACTTACCAATAACAAGATTTTGCAGTCACTTCGGAACCACACATCGGTAACTCGCGGTGCCTACATGAATTCATAGCACTAAGTGCTCCGATTCTATTTATCGAATTGTTAGTCCAAAATCCAACCAAGCTCGGATTTTCGTTTACGTACCCGGAGGATACAGGGAGGGATTGTCCAAATCGGAGGACCTACACATCGGAGGAAAGAAGTACAGATGGGATGCGTACAATTGAATCAGAGAAAAGAGGGATATAAAGGAAAGGAGTTGGTCACCTGCGCGGGAAAAAAGCGGCAACAAATCAGGACCAACTCAGTCTCCCCGGATACAGGAAAACTGCAAACCGAACTCCGACTACTACCAATCCACCTGGGTGCGTGGCAGAGATTTGTGTTTGACGACCCAATGATGGAGTCCTTATGCAGGCTGAGCCTGCACGCGCGGAGATATGCAACCAAAAACGAATTCCCTTTTGTGCTACAATTACGCACTATGATAGGGCCCAACCCTTTCTAATTCAGGTAATGGTCTCGGGCGGCTTAGACTTACTAGGGAAGGTTGGCACAGTTGACCCTTGAAGCATCAACGCCTAGTGCTGATCACGATCCCTGCAGGTACGCACGCATATTGGGACCTCTCCTTACAACTCAAATAGGTTGTCTGCATATTTTTTTTCTTTTCGGTTCGTTACGTGCGAGCGGTGAATACAAGCGGGGGGACACTTGATGTGTGGGGGTAGAATGCAAACCAGGAAATATATACCCAAATGAACTAACAGCAAGTGAATAATGACATTACGACAATGGGGAAGTTCCCAGCATGGCAAATGAAGCACAAATGGGACATTCTATCCCTCAGCTTGCAGGATTTGAAAGACAACCGGCAAGAATTTTCCTTGGTGGTAAGCAACCCTCGAACAGCTGCTTAGATATCTTGAACTCCTTTTCCTAGATTTCCTTGACAATCCTAACTCCTTGTTCCCAGTTCCTGCTATGAATTCTTCCTCCAAAGCCTGAAAACGATTGGTAATGCATAAAACAGGAGAACGAGACAATACAGCAACAGAGGCTGGGGTAGAAACAGGTTCGGGGTAGATGGCAGCAGGTAGCAGCCTGGCACTCTTCAGACGGCCATCATGTGCTAAAGAGGGCTCTAGGTTTTTGGTTCAGGGGTGATGTAGAGTGGGGTGGCGTTGGCGGGGGCCTGAGAGGTGCCTTTTCGATATTGAGGTTTCTGATGATGGCTTGAGCCTTGTTCCTAAGGGGGCAGTGGGTAGCCCAGTGTCTGAATTGGCCACAATACATGCACAGCCCGTTGTCCGTTCGTCGCTTCTTTTCTTCATCCGAGAGTAGCCTACATTTTCTGCTGACTTGGACTTGGGTTTGCGTTGTGGAGAGGTCCGTGGGTACGTTCCGGCCGGGGTTCTGTGAGGGATAGAATGTTGGCGAAGAGGCCTTGGGGATAGCAGGAGCAGTTAAAGAGTAGAGAGCTCGATCCTTATTGTCAATCCCTATACAAAGCTTTTCCCTATACAAAGCGTTTTTTTTTATAAAAAATATCAGTACTCGCATGCCGCCCTATGGGCTATGGCAAGGATTGTTCAGTTACATAATTAAGGAAAAATAAATAAGGAATAAATGAACTACAACTCCCCAGTGCACCCTAGCGTTCCACCCATTCCAGCAATTCCATCAAGTGTCTCTGTCTCCCTCTTTCGGGGGTCTTGCGAGGTCTGTTTCTCCTCCCGGCCATTTGCATTTCCATACTTTGCATTCCGTCAGGATGTGTGCGGTGGTCTCCAAGTTCTCTCCGCACCAGCGGCACTCCGGGCTGTCTTCGGTGCCAACCTTGTGCTTCCAGTGTCTGAGTACTTTACCCCCAAGGATTCTGGCCAGCGTGGCGACTCTACGGCCCAGTCGTTGCAATGGTCTGTAGTCGAGGTTGAGTCTGTTCCATTCTTCGGCTCTCCGTGACCTTGTGGATTGTCTCATGCCTGTCTCGGTTAAGGTTACTGTCTCGTCCTGGTATTGGAGGAAAACTCCGATCTTGTCGCCTTTCGGTATTGCCTTTGACTCCCACATGTCCTTTTACCCACAGCACCGCAACGTCCAGGTCGCCTCGGTTGGCTCTTGCTTCCCATCGTTCTCGTACCAGCTGAGCTGCGCCCTCGTGGGTGGGTTCGCCATTGGCAATTCTGTGAAGTTTGTTTATGGCTACTTTGAGTCGGACACTATCAGGATTTCCCCTTCTTGGTGGGTTAATGCCTGGCTCATGGCAATTAGTTCCGCGTCGTTAACCGTGCTCTGGGTGCTTAAGTAAATGGAAGATTGCGCCCCGCCGTGAAAGGATCCCGCTCCTGTGAAGCCGTTAATCCGACTTCCATCGGTGTAGAAGCTATTTCCTTCGTCTTCGGCGGTGGTGATAGTCCTTTCCCATTCTTCTTTATCGGTATTCCTTGGGAGGGTGGGGAGTACTGCCAGCGGGAGGGGGAGCGGTGTCCCCTTTTTTTTTTTTTTAATATCACGTGACCCCGCATGCAGCTGTTCGCCAAGGCAGGGCCCCTGGGTCTAGACCCTCAAAGCCCGGAGGCAGGCTTGGAGCGGTGGCCTAGAGTTCCCCTCAAGTATCTGTGGTCTTGCTGTTCCCTCCTGAGTCGCTCGTCCTGGAACCGTAGAGCTTTGGCTTCTACCCTGGTACATTCTCCGTCTATAAATGTGTGGACCGATTCCAGGTTTGCCAGTCCTTTGACCAGGTCTCGCCTCGTTCCCCAGGGTGCACCAGTAATCGTCTGTGCTGCGGTGTATTGCTATCGTTCTAGTTCGTTCAATTTGAGGTCCGTGTTTCCTGGAGCGTGTGCATACTCTTTCCATGCCTAGCTGCCCCAGGTGGCGATGTTGCGTGCGATGCTGGTGTAGATTTGACGCTTCTTTGCTGGTACTATCCGCATTAGTCTCGAGGCAACGCCCCAGGCTGCTTTGGCGAGATGTAGTCGCTTCTTGTGATGTGTGTGGTATTTTAGCTCCCAGTCCAGTGTCAGACCCACAAGTCGATTTTGGTTCGATTGCCATAGCCTATGGTAGTAGCTAGGGGTGTGAATTTGGTGTGATAGGTAGAACAATTATCGTTGCCCTGTTTGAGGGCCTTAATCTTTCTCTCGGCGGGGGCGTGGGCGTTGGGACCGTCGAGGGCTGCCCTCAGGGCCTGAATGAAGGCGTCGTGGTTAGTAAAGGTGACTAGTCTGCTGGCTTCACCGAAGTAGGGCTGGAACTACTGTCGCGCATTTCTTGATAGATAGGAGGCGGCGTAGGCCAGCTTCTTAGTGTCGGTATCGTAGCGGGAGGGGTCAGAGTTGAAGATAAGGTGAAGCTGGATGACAAATTCCTGAAATTTTTCCCTGGTACCGTCGAAGGGGGTGAGGTCGGCTACCTTCGGAGCTCGAGATTTATCAGCGGCCTGTCAGTCTCCTTGGATTACTGTTTGTGCGGATATGGCATTAAGTCTCTGTTGTAGGCCGTAGTGGAACCCTTGGTAGTAGTATTTCCACAGTGTCTCAGTGACTGTGGTAGTGCTGTGTTCGGGTATCTTGAAGTTGGCTACGGTGCCCTGGGTCGCGGATATCATCCCACTGCCATGAGTCGCACAGATGTAGGTTACGAACTCGCCGGGGATTCCATTGGGAATTGTAGCGGAATTGATAGAATTTGCTGTATAGATATGTCAGGCGCAGATTATGGCAGTCATCAGGAGACCTTTGCGATACCAAAGAGCGAATGCAGGAGACGTGAGTTTTAAGCTTGGGCGGAAATTGTAGTTTGTTTGGATCTTCTCAGAT
Source organism: Kalaharituber pfeilii (assembly GCA_015179045.1). NCBI lineage: Eukaryota > Fungi > Ascomycota > Pezizomycetes > Pezizales > Pezizaceae > Kalaharituber > Kalaharituber pfeilii. Next base: position 195,768 of record WHUZ01000066.1, on the reverse strand, counting down.
TCCGGACCCATTTGCTCCGCTGTTCCTGTGCCAGCGCTATGTTTGACCTACAGTATCGTTTGCGACATCCGAGGCAGCGATTCCAATCCGCTGCAGTCCCTGCGTGGCCACCTGATATGTTAGTTATCGGAAAAACTCGTCAAGGACTGAAAATGTTGGAGTTGATACAAGGTAGTGTTAACGGTAGCCACATGACCAAGGGTGTGCTTGTTTTGTCCGAAATTACAAAGCGACGTTGCAGACCTCCGCAAAGATGGCTTAGTTTGCTGTGTATTGTTTATTTCGTTTTGCCCTCGACCTTTCGCCACGAAGTGACACCCGGTACTCATAAGTAACTACTTTCGACCAAACAAACAACATTGCATCCACTTGTGCAGCATTGGGCTCTCTAATTCAACGGACCTATCTAGGATCCATTCTTTGCGGACACTAGCTACAGGCTTAGGATATTTGCTGATAGTCTACTCAGTGCAGATTTACAATGTCCACTGACTTGTCTACGGGGATGCCACGATCCGCGCTCAAGCGCAAGCATGCTGGGCCAATGGCTTGTTTCGTTCGGGAAGAGCGCCCACCGAAGCACGTCAGCTTTGCCGCTGAAACAGCGCCACGATTCACTTATCACATCGAACAAGCACCTGAGCCCTCGTGCTCTTGGGGCCAGATATTCCCTAACCTCCGTCGCATGATGAAAGCGGGCATGTTCAATTCAGGCCTCGATGATGTGCAAGGGATGGATCCAAAGACACTTAGAAATACCAGTTGGAACACGGGGGTTCATCCTCTACGTCACCCAATTCTTCGCTGGCCAGTCAAGGCTATCCATGTTTGGAGCCCGGAGGGCGTACTGATTGACGTTGTTCGATGCGGAAGAGATAAAGATGGAGAACATAGGTGGCTTAAACCGCCGGATAAATCAGAGCTAAAGAAAAAGTATGGAAAGAGAGAGCAGGAGGGAATTCGAGAGGGATATCCGTTGCTATAACCGCTGCAGTGGGAAATGATCGTACTGTGGTGAGCGGACCTGTGTGTTACTGACGAAAGGAGGAGGCTTTAACGGGGAGACTTACAGGTATGACAGAGCTCAGTCAACACGTGCTTGCACGGTACATATTATACGTTCAACTACATAATGAATAATACAGTACCTCCAATTTACCCTTTTGCGGCTGTGGTATACTGCTCTAAAGTTTGTCTCTTGATATATCCCAAACTTGGTAAGCAAAAATACCCTTTGCCACAACCCAACATTTGTTAACACCTCTCCGAAAGCATTGCCGTAAAATTCACCGTCATGCGCACAAATATTTCCTAATAGTATGCTACCAGCTGTCGCTTCTATAATCACAATACTTCCGAGTGCGGCGCCGCTAGCAAACCTACCTGCCGGATTCACTTTATTAATAGAAGGAAATCCTGGATACAGCAGCTATTGCAACGTTCTTCTTCAAAGTTCCTTTTTCCCGTCACCTAACTAGCAATGGCTCGATCGACAAGAGCAAAAGGACACCGCATAGCGGGTACCCCGCATCTGATGCATTTCATACAGATATCCATGTATGTAGCAGTTTGTTTTTTTATTTCACGTAACCCCAATTGCAGCTGTTCGCCATGGCAGGGTCCCTAGACCGAAGTCCTTATGGCCCGGAGACAGGCACCTGTGCAACTACCTACAAACCATCCCCTGTAAAAGCACACAACAATACCACGACCTCGGTGATGCGGAGGAAACACAAAGCAAAAGCCCAATGCCCCAGGAGAACAATCAAGCATGAACACCAAAATATCCCCCCGAAAATCAAGCAGTCATGTCCATCTCCCCCACCCCCCTCCCCTTCCCCTTTCTGTCCACCTTTGTCATTCCATCCCAGTCATACACGCACGAGTGGTGCCATTTGCCTGATAACCGCACCTTCGACGGCGTTTGACTATCTGATTCTACCTCCCCCTCTAGGTAGATAACATCGGGCTAGTCTGCTTTCCCTCCATTTCCTGAATGTAGGTATCGTTAGGTTCGGACTATGACTTTGAAATCCCACTCTCTGCCGCGTTTATACGGCATCCAGGAATACTTAGAGACTCTCCCTCCCGGGTGTGCCTGCTTCACATCTTTTACAGATGAGTAAAGCGCAGAGAAAAAAAGCTCATTATTCCTCCTCCTCAACATGACGGACAACCTAAAATGATAAATGGTTGGTCATGCATACGCGGGTTATAGTAAGTTCAACGAGGAGCGGGGGGGAAAACAGCATTACTGGAAACCGCCAATTAGAAATGGAGAGTAGGGAAAGCTGTACGGCTGGTGTCGCTGAAAAAGGTCGTGACTCTCTTTGTAGTCTGGAGTGGCTGATTTTAGTAATTTTTTCTTTTTTGTCGAAACTTCTTTGGCTTGGGCTCTCACCATATTACTTTCTGCTACTTGCACTTTATGATATAAACTATACAAAACGTAAAAAAAACACAACACAAAAACATACCCTGTTCCATTCAGGCTTGTACTTGAATTGTTAACTAAAGTTGTATGCCTACCCCCCCGGATAGTAGATGCGGGTCGCTGATGGTTTACCCTTTAGAGGAGATGCTTGCAGTTACCTAATATCAAAAGGGGACGTGGTTTAGTGGTATAATACCTCTTTAGCATAGAGGTGGTCCGGGGTTCGATTCCCCGCGTCTCCATTTATTTTTAGCTCCCATTGCAGTCGCCTGCAACTGAGCCTTTTTTTTGCTTCTAGCTTATAGGAGCGAGCCTCAGAAGTCGAGAATACCTGGTGAGGATGCCTGAGTTCAATTGAAGCCTGGCGGGCAAACTTTTTAGGTCACCCTGCTGTGCTGAGTTATATATATCTAATGACATTCCCAGCCAGCTAAAGGTACAGTCTAACCTTGCTATACCGGATGGCCTCTGATTCGGACAACCGTTTCCCATACAAATTGCCCTTGCTATACCGGACGCCCTAACAATACCGGACCGGACAAAAACCTCCAGATAACTACCCCCCTGTCCCCATACAAATAATATTTGCTATACCGGACACACTAATACTAATACATCTTAGACTACCCCACTTTACCACTTAGACTGGTTGTTTACCACTCTACTGCTGTCAATGCTAACTACCACTACTGCTGCCGTTACTGCTGCCATCACTGCTGTCACCGCTGCTGCTATCACTTGCTACAGATGCTGCCACCACTGCTGCCACCACTGCTGCTGCCACTGCTGCTGCCACTGCTGCTGCCACTGCTGTCACCATTGCTGCTACCACTGCTGTCGCTGCTGCTGCCGAGAGACTGGAACATTCTTGTAGAGTTTGCTGCTTCTTTGGCGTGAATTGATAGGCTTTTAGAGAAACAGTCAGAGTAGCATGTTTTGGCCCTAGTGAATGCTTGCATATTTGCTCCCCAGAGCTTTTAAGGGTCGACCTGTTCTAGGTGGTGAGAGCGATGCATATTGAATAGACTTTGATTGAGTTAATGTTTGCTGCACTTGTTTATTTCCTACTCCAGTAATTTCTATACAAATTTTGCCACCCCTTTTTTACAGTTGCCAAGCATTTTATTCTATACCGGAACCTTGCTATACCGGACAAAAGTGCCAGATTTTCACTCGTCCGGTATAGCAAGGTTAGACTGTATTTAATTCTCTCGAAAGAAAGCACATGTTCCGACAGGAAACACATCTTCCGAAGGGCCGTGACCGGAAGTGAGAATAGCGACCAGGAGTGAGGCGGGCTTGGCGCTCCTTTAGACTTTCTCGTGACACCATCGCCCTCTTATAACACATCCACCCCAACTCTACTTCGACAATTATACGGACATCCGGATCGCACATCACTATCCCATCGGGCCACACCTACACAAACTAGGAAGCCATATTTCAGACACTTGGATATTATCCCATTCAGGGTAAGCTAAGTAGAGAGAAAATCTGTCCGTCTTTCAACACCCACTCCCCCCTTCAGCCCTCCTTTTACTGCTTCCCCCCTCCCCCTTTGCCGCAGGCTCGCAACAGAGTGGACTTTTTTTTTTTTTTTTTTTTTTAATTTCACGTGACCCCGCTTGTAGCTGTTCGCCATGGCAGGGCAACAGAGTGGACTGACAACCGTGAACTATAGCCGAGCCCAAACCTACGGTCCTGGCTGATACCCGCAGATACCCCTCCACCCGTCGTATATTGTATATTCACCCGCTAAAGCTATTTGATGCAAGCCCCAGTTTAGCTGGACCCGCTAAGAGCACCTTCAGATCGGCAGCGAGCTAGAATCAAGGAATATACCTCTTATCCACACCTCGGTGAGGAACCACACGTTTCTCGTAGAACGAACCCAGTTACCGAAGTAATGTCCATTCAGCCAGCACGAAAACCGACACTCACTGCTGTATCTCGGGCCGCAGAGAGTGCTGCAATCGGATCCTCAGCATCAGTCACCACTGAGCCCACCACTGCTATCCCCCCTAAATCGGTCATATTAGGGAATAACATAGTTTACATGACCAATTCCCCTTCACCTCTGATTTCTTCCACAAGTGTTCGGGGAACCGTCCAAAGCAGATGGACGATGGATCCGCTGCCGGCTGTATGCCCGTCATTCTCCTTCGAAGGGATCGACCTCTACACCGGAGAATCCCTGGGTCTGGAAGATTGTACGCCACCACGCTACTCCAGAAACACAGACTAAAATGGGAGAACAATGATTGGCAATAGAGTTAATAATCACGGCATCGACCCCCCTATGATCCGAATCCCGGTTGCGTCGAAGGTTGTTGTGACTTCGCCAGAAAGAAAACAGTACTAGCGGAAAGACTAAAAGAGGGCTGGCGGCACCCAACTCGTGGGCGTCAGGAGAAATGAGAGCTGAGAAGGACCGGCCGGAGGGCAATGTTTGGAAGGGGAACCCAGGGGAGCAGCTGACAGAGGAGGAAGAGTGGGAGTCATCCATCTACAGCGCACAACTTTTGTACTCGCTTTCTTCAAGGGTGGCAGGTTTGGACCTAGTGGAGAAATATTGATAGCCAATGGCTGTTGAGATAGGTTAACGGGCAGGGGGGATGGAGGCGCAAAGAGCGTGAATAAGGGGTATTTGGTAAGTCTTACAGGAATTGCTTATTACTCTCAACACCTTGATGCTAACTTGGTTTCTTTGGAATGCAAAGGAGTCAGTCTTCCTTGTTGCACTTTTACTAGTCATACGAGCGGAAGGTTTCCTTTTCTGGGGATGAGGATGAATATATTTTCGTCTTTAGTTTACTCATACTGCAAGTTACCAACTGAGGCAAGTAGGCATGGAATCGAGATCGGGTATGGGATGGTTTTACACACGTGTGTAGAAGAAGGCGCTGACAGGTAGTGTGTATGGGGATCGCCCGCGGAGTTAGGCTGTATCGAGCTACTTGCACTTGCTCCTCTCCACTAGGTACGATGAAGGATCTATATCTCCTTGCTCGTTCTGATCCTTCCTTGCAAATGACTGATAGATTAAACTAATCTGATATGTTATCATAATCTTCTGCATAGCGGAGGTACAACAGATAACACAGGCTCTGATCGCCCAGACCTGTTGGCCCTGTGTGGGAGGGGAGGGCTGCTGGACCGCGGGGGGAATATAAAAAAAACAAAAACATATATATACCGCGGGGGGGACGGGCGGGGTGGATAATGTTAACGCCACACAGGATACGCTGATGCTCTGGAACTGGATATAGTTTTCATCTTTTCCAATTTTGTGCTCATCACCTCCTTGGGCTGTATTACGCCAGGTGCAACTAACATGTCCGAAATGGGAGACAAAATAAACAAGGACACATATACCCAAATTACAAAACTCATATATACCAATGGTATCGACGAAATATTGCGTTTGATGCCCCACAACCTCTTTCAAATTGAGGAATGGCTGCGATGGAATTCAGGTATCGTGGCAGCGTAACCTACCCCGATGATACACAGCAAGGCCATTGGGAATCACAAGAAAAGAAAGGAAATCATTTATTCCTCAATACACAAATGGAAGCAAAAATTACTTATCAAATTGCAAATCTAGACCTTGGGATTAAGGCGTATTTGACGAAGGAAAAAGAGGGAAAGAAGAATTTACGTTACAAATTTTCCAATATTCCGTGGAGAATGTTCTTTCATGCCTCGTAGGTCAGTATAATTCAGTGGTTGTCAAATATTTGAAAAGGATTACCATTTGGCGATATGGTACTGACACCAAAAGGAAAACTATTCGATCTATGCTTTCTCGCGCCCATACTTTCAGGAGGTCTAGGAGGGTGGGCTCTGCGCTACTTTCAAGATTTCTCCTCTACGCAGGCGTACGATCCACCCATAATCTACGTCTGAAATTATATCGACCTCATGAGACCGCTAATTGCGTAACGAAGTAGCAAATCTTAGGGAACTCCAATAATTTTAAGTCCCTTCAAGACTATCCAGATTTAGGAAATGCTAACCTAAACTCACCCCCCCCCCTTTTCAGAATCACCCCCTCTCCCATACTTTGCTCCTTCCATTCCCAGATTGAACTGACAGCCTTGAGCTATAGTTGAATCCAATCCTAAAGTTATGGTTATACCCCAATCTTTCAATAAGTCCAGTATACGCGCTAGAGTCGCTCTAAACCGTGCCGGAATCATTGGCTTCCCTTTCACGGACTAGCTCCAGCTCCCCTTCCATAGAGGATACGAGCGTTGTAGTGCAACAACACCACCGCTACTCCTCTAGGAAGACATAGTTCTCGCACTCGGCAAGCTCCGCTACTGCCGTTGGGCTGGTACCAAAATCCATATTACAGATCTGCAGCAATGTCCGGTCGGACATGATGGCTCAGAGTGTCGGATATTAGTGGGGGCCATGACTGAGGCTAGTAAGGCCCGAGAGCAACCTCATACTCTTTGTCTATAGATACCGTACTTTTGACTACTCTGTCTAAGTAATAACAATCATCTCTTCTACCTAAGTTTAACACGTACTATAGGGAACTCCGCTCACATAAAAGAGGCCACTACAAACATGTCTCCCGCACCCGCCAGCACCAATTGCACGACTCCGAGCCCTCCAAATCCTTTGCCTTAGACGTTGCTATTGTCTACAATACGGGGAACACCCATGCCCGCGTGACGCTCTACAAGCGATCGAGCAACTGTCCAAAGGCTATGCGCGATAATCCACTGCCTCATTTTTCGCGATTCGCCTTCTCCTTGTTGTGGACGACACCAGCCGTCATTTTGAGAAGAGCACCATCCCCAAGTCCCGCAGCGTGTACACGTCGACGGATATCCTCCCCTCAATCTATGAACGTTGTCAGAACCTTAGAAACACGATTGCGAATGAGGAATTCGTCCTTGCTTGCACTCTACGGTTCGGGTTTCTCTTCACCGAAGATCGTGGTGATGTCGCTGGAAGGGGAAATAATATGAACGCAGATATTTAAGCAGGGGTGGAGGAATCCGAGCCCAGACCGGAGGAAACACAGACATGCACATATGTGGACGACTTCCACAGCGTCGTAACAGCTAGGAATCTAACACAGCTAGGAATCTAACACAGCTGAAGAAGCCATTGACGCCTACCGTGGCCACTTAGAGGCCGAGTCGCGCGAAGGAGGATTCGAACTGGACCCAAAGAAGAGGTAAACAATCGTTTTCGGAATAAAGGGACCGGAACGGGCCTACACGTGGACTGGGAGTTAAAGTTCACATCACACTTCCGCAAAAGGCTGAACCTAGGCAGAGGCAACCCGTCTGCTTTCGGGTAAGGGTACCCTTACTCTCCTTTTATTCTTAGAGGCATAGCTAAGGCAAGGGGGGGCTGGGACAGATGTGGTAGAAGGCCTAGCCAATATAGATATGGTACATGCCTTTATGGAGAGCAAATCGACTCGAATTGAAGCCAGGAGGCTGAGATTCGACAAAGAAGGACCACTAAAGGCCGAGGAGGAGACCCAGTACCTGACGGGTTCGCTAGAATGGAAGGAACCACTCACGCTGGCAGTGCTCAACACCCTGGACGCCTAGGCAGCGAAGCAGGAGTGGGAAAGAAGGATCGAGGAGGAAGAACAAGGCTGGAAAGCGGTGTACACGGACGGCAGCAGAATCGAAGGGAGGATAGGGGTGGGACTATTGAATAACAAACCGGCTTCACATTACCTAGGCTCTAGGGCCACAGTGAACGACGCCGAACTCATCGCCATGGCAAGAGCTATGGATGAAGGGGAAAAGGAGATCCTGCTGCTGTCCGACTCGAGAGTGGCTATACAGAGACTAAAAATGATATCTCAAGGACTCCCAGCAACCGGGGGGGGGGGGGGGGGGCAGCACACATGGTCAGTACGGCCTGGGAGAAGAGAGTCAATATGGGAGGGCTACGCGTGGCCGTGATGTGCATCAAAGCCCACAATGGCATGGAAGGCAACGAGAGAGCAGACAGAGCCGCCAAAATCGGCGCCTTTCTACCATACCAGACCGAGGTGGTCACCGAAGCCGGGATACATGCAGAAACGAGAGCCCGAAGAGCCGAAGAAAGGAACTGACTGGGCCTGAGCTATCGACCACTGGATCGTCTAGGCGGACTGACAGCCACCCGAGCGGGACTACTAGGAGACAAGGGCCTCCGAGCATGGAAGCACAGAATCAACAAGGCGGAGAGCCTGGAGTGCCGATGGTGCGGGGAAGGGGCAGAAACGACGAAACACGTTTGGGGAGAGTGCCGAGTATGGGGCAGGAGGCGAGGCCGTCGGTGAAAGCACCCCCGGAAGCGGAGGAGGCGGGGCAGACACACTGGCGACCATGTTAGAATCGGCAGGCAGGGAGTAGGAACAAGCGGGGGCGTCGACTCATACGTTCTGTTAGTTACTTTGTTTGTCTAGCTTATTTCATATAGTTTATTCCCTATGTACCTAACCTCGCCATACCCCCGCCGGGCGGCATACGAGTAATGATATAAAAAAAAAATATGACGTCGTCACGAGCATGAGTTTGCAACAGCTAAACATGACGACAGCATCACCTTGTGTCTTGTGTCAGCTTGGCTCTTGCATCGCATGCGCGCTTCAGCTCGTATCTGCAACATAATCCACGGCCTAGGGAGCGTTGGAAGAAATAATGATGAGGTAAAAGTATTCTATTTAACATTCAACGCTAACTTGTTTACAGCATTGTTGACTAGAAGATTGCGCTACACAAGACCATTTTGGAAATCTGGCACTCAAACGTCGGGAAATTTTCTGGCCCTTCAAATGTCCGTGTTCCGTGTCTTATGTCGCATTTGTGGTGGCTAAGGAGGAATGCATGTCTATCTATACCCACTTTTACTCACGTCTAATTCAAAAAGGATTCTAGAATCCTGACAAGTACTTTTGTGAGAACTAATATACGCCGTTTGCCCAATGCGTAATTAAACTACCATCAATTGTCAACTAGAACCGAGGCTTTTATAGTTATCTCTAGTAAGCATATGCGGTCGCTGTAGGGAGCAGGAGTGACCTGCTAAATCTTACTCTTCAAGACCCTTGTTTGAGAGATTATTGTTAACTTTACCTGCCTCTTCGGCCAGGGAGGGCGGAGACGGGGACTGGAATAATTGGTAGTCAGAAATATTGTTTTGCAAATGTCTGGGCAGTTTGAGACTACATGAGTAAGGAGCGACAACACACACACAAAAAAAAAAATAAATAAATAAATAAATAGAACAATGCAGTAATACAGACAATGTAAACGAAGCGAGAGTTATAACCAGCAACAATAAGACGTCGATATTGACGAGAAAGGGTTTCGAAAGGGTATAGGCATCAAAGCAGCACCGAAGGTACCTCTGCATTAAAATTGTGATTCATCGATCCTAGGTCTAGATATAGGAACATAGTATATATCAGACCCTTTCTCGTTCAGATGCTCGTGTTACCCATGAACACAGCAAGATGTCCTGATATTCCATTATAAATAGTCATGAACAGCATTAAATATCCATCCCCAGGAACCTCTCCGATATCTACAGATGTCGTTCATATAGGGGGCACACCATTTTTAAAATATCCAAAATAAGCTGTACTCGAGCTCCAGGTGAGAGCGTCAATATAGTCAATTAATTTACGACCTGCGTTCAGGTAAGGTTCCTTTTTCTGGATTGCAAACACCCAAGTGGACGAATAAAGGTCTGTGGTAAGTGGGGAAGGGGCATTAACAAAAAAACAAAAATATTGGTTCAACTGGGACTTGAACCCAGATCCCCCACCTCATGCCTCAGTCCTGCTTTCACTTCACAGGATGTAGCCTTATCTTGTAGGTGTCATACCATTAGACCACCGAACTGGATTGTTGACACACATGAGTGTAGAATGCTCAACTGCAGATGGGCCTTAGGCGTTCCCTTGACGCTGCAGCCTGTTGTCCGAAACCCAGCGTCTCGCTTCCGCCTCTCCTGGTAGCACTTGCCTCAAGAACCATCTCTCACTGGCATACAAATTGATTCACTGTGACTGTATCGAAAGTCGTGCATGCCCTTTCAGCTACACAGAGGGTGCCTCTCTGCAATAGGCTCCTGTTTCCAAGCAATTGGAAGCCAGATTAATTTTTTTTTTTTTTTTTTTAAAAAAAAATATCGTTACTCGTATGCGCCCTGGGGGCTACGGCGAGATCGCCACATAGAAGATAACGAAAAAACTGATGATAACAGATAATGGAAGGATTTCCCAGGACAAGGTCTCATCTCTCTACCCATCTCATCAATTGCACCAATGGATCCCGCCCCTCCTATTCCACACCACACATCTGGGTCATATGTGCTCCGTCTTCTATCTTATGTTCCGCACCATCGGCCTTCTAGGCTGTCCGCCTACCGATTGATTCTGAGCTTCGATGCCTTGAACTATTTGCCTCCCAATAGCCTTCAAAATGTTCCCACTACAGCGCAGGATCTCTGGTCAATGAGGCATCGGTTAATAGCAAACAGATTCTCCCAAAGGCGAAATTGACTATAAAGTAACAAAAGACCAAAACCAAGAAGAGCTCTGACAGCCCCAGAGGTGAGGGGATGTGAGTGCTGTGGAGTTGCAAAGAGACTGGATGAGGTCATGCACCTGAGAGATATTTGATATCATTTGAGATGAGCTCATGATTTGTGGGGAATCATGGTTCAGTTCTTTGCGGAGAGTATCTATGAGTATAAATTCCTCGTGTGCAGCGTAATGTGCTTTCGGAGGTCAGCACTCATTAGTCTCTTCTGCACAGATTCGCTTTCATCTGCGTTAATGGATGCCAGTTTTGGTACTTCCTGTATTGTTTACGCTCTCCAAGACAGTTCCCACTTTTGCTTGTTGCTAGGTTATTCCCCAAATGACCCCCTAGTTCTTCAATTGACATCCCAGGTGCTAACTTCAGCAATATTCAGCACGAGTCCAGTAAAACATGCAATATAACCATTCAGGGATTGGCCTTCACGGCGTGCTCATAGAAAGCTTCCAATCCGGTATCCTGGGTTATGGGATGTTCAGAGTTGGAACACTGAGAGGGACTATCAGCATCTCCAAACCAAGCACAATATTAGTACTTACAAATGTAAATTACAAACAGCTATCTCCGAACTCGGAAAGTCCCCAAATATTTCCGGTACTACCATGGAATTCTATTTTATTTTATATATATCATTGATCGCTTGTCGCCCTATGGGCTACTATCCTGGAAGCCACATTCATTAATGTTCATTAACCCACCTTGAACTCCACGGCCGAGCTCCCAAGCAAATTAAGAGGCCAATTGCAGAACCTTGCTCTCATGCAAATACAATCTATCGCAATACATTCGCTAGGTGCTCCAAACCTAGGTCGCTGTGTAATGTAATCGAAGGACGCTTACGGTGCCTCTGACCCGTGCTGACACGACGGCAACCTGCTTCTGCGTTGAAAGAGTACGAGTCTACGAGGCAGTGTTCCCAACGGGCCGGCCAGGCCAGGCCAAGGGTATGGCCTGGCCGGCCTGGGCCATAGAAATCTAGGCCTGGGCCGGCCTGAAACATTCAGGCCGGTCCAGGCCATTCAGGCCATTCAGGCCATTCAGGCCGGTCCAGGCTGTTAGAAACCATGAGCCGAACACACGCGAAACAGTCCGAGCGAAACAGTCCGAGCGAAACAGTCCGAGTGTGTAAAACATCCGAACATCCGCGATGGCCTAAGCACTCCAAACATCCGCGATGGCCTAAGCACTCCGAACATCCGCGATGGCCCAAACACTCCGGACTGAGTATTCCATATTAGGCAGTCCAAATACTTAGCTGTTCTGTTCACTGGTTTTGTATGCAACTTCGTGTTATAGAGTTTTTGTATATATATGGGCTCTGGAAGCCCCGTTCTTGATTGATCATTAGAATTGAATACACACATCTCTGAGCCTATTCCTCTGTACTCCTTTTCACACAGGCCATTGAGGTCATTCAGGCTACAGTGTGAGTTAAGTTATACAGTAGCTATATACAGAACGTACTCTAAATTCTACTCTAATGTTTAGGATTTTGCTTGCTGATTTTATACCGCCAGTATCGTGTTCTATTAGCTATGTATAGCTTCACTATACTGTCAAATCCAACTTTGTCGTACCAGATTTTTGTAACCCAAATTCCAGAAGACTCGATATCGGCATCAGATGGGACTGCAGGGAATCGTCGATGCAAGATCAAAACTTGAACTGCACTATGGAGAGTGAAGAATAGTAGAATACTAAAGGAATCATCATCGCCAGAACCGGTGGTTGGAATGTCTGTCTCCCTGCAGTACTAATAAGAAATTAGTATATAGTCAAGCGATACAAAAAAAAAATTACTTACCTGAATACCTGCGAAAAGCGCTGCTCAATAAAAAAAAAAAGTCTAGATAGTTATCCGAAAATATTGAAAGGTTCATATTAAATCCGTGTCCAAGTAACCTGAAGGTGGCCCCCGAAATAGCCTCATAACCAGCCCTCCTGCCCCTGAAATTGCTTAAACGGCCTGAATGGCCTGGACCGGCCTGGACCAGCCTGGGCGGCCTGGTCGGCGGCCTGGCCGGTTGGGAACACTGCTACGAGGTAAGTGAAATGTGGATAGTGAATTTTCTGTTCAACGAGCTCGTTACAGGAGGGTCTCATATTTACATCAATACATGCCAACTGCAACGTTGGAGAAAATAGCAAAACATTCGGGACAGTATTTTACAGAAGGTTACAGAATAAAATTAAAATAAACGTTCCGAAAACCAACGCTAGGGAAGAAAATGATTAACTAACCAACCTCAGGCTCTGAATTAGAATAATCCGAGCTTTCAAATATCTGCTATTCAAGATGAATACTAAGCGATCTACGAATTGTGGTATATAATAGTACGGGCTATCGAGCAAACCGAACTCCAGTCAGACCTTTTTTTTTTTTTTTTTTTTTTATCACGTGACCCCGCATGCAGCTGTTCGCCAAGGACATAGAAAAGAGCACACAATTTCAAGCAGAGGTACGGGCCAATAAATCTTTATTACTGCACGTACTCTTGCTATATATATGCTTGTCGAGTTCACCTTAGGCGATCTTGGGATACCCAATGCGGAAGTCAGATACATCAGTGCTCAAACCAATGTTAAGGGCAGCTCGGTATCATTAAGGATCAATAACATTGATGATCCTGCTAGCAACCCATGGCGCCCTAATATTAAAATAATTTCTATCTCTGCTGCAACTACTATATTTTACGTCCGGAACTATCAAAGAGGCAATGAAACACTCCTCCGACACTGTTCGACCTACTTTCCGAGCTGTTCTGGAGTTAAACGCCTGCACCTTGTTGATCATGATGGCTCAGTCTCACTATGCTGGTGGTCTCGTGAACATGCTGAGTAATGCGTGTCCATACCACTGAGACAAATACCCTGGCGTGGAATCAAAATCTGAAATTCAACAAACCTCTGGCATTGGAAAAGGATGCAATAACAACTCACCTGGGGCTGTTGATTGGGCAAGGAAACCCCTTACGCGGGCTATAAATCATTACCCTGAAATGACTGCGTACTTCCAGTTTTACCGGGAGGACAACATGCCAGGGTGGTTTGTAGGTAGGGACTTTCCATCGTTGGAGCTCATCGCCATAGCCCATAGGGCGGCAAGCGATTAATGATATAAAAAAAAAAAAAAATCGTTGGAGCTTAGGCTAAATATATCTTGAAGGAAGCTTGAACTAGGGGCGTATTTCTGCGGGTTACAAATTGAGGATGCCCAATATCACCTACAATAAGGAAAAGATGAAAGAGAAGTCCTGAGGTATTTTCCGGGAATGGGTAACTGCAAAGATGGAGACGTAGAGAATACATACCACACCTCAGTACTGAATGATAAAAAGGCCGGAGGGAATGGGGGGTTATATGCGAGCGATGATGATCTTTCTTGAACTCTTCTATCCACCAATGGAATGTGATGGGATCCACATCGCAGCCACTATACAACCGTAGAAGGAATCGAGCAGAAACTATACTTAGTGAAACCTTTATTTTTGCCTTTCAATGCTCATGTGCTGCCCTGGCGGAGGATGAAGAGGTAAGTCCAAGGAGCGTGGAGGGAAACCTACGTGCACAACTGGACCCGACTTACCACAATTCACCTCATCCTTTCCGCCTTCATAACTGCCCCCTGATGCTGTCCCCTAAATTGCCGACACATATGGCCTCAGTGCTAAAGCGCGCAAGATATACTGCGTTCCCGCACTCCCCACATGCAGCATATACTTGGCAAGCATTGGGTAGAGCGATTGTTGAACAGAGTATGGGGTCGGAATATGTGGAATATGTACACCCTCAGAAGGGCAAACGGGTGAAAGTTTACCAGATGAAGGTATCTAGAAGCGTTTTGACGGCTTTGCAAGGGCTACCCCAGCAATACTATATCAACCTAGAGAATCCTTGGAATCGCCATGAGAAGAGTATATATTTCCTGAAGGAACTGTTACTTCATTATGGGATTTCTAGTTCAAGAGAAAATTACGAATAAAGCTCAATCAACCACTGTGAGAGGTGAGGTAATGCTGGAGGGGAAAGAGAGCCTGAGCAATAGCATACTACTATTTATCCAAGGTAAGATATAATGTAGATAGAGGTTGATATACCAGGTGTATGGGGGCCTGCGGTAGAATAAACTACTATAGGAGCTATCCTGTCACCTTTATCGAGCGTTGCACATTATTCTGGTGGAGAACAGTAGTCATGAACTTTTTTTTTTTTTTTTTTTTTTTTTTTTTAAAAATCACATAACCCCGCTTGTAGCACGTGGCCATGGCAGGGTCTCTGGGCAAGCCCTCATAGCCCGGAGACAGGCTAAACTAACTCTCTATGTACATGGCCCCCACGCGCCGTCGCCCCCGCTCTCCTAGCTTCTAGAAATTGACCCCCCGCTCCCCTACCTTCTAGAACTTGACCCCAGCGAAGAAATTCTCTAAAACGTCATACTCCTCCCCATTCTCCGCCTTTCTTTTCCAATCCTTTCCCATGTCAGTCATGAACTTTGCTCTCTGCATAAAAGTGTTAATGCTGTTTACCAGTTTATTCCGCAATAATCGAATTGTGAGAGGCCACTAATCATACTGTAGGACTTTTTTATTTTTTTTTTTATTTCACGTAACCTCGCTTGCAGCCGTTCGCCATGGAAGGGCCCCTGGGTCTGAAACCCTCGATGCTCGGAGGCAAGCATATCTATCTATCTACTCCTCCACCGCCTACTCTACATACGAGACTCACGCCCCCTCCCCGCCGCACCTCCACGCGGCAATTGGAAACAGCTACATCATTTTTCTGCCGCCCTAAGGGCTATGGCGATGTTTAGTTAAATACAAAATAGAAAGCAAGTTAAATCCCCGGAAATCCATACGTGATGGGGAACAAGTGAGAATAAAGGGAAAAAAAAGAGAAAAAACAATAATAATAAAAGTAGAAATCCCCGGAACCTCTTGTGTGAAGGGGAAGTATCCATACATTAAAAGTGAAGCTCCCCGGAACTTCCTGCGTGATGGGGAGTAAGGAAACCCAAATGAACCAAGCGCCGAACCTGTCTACTTCCTTCTCCGATTTGGCTCGTACACCTCCGTTCGTAGCCATCTTCCCCCAAGTCTAACTTTCTCGACGTCTGTCATGTTCTCTAGGTATAGGACTGCCTTCTTACCTTCCTCCAGCAAGATGGCCTCCTTGCGTAACCATCTGATGCCTCGGATCTTGCCTAGCCCTTGGTTCGACTCCTCCAACCACCTTCTGACTCTCACCAGGTCTTTCCTCAAGGCAATGCCGTGCATGGCAATGCCGTTTTGTGAGGTAGAGTTGTCGGGGTTGGTCGCTGGGCTCGAAGCTGTCTGGGGGCGGGGGCGGGGGCGGAGGGGGTCTGGTTCGGTGCTGGCGGCGAGCCTCTTGGGTGGTATCGCCGGAGTGTCGGCAGAGGATGCGGAAACAATTTTTTCCGCCTCCTTGTCGTTCAGTTGTCTTTTCAAAGCGTAGGGAGCCTGTGGAGACGGCTGTTTCCCTTTGCGCTTTTTGTTAGTTGGCCTGGGTGCTATACCCGGCGTCTCCGTGGGTGTGGGTGTGGGTTCCGGTGGCGTGTCTATGTCCATGATGGGGCTGAACCCCAATTGCTGTGGCGGCGGTGGTGGTGCGGGCGATTCCGGTTTCGTGTCTATGTGCGAGATGGGGCTGAACCCCAGTGGCTGTGGGACTCCACACCAAAGAAAAGCCCCCTCCCACTTATGCTTTCAGTGAGTGGAACAGTTGTTCCAGGATATCTACCTCCTCCCCGTTTTCCTGCTGCACCACCCACTTCTTCTCAGAATCTTTCCACTCTCCCCACCCCTCCGGGTATGCCACCTCTTCACACCTGAATGCCAGGTGGTCCGCCGTCTGCCTTTCGCCGCATCCACATACTGCCCCTTCCGCCACGTTACCGATCTTCATGTCCCACTCCTCCATCATCCCCTACCCTGTATGAAAGCACCAATGCCTCCAGTTTCGGTCGTATAATGTGGTAGTCCCATTTTTGCTCCGGAAAGGTGCTTGAAGCAAGGCACACACAGTATTGTCTTCCTTTCACTGCACTATAACCACCCCTAATGCACCTTCTACCCCCTCCCTTCCTGCAGACGCATCGGTAAGTCGGCTTATCATATTGGAAGGGTTTGAGTAGGGGGTGGACATAAAACCGTTTTCAGATACAGGAATTCAGCAACGGCCTCTGGGGAGGGTTCCAGCTTGCCTTTGATCCTAGTCGATCTCGTCAGATGTGTCACATGCGGTACGTATCCCGGAATATGATCCCTGCACTGGTTAGCCATTATCAGCACGGAGCGGAACTCTGTCACCGTTCTTGGAAGCCTAAGTTGGTTATCACATCGTCGTGTTTCTGGCCCATGGCGTATCCGTCTTGTGAGTACACGATATTCATTATGTGTTGACATAATCTATCGCCGGGCGGGTTTGAACCTGCAGCAAACTAGGCCCATATGAAAATATAGTTAGATCATTAAAGACATTGTAGTAGAAAACTCACTGAGTCAGAGATTCAACACCAATTAAATGTAGGATGTTGGTCGCTCCACGGTTCAGGACAAGGGTTGTTGAGCAACTTCCGTAGTATTGGCTTCCAGCTACTGGAATATTGGATGATAGATTTGTACTGCCCGCTAGATTGCATTGACATATAGAAGGCTTCTGATATGCGAGCCGGACATGGAAACGTGAGTGGAGGTGAAGTATATAAAGCCATGAATTAAATTGGAATCACCGATCTTCACTTGTATCAAAACACAAAAAAATAGAATTGCCCCCATGTCTATAGTTATAAATTGCTCAATCCCTATCTCCCGGCCTGTGCTACACAGGCAGTAAGCTTCTTGTCTCAATATATGGCAGTACCACTACCTCAGGGTAGAAAGCACTTACCTGGAGGCCTCTGGGCGATGAATCTGTTGCTGCGTCCAGTTCTCCTCTTCTCCTTCGTTGCCCTTTCCCTCCCTCTTCCTTCCCCGTGTCCTTCCTTCCCTCCTTCTGGATATGCAGCCTATATCTCATGAATTTGTTCCTGACCGGCTTATTTGCTAGCCGGACCTTCTCCTTGAACCCTTGCCACATCCCCTTCTCACTTCTCATCTTATCCGCCCAAGCTCCAATAAAATTTGATAGCTGCCAACTCCATGTAGTTAACACACCTGGGGGTGCTTTCAGCCGCAAAGAGCTCCAATGGAATTTGATGGTTGCTAAGCTCCATTTAGATAACGCATTTGGAAAGGCTTTTGTATGTGCATAGCCCAAGGTGCTCGTTCAGGAGGAAACCATCGGGCAGAGAGATATTCATGATGCAGTTGGGTACGTGGGAGAGTAGTGAGGAGGGGATGCCAAGGCAGGACGAGTACAATGTGATGGGGTGCTCGTCAATTGATTTTTTGTGTAGCCCAGTGTAACCGTATCGTCTGGCACATTGGAGGAGAGCACTGGAGAAGAAGGTTGCCTGTTTGACAGATATTGTGAGGAAAGATATGGTGGGGTGGAAGTAAATTGGGCTTGTGGGTGTAGGGAGTCCGTTGTGGGGAGAGAAAACCTGTACGTCGTTCACAGTGAGGGACGGATGGTTATGCTAGCAAGAGACACCAAGAAGTACTGAGACTTCCTCCTACCAACTCAAGTAGTCGTATGCGGCTATAGCTCAGTTATCCCGCAAATGATATATCCTAGTCCCGTGGCCGAATGTCGCTCTGTCTCAGTTTGGTGCAGCCAGGTCTAATTAACAGAATGTAGGAACTGCAGCGCAAGTGAGCGTATCTATCAGATGTTTGCTGGAATATAGCGTTCCAAGGCAATCATAATATATTTCCAATCGGAGGAAGTGATAGCTGATGCGTCGATTTGGAGGCGAGGATGGATCGTAACAGTCTTCTTCATCAACATTTGAAGAAGGTTCTGATGCCAGTATATATCGAGATGCTCACTGAGGAGGCAACCTTCTAGTGCGGAGACGGGAATAAGTAGAAACTTGGAGAGGAATGGTTGCTGGAATGTTGAGGGAGGAGTCTACGGTCACCCGTCGATAAGCTTCTAGCCAGTACTAGTATGACGGAGTTCACTTCGCTGCTGATGGACGAGGGGACGTTGAAAGCAATGTTGCTTGGTCTGCAGACATTCTGAGGGACCATCTTTGTTTGCGCAGGTTTTCGAGTAGATAAGCGTTGTGAGCATACGGATTGTGCGTTAGCCTGGGGACGAGGACAGGAGACTGTGCCGTGGTGAGAAGAGCGGCTGCGGTCGCGAGGAGCCGGGTCTGAGCGCCATGCCAAGCAGTACGTACGTGGCACGAATGGCAAGTCCGGTGGTGTAGTGACTGGATGCCACCTTGTCGCAGTTGGTACCCGCCGCTCAACGCAGAATGCGGCGAGCTGAGGCGAAGGTTGCTGAGCACACTTGTGCTACCTGTGCCGAATACTTGGCCCTCCAACGCAATCATAAGCACTTTCCATTCTCGCGTTTGTGATGCCGAAGCGCCGCCGATTTGCAACACTACGGCTTGGCTTGGCGCCACCAACCAAACAACTGTCTGAAAGTGAAAAGGGACCGGAGCCCTGCATGCTATAAGACGATTTACAATGCATGCAGCTGGAGCGACCCTTCTGTTAGCCTCTATTGAAAACCGTAGCGAATGCATCTGCACAAGAGCTGTACTCATATTGAGCGAATGCTGTTGGGGAGCAGACTTCAGCTGAACGATGCAAACACTGCAAACACCTGACTCTCCCGTGTCCGGTCCTCAATTGAAACAAGTTATGACAATTTATCTGTTATTTGATCGGCGATGCCAGGTGCATGATGACCAAAATATGCATCCAACCATTCACAAATAGATCAACAATCGCAAACGCATTGAGCAACCTCTGTGAATTAGAGCTTGCTGTCCGTAAAATTCATTTTCTCACCGCGTTGCGTTGCTCATATGCTGCTAGCATCATACTCTGTCTCAATCACCTGCACAAAAGGCACACATAAGTTCTTGCCTCGATCCTCGTGTTGTATCTGCTCCGATCCATCCCCTGGCGCATGTCGAAGTGTTATATTACCCTGTTTGGCGAACCAACAGTCCTGGCGAGCGGCTATATTCGTTGCCTACCACGTGGATGCTATCCCTGCTTTGCCTCATTGTATGTCCCTGCTCCGTTTGGTGCTTACTTATGAAGGCCCATTGAATCCCCTGCTAGCGCGATCTTGCATTATTCCAACCGTTTCAGGTTTCATCCGCGCCCCCAACTGAGGATAATTGCCACAACCTTTGATTGCGGCAACATCCGTGCCCTTGCACGCTGCCGCAAGCACATACATATCCGCTTCATTACCCGCCATATTGGAACAATTCCAGAACAACCGTAATGACGGTCCGTCCCGCAACTCTCGTTTTCAATACGCGACGGCTAACTCAGCTACAGAGCATGAATTCCGAAGCCGTCCAATACTTATTCCACGCTGAATTGAAGCGTACTGCTAGGGTGGCTGATCAGGAGCCGCTGATTCGGCGGCGGAAGCAGGTGACTTGGGCTAAATTACCTACGCCGTATCGCCAATTCACCCCAGGAATGGAAGCGAGATCGAAGGGCATCGATGCAGAAAGCGCTGTGAACGTGAGGAACGCTATCCCCACCACATCGATCAGCCCTGCCTTACAAAGTTCAGCAAAGACCTACCGCATTGGTATGATGATGAAAATCTACTACCACAACAGGAAACCTCCCGGGTACCTCTACTACGAAACATTCTATCCTCCGACAATGGCGCCAACCGACCCATCCTTCCCGACCTTCGGCGACGTCCTGATCCAAGCCGGTCTACATCCCCGACTTGTGACGAACCGTGAACTAGCAGACGAAGCATGGGAACTAAAGGCAGTAGCAATTGGGGTGGATAAGGTGAAGCGGTGGCTGGACGAGTGGGATACGACGGAGCAGGGCTGGGTGACTCCGGGAGCAGTGCTGCATGCAGATGATGCCATTGAGTGGGCGGCGCTGTTACGAGGGATTGCGAGGAAGTTGTTCTCGGGTGGGAGTGAGCAAGAGGGAAGGATGCAGCAGATCATTGCCGTGGAAGTTAGGTGAGGGTGGGGATGGGGAAGAAGGGGGCGAAGGGGTAGTAGCAACAGGTGTTTTAATGACCGCGCCAGAGTGGATGTGTATAGGGATGTGGAATGGCAGGTGAGAATCAAGACCTGTCGGAGGGCTGCTTACAGACTGACCATAAGCAGACTGGAGGAGGCCCGCAATGTGAGTGGAGTTAGCTCAGCAAATGATGTCGGTATACCACATCCGACTACCTAAGGAGCAGCAGGGGGAAAGCGTTAAGAGCTTGACGGAGGCGGCATTTGTACGATGAACGCTAGCCATGGCTCCTCATAGCCCACGATTGCTGCATGATGGGAAAGAAGCAAAAAAATGAAAGTGAAAAATTACTAGCCATACAATAATAGTGGAATTTAGAATCACATTTTTTTAATTTTTTTTGCTACTACGTTAATTCTTTAATAATACCCATTGTACATATAAAGGCTCTGCTATACATCATATCAAACGTGCATGCTGCGAGTAGTGATGGAGCCAAGTAGGCACCACAATCTGTTGCGAATCGGATTATTGTGCTGTTCGTCAAGTCATGTAATGTTGTCTGCTGCTTCAGGTCTTGGGGGTATGTCTGAGGTAAAGCAATTAAACAAAAAAACGAAACATCATCCCGCTTACCACCGTTCGCTATGGCCGGCTAAGGCTTAGTGTTAATAACTCAACCATCGAGAATTAAATACGCGCAGTAGGCTGGCTTTTGTTGGATGTTCGAAAGTCTAAAACGGAGAGAGGGGCAAGGTAAGTCTTACCAAATGCCGAGTAAAGCGACTACACAAACTCCAGTCTCGGAACCAAATAGATGTACTGAGCAACATATATGAGTCTCCGATACGACTTCAGGGTAACTAGTATGTTAAAACTGGCTCCGTTTCAATATCCGAAGAAGTCGCTTTCTATTTCTTTTATCGGACAAAGGGCATCATGCACGGTACAGTATTGTGAAGCAATACTTGCTTTGTGATCTCCACAGCTACCAGTACTGGATAGCATACGATCTGCGACCGGGGATAAGAGTAACCCTCCCCAACTACCACATGCAGTCAATATTTCACAGGATAGTAAAAAAAAAATACATATATGCGATGTGTTGAGTAATGGGGATAAATTGAGTACCCTGATTCTAAATCTGCAGTCAAAAGCTACGTCTACAATTTGATACACGTCACTACCCGTGTAGGATACCCATTCACGAGTCTTGCAACATTCCACCCGCTGAGCACGTTGCTGGTAGTGGTGCCTCCGGTGTTATAGTATGATAAAAAGAGTAGCAGGAGATCAAGGGTTGCACCCTAGCACTGTACGTACCTTGCTATATAAAAGCGTAAAATTCGATTATAGTCCAAGTTAGGGACTTCAATCTCGGCAACGATGGATTGTGGGTTTAGCAACGTTCGTTCTGACCCAGCGGGCTGCGAATTGATCTAGGAGCTCATGTAGAGGCTGCATCTTCGCTTCCAAACTTACAGGTAGTACTATGTGAGTTTAACTCTAAAGGCTCTCATGCACCACCACTCTACTGTCAGCTTCAACCCTCACCTTACCCTAACTAAAACAGCTTATCGCCCATGTCCTTGACTACATCCTCACTTGTTATAACCACGGCTATAGTGTTTTTACTTAACTAATAGTCTTCCAACAGCTATGTATTAGTTTTAGCTCAGTTAAGTAGCTACTTCTATTATTTTCAAAAAGTTAATATAAAAAAAACAGTAACTGCCTATTAACTCTTACTAGAAGGATATACTGGTCTCTTATATTACTAATAAGATATTACTACCTGTTCCCATACTAGAGTCTACTCTAAATCTAGTCCAAATAACTCTAGTTATAATAAAGACAAGAATCTGACTGATTTTCTTTACTATAACTAGTTTTTACTATAGCAAGAGCACTTTCTTTACCTGTATACATAAAAAATCTGGCTCATCCCTTTATTACAGCCAGGTTTTCACTAAAAAGAGATTCATTATAGCCAGAGTTACTTATGTTGAAATTTTTATAAACTTTGCTTTATCAACCTACTATCTCCCATATGTTTTGATAGCCCCTATCTCGGTATAAGTCTTAAATTCACACCTATTACTACTTGACAGCATCCCTTCATACTCTTTATGCTAGGTATATAGATGAAAGCTAGAAAAATATTAGAGGAGGAGAAGAGGCAGTGCAGCTACCTGTATATAGAGTTGCAGCTGCTAGAGGCTCAGATATTCGAAGAATACGCACTCTTCTACTCAATCTATATGAAGCTTAATTCCGAGCCAGTATCTTACCCAACTTTGTTATTTTTTCGCAACGTGCAGTATTCCAATTCATTCTATTCTCACACCATGAGTACCATAGAGGAAAATCTAGTTCCTCAGTTTACTTGGGGATGGGAATGCCCTGTCATGACGTTTGCCGCTACTATATAAAAAAAAAAAAAAAAAAAAAAAAAAAAAAGTGGATCTGTGTGGTTGTCCACCCTCGGTCAAGGTGGATGTTGTCGGATTCGAACTCTCCCTCGGCAGCGTAATTGTGCCTTGCTTGCCACTCCCTAATGAGCGCCTGTCCCTCGCGGCGGGAACCCCTAGGCCAACCACACAGATCCGGTGACAACCAAAGTAAACTCCAGAGCAATGAGTTACTTCTCCGCCCGCGTACCTGTGTTACAAGGTTACGAGACAAGGTAATACAATCTACTTCCCATGCCCCCAATAGAGCGGACAGAAGCAAATTTTTAGGCTATTCCTTCGCCAACAAAGCATCTAAGGGAATGATAACACCCATTCATATTGGAAGGACAACGCCACTCCCAAAAACGTTGCTCGTAGCTCTTGCCGCCTGCTCTGTCGTCTTCTTCCTCCCTGGTTTAATCTCGTGGGCCGACCTGTGGCCGGCAGGTGGAGTTCATCTACGAAATGTTTTAATTATCCTGCCATGGATATTCAGCGGCCATACTGCCACGGTGAACGCATGTTGGTTTGATATGACTTCATAAAAATTGTGCCGATGTCCAGGGCAGTCTGGATGCTACCCCAAATCTAGCTCTGGTGCACTTGTCAATGTTTAGGGATAAAGTCGTCTAGTAAGATCACAGAGTTGCGGGTGTCGTAACCTCGCCCCTGGCCAGTTAGACAACTGTTATCACGTGAGCCGCGTGTGCCGTTATGTGCACTCCCCCTAGTCTCATGCCAAGCCCCTAGGGCACTCTCCGAGCGCGCAGGGCTAACTTTGCACTTATTGATTTAGGAACATAACAACATCCGTCTACGTTTTAACAGCACGCTGTTCTGCGATACACCGCTCATTGTGTTCTACAGTCGGTATATATTCGCTTGTTTCAATTCTGCTCATTGCTAATTGCTCCATTCAGATATTCCCTGGAGTAACCATATCAACCTCTCCCATCTATCATGTCCCTCACAGCTCGCCACTCTGACACTCCACTGCCCACCCATCCCATCCTAACTCTTAAATTGATCATCCGCTTTCATATCCCCACTATCGTTATGGACACTCCTTTCGTAGTTTGCGCCGTCGGCTTTGTGCCCACCCCCACAACCACCATACCAGAGTTTAGCACCATCAATGAACTCCTTATCGACAGCGGCATCCCAAACTTTGCCCCTTCCCTTCCCCAGCTCGATTCGGTTAAATGGAAGCTTCGAGTCACCTCACTTGGGGCCCTTTGCACCCACCGTTGGGTCAGCCATCTGAAACGGGCAGAGCCAGCGCGTAACTGGATTCCGTTTTCTGGGTGGCAAGAGATGGCAGGCGGGGATTCAGAGGCATGGAGTGCATTCTTGACTGATATGTGTTGGAAGTTAGCGACAAAGCCTGGCCAAATGGGAGTGCTTGAGGTGAAGGAGCTTGCTGGGATAGAGATCAGACGAGTTGGGGCGGCGGGAACGCAAGGGACACAAACCGGTGCCGACGTGACTCACACTGGAGTAAATCCCAGTCCCCAACAGCCCCTCGAGGCCACCACTATTTCAACACCAATGTTGCAGGTTCCCGATGATATGAATCCGTTGCAGCGCGTCGTTACAATCCCAAAACAAGCTCCTGTAGCCGGTCAAGATGAATTGCAACCCGCTATGCCGGAGGAACAGGGGCGTCTCTTACGGAACCTTTTCTTATATGCCTCCTATCTCGCGCTTACTTCTCAGATATCTCAGGGGACAGGGACCAACGCTTGATTTCGCCTACAGCCCTAAACTATGAATATATCCTGCTTGATTATATGGGCGATAATTAAGGAATCAGGAGGAGGCACAAAAAGGACAGGATATGATGGTTCTGCGGAATGTACAGTAGTAGGCATAATGTGTCAAATTCATTGCTTCTCAATGCACAATTAAACTGCTTCTATCACCCAACCGACCAGAGATTAACCGGTCACTAAAGCGCATCAGTGACGAGGTGTAGATATGAAAATGTAGGTGGCAAGAAGTGGTCCAAGATTGACCTTTGTACCAACTAAACTAGCATGTGCAACAGGTGGGAGTGGTGGTGCAGAGGGGGAGGGGAGTGGATATGTAAGGACGTATGCTGAGTGCACCGGGAAGCATCACCGTGGGTAGATATTCATGTGCACTTACTTTTTGCATCCAATCCCTAGGAATCGTCAATCCACATATTCTTCGCGCGTGTACGTTAGTATCTTGTTTTCCCTGCCATAATCCGGTGTCCTGTGTGCGGCGTTACGTGACCCAAATAAACAAAAAACGTTAGTATCCTGAGGTGGATGGTATGAATTATCATGCTTTTCCTGGGCCTATGATAGTACAAATAACGTTGCCTATGGTGAGCCTAACACAGTCCATCAAAGCTACTGTTAGTTTAAACCTTTTCAGGACGAACAAAAAGGACACTTAAACTCTACTGCTGCATGCGCCTTTCTCTGTGATGGAATATGAATGGAAGGTTTGTTGTGATGAAGGGTACCGCCTTACCTGGGAGCGAATAACGGTGACAGTATTCATAGATGTGGGAAGCATCAAGTAGTTCCTATGCATTTCCGTCTCACTGCCTGAATGGAACTACTGGCGAATCCCTCAAGATGGGGCACTTTATTGAACCTGGGTAGCTTATTGGTTTTTTTTTTTTTCAAGTATCGTTTGTAATTGGGGTCGGCGGTCGCCATAGCCCAAAGCGGTCGCACGTGAGTCATGATATATGGATGGCGGTTGCGGTTTGTAGCGCGTGTAGCTAGTCTCGTGCGCAGCATATAGCGTTGCGATGTGAGTCATAAACCTTGCTACCCCCACATTAACTTAGGCTATAGCAAATGGACAGCATCGGGTACGCCTCCAACACCGGTTTCCCTTTTTTTCCCTAAAACCTGCCCGGTGCCAACCCGTTCTATATAACGCGGAACAAGCATCGACTCTTCTTACTTCATGACCCCATTTCTCGGACGAAATCACTACTACGCACACCTACATTTCCCCAACACCCCGCATCGTACCCTTTAAGGACACAATTCCCTATCGCAATTGAACAAAAACAGGACAATACACATTCTTTACTTACGCCTCTGCCCTGGCGAGCCTCTAACAATCGTCCTCTGTATTCTCATTCAGTCCTCAAGTTAGTCACATCCGTTAAGTGAATCCTCTAGAGTACGCCCCTCTGCAAACATGAAAACCTCCAACCACTACAGGCGCATGCAAAATCACACGGAACAGGCCCAAACTCAAAAATCATATGCACAAACCAGTTAGACCCCCCACACCCCCACTTCATTCGATATTCGCATTTCTTTGGTAAAGGTACGTTATTTACTAGTCCCCTCACAGGCTACCACGACTCTAGCGAGGCCCCAATAAACCTCAGGCTCACTTTCATTTTACGGATTAACGATCCTTGTGGAAACTCAACCATGCACCTCACGGCCCTCGAGTTTCCCGAGACACCCAGCACCTCCTCAGTATATCCACCGACGTTTCATGCGTTCCTCCTTCAGGCTGGGGTACCACCAAATGTTATTCAACAACGCGAGCTCTGGGGCGATAAATCTTGGGTCGTATATATCCCGGCCAACGGCATGGAGGGGTCGTGTCGATGGATGTGGGACGTCTCAAACGGCCAAGAAGAATTATTTCACCTGAACGGAGTAGTGGTTAGCTCAATACAGCCGGACGAATTTTTAAATTTCATAAGGCATCTATTGAATGGCTTTGTCGGAACTGAAGGCTGCAGGAGTGGGAGAGATCACGTGTTAGTACTCGATATATATTAGAAGTGCTGGGATTGTTTGTCAAATGGGGTGATTCAATGTGGAAAATGGAAATACTCGGTTTGCTGCGTTATATAATTCCTGACGTTGGGAAACCATCAAACGAGATAATTGTGTTACAAGTTCTATTTACGTCCTGCAGCATCTCTACTAACGAGTAATGATATAAAAACAAAAACAAAAAAAACCAGCACTGCTGGCGACCATACCAAACTTAACAATGTTACATGAGGTCCCATGGTGCAATCAGCTTTGTCCAACTTCATCTGATAATTATCTAATTGATGTCGCTATCAATTGTAGGTTCTTGGGACCTGCTTATAAATGAGGCAATAGGTTTAGGTTGGTTAGACCATTGACCAACATCATACTACAGGAAGCTCTTCTCTCAGGCTTGAACTATCCATCTCCACCCCCCCCCCCTCCCCCCTCGGCAGGCCTCCAACCACGCCCTGCCATTGCGAACAGCTACAAGCGGGGTTACGTGATTAAAAAACAAAAAAGGGCACCAACCACCACTAATGTCGGACGTGTTGATTTTTGCTAGAGTTCATAAGCCTCTCGTAACGTCTAGGCGTGTTCAACCACAAACCCGAAGCTGAAGACGCTAGCAGGACCTACAGCGGTTTGACTCTATGACATAGGCCGAAATAGGACGTGAGCTGGAAGACACTGTCGTGCCATGCCGCCAGATTGTTGGTAACAAATGCCTTACAAGTCTTACCTACTATGGTCATAGTACTTCTAGCAACGCCATATCTTTTTTTTATATGCGCTATATAGCAGTCTTCATATAATTCTATTATATCGGTATGATCAATCTGTCATGTCGTATTACTCTACTATCATATCTTTTACAACATATTAGTTGTCACATTGAGTTACACATTTCAAGGAGCCATCTGCTGGAGGGGACTTTTGCTTGGTAGGAAGATTAAGAGGCATACGGGCGTTCATTGGGTGCTACTACCAGCCGCTCTCACACTACAGACACCCCCAACCAACACCCCGACACCCCAACCAACACTCCCGCTGCCACCACCAGAAAATTCGACATGGGATAGCCTTGAGGAAGAATCTAGAGAACGTCCGCAAATGGTTGGGGACTGCTAACAAAGACTTGGGACAGATAGTCGGGATCCGGTGGCTGAGGAAGAAGGAGATCCTCGCTGAAGAACGGAAACTCACTAGCTCAATCGTGGTATACTTGGGGGATTTTTTTTTTTTTTTTTTTTATATCAATACTCGCAGACCGCCCAACGGGCTATGGCGAGGGTCTTTATTAATGAAAGTAAAAAGTAACAAAATGCAAAACAATCCCCTAACTAACTACATGTAATGGCCCGCGAACTCCTCCGTGATGCGGGTGGCAAGCCCGGTATCTCCTACTTCCGTCCCCTCTCCGACTCGTACCGGACCGATCTAAGCCAACGTCCACCGAGACTAACCCTCTCAACATCCATCTCCTTTTCCAAGTAAACTACCGCCGAGCTGGTTTTCTTCCCTTCCTCAACTAGTGTGGTCCTCTTCCTCAGCCAGCGAATCCCAGTTATCTTTCCCAATTCCTTATTCGCGGCCTCCAACCATTGTCTGACCTTCCCTAGGTCCTTCCGTAGGGCGATCCCGTGTACTACGATGCCGGCTTTTCCTTTGGTGGTGGCATCGGGGTTGGTTGGTGGGGAGGTGGCGGTGTTCCCGGGGCGGGGAGAGGGGCCCTTTCGGGTGGCTGCCAGGTGGCGCTTGAAGGCCTCTTCTTGGCTCGGAAGTATACTTGGGGGAGGAAGCTGAGCCAGCACCGGGGAGAGTGAGACTAGGAGGGAAATGGCCGGAGTCATGCCAATACGAGTGGGACAGAAGATGGTCACAGACAGGCGCATAGATTGGCTAACGCCGTAAGATGTGTGCAATAAAAGCTCAAGTAATGCGGTCTATCCTCATGACGAGGTTGAAGAAGATGCGAGAGTTACACAAATTCAGAGAGCACAATGTAAGAAAGAGGGGGGCTGCACCATGAGGTGGAAGAGTACGATTAGACAATCTTAAGGAAGGTTCATGGAACATATACTTCAGATTTTGCACAGGAAGAGATAGACCGCCTTGTTCAAGTTCTTCAACTACTACAACATATCAAATTTATAGAAAATGGGGCAGTTGAGTATGCTCATGATCTAATTTACATGCTACTTGCTCGTTGACCTATCTACCTTGATACGCAGATCTATGACTCAAATTAGAATCGGAAGTTAGCTATACATCATGAATTTCTGGAGAAGTCCAGGACTTTATTCTGTAAAAATATGGACACATTTTGGAATTTGATAAGAGGAGGTTAATACCGCAGAAGGTGAAAGAGTATGCTGACATAATATTATCTAAAATACCTGGTGAAGCATTGTGAAGTTGCTAGGAATTTATTGCTGAAACAGTACACCCAAATCGCAGATCAGTACAATATTAACGTACTGTATATAATGGTTAGAAGCATGTTCATGCTGTGAAATATTATACTATTATTACACCTAATAGGCCAGTAGCACATCTTTACAGGCCTGTAGAAGGACGTCGATATAATAGAACAGTTTAGACAGATAGTCTAATTTTTCAGTATCTTCAAATGTACGCTTATAATCCTAATGGTTAATCTTTAAATAAAGATCCTACTTATGAATACAATCGATTTCTATGTGTACCATTTCTAGGTATATATTTGACTAAGAAAGAATAATTATTCAATAAACGTATAGCTAATAATTAGATGTGATTGAATAAGTTTTTAAAGAAATTATTAGTCTTTTCTCTTTATAAGACTATAAATAATATCCGAAACTACTACTACAACCTATTGGAAAGTAATTTCAAGCGGCTGTATTACTTTACAATGCATACATTTGCCGTTACAATTCTCAAATTCTATACTATTTTCAAAATTTTAATAGTAGTATAGTTAGCACACTTGAAGAACTTATTGATAGAATATTTTAATTTTCTACTTTTAAAGACTATTTTCATCTTTAGCTTATATCTCCAATGCTTACTTCAATAAGATATATAATATTTTTCTCATTTCTTTTTACTTATCTTTCTATAACTAATATAAATATGAATAGCTTGAGTAGTCTCCTTATTTTAATTTAACAACTTATTATAATAAGAAGTTTCTTTCTCTTCTATTTTCTGAAACTTTTGTTGATAACTTACTATTTCTCGTTCAAATTTTTCTATCGGGTAATTTATTTGTTTTTCTTTCTTACTTCTAACTTTATTCTTACTCACTCCTTCTATAGCTTTCTTTCACATCAACTTATCCTCCTAGTCTAAATTCTTCTGATGCACCTCTAGCCTGTATGCGGAGTTGTCGATCATTAGACTGTATCTCTATAAGACTATTTAGATTTTCCATATTATAAGAAAGTTGTTACTTTCCAGTCATCTGCAACAACCGAAGATTTTGAGCCTATCTTGTAAGTTAGTAATAAGAAGTAGTATTTTTAATTGAGGCCGAAAGCTCTGCTAATAACTTATGAAATCTTGATTTGCATGACTTTCCAGTACGAATTGAACCAATTTTTTCAGTGCTCTGGCTACTTCCTCCCACTTTTCTATACTCTTTCCTTTCCCAGCGACAAGCACATCTGCAGCCATTATCTCTTTTGCCAATGCTCGATCTTCCCATGGCTTCCATTCGGCACCTCTCCGAGACACCTTTCCCTCCTCCATTGATGTTTCATCTTCTTTGACTTTTCTAAGGTACTGTCTTCTCTTTCATGTCCATCTTCCCTGTGAGGCGGAGTCACTGGCGAATCAAAGGGTGAGCCGGCATCTTGTTGAGATTCTGTATCCTTTTTTTGTTTTTGTTAGCAAGGTATTAGTCACGGGCTAATGGACCTGTATCGGCTTGAATTTGGCACGCTTCTCACTGAGGAAAGTTCATGAAGTACTGAGTCTGATATTGTAACAGCTGTAACTCACTAAGTTCTGCATCAAGAGATGAAGGCCAGATGAGGGTCAGCTTGGCCGAGAAAGAGGGGGGTAGAAGGGCCAGCCTGGCCCAACTTTTCGACCTCTGGCCTTATTACCAGGGTACCTAGCCCTGCCATGGCGAACAGCTGCATGCGGGGTTATGTGATATAAAAAAAAAAAAAAAAAAAAAAAAAACCAGGGTACCTACCGGGGCCCCCGGTACCCTGTTTCCGATCCCTGTTTTCCCTCCAGCTTCAATTCGCAATCTCTCATTAATGACGTGCGCGACATAGCGGAGGCTATTGTCACGTAATGTAACCAACCCAAAGTCTGTTTTTTTAATATCATTAATCGCGTGCCGCGCTCTGGGCTATGGCGAATTTAGGTACATAAAGAGGAAAAGGATAGGTCCGTCACCTAAAGAAATATTAAAGAAATATTACGTCCTGCTATAACTGATAACGTCTCTTCTATCCCCGGGAATCAGCCTCCCTTGCCCATGTCAGCATAGTCACCAGTGGATCCCTTCGGCCTTCGGGGGGTCTTTCGCCGCTTCCTGGCCCCCGGCCCAATACGTGGTGACAAAACTAATTAAATCAGGGGTACAACCTAGTCTTGTGACCACATGCAACCCACCGCGCCGGCTCGTAACCATGCAACTTGGCCCGAATTGTAGTCCAGCGGCACATGACAACTCTAGCGCGGACGCTTTTTTTTTATATATATATCATTACTCGCATGCCGCCCTGTGGGCTAGAGGGCTCTTGCGTTCAACGTAATAGAGTTCACAGTTGCGTGCACCCACAAACTATTACCCCGGCAGTGTTGGCACCATAATCTCTAAAGTCCGGACCAGGTAGCCCAACGAGCTTAAAATATGACTCTGTGATTGGAAGATACCTCTTCAACCGAAGCGACATTGGATCTTGACTTGGCATACGGCTATAGCATACAATATTCAGCTGATTTTGCCCGCCCGGTAAGAACTTGATTTAGATCCACAGCGAGTATTGGTCTGCGTACGACATTAATAAGGAGTCGTTTCGGTTCCATAAGGAGCCTGTGGAACCTAACACCCTGAGGCGCCACGTGGCTAACGAAAGTCAAACCTCTCACCTTTATATCTGGACTCAAACGGCCGAACTACTAGAGCACACCTTACTCTCAACAACACTAACGACCAGTTGCTGCTCCAGTACTGCAAGGGCACATTTCACGCGCGGAAGAAGACCCTTTTGCGATTCAAGACGAAAGAGGACATCGCTCTGCAATGTCAAGCATATTCTTAAGCAACAAGACCCAAAACTCAAAGCGACAAAATCCCCCGAGTACCAATAGACTGGTGAAGAGCACGACTAGCTTGGAACCTACCAAAAATTGCCGTTATTTTGACAACCGGCAGCTGCTGGTAGTATGGACACAGTTTGCGAAAGTCTCGTTGGTCATCAAATCTCGATCCTCACGTTTGCGGTCCCCATTTGCCTCACGAATCAGCAGCTGTCGCATGAGTGCACCAAAGAAGCCGGTACGCCCCAAATCGACCACGGAACACGTTCACACAAAACACAAACGACATAATGGCCGGAATTACATGATTTGCGATCCTGCACCCCCGCTGCCAGTCATTGAGCTTGCGTTTGATGTCCAGGTGCCGGCACCATATACCTGCAAGAGATTCCTAGTCGAACTCCCTTACCCACTTAGCTCTCCCCTGACAGAGCCTGGCTCATCAGCCCTTTGGATGTTATTAGCGGCAGGGGGTGTCAGCCGTAACCTGCTTATATCCCGACACCAGGCCAGCCAACCCTGGATATTAAAGGTCGCCGCATTAGGCGTGGTGGAGGTTGAAGCATGGCTATACATGTTAGAGGTTGGGGAGGAGTGGGAGGACGCAGAAGGTCCAGTTTGGTACCTGCAATCACTGGATCGACATGGCTGGGGAGCCTTTGTTGGAGCCCTATGGGAGCTATGGGCCGCGAAGGGGTGCTTGTCCGGCGAAAAGGGTGTTGTTGGAATCATGGCCCGTTAAAGGTGCCGTTTTCTCGAGACTTGGTATATATTTAGGCATGAGCCTACAGCTTGATGGACGGGTAGCAACATTGCCCTCCACTCTACGATAATTTGCTTGTACTCTTCAATGACCGGGCTACCTGCACGGCAATTCATGGCTGTTATTTTTCTTTTTATTTTCTTTGTTCATTACTCGTATGCAGGCCTTTTGGATTTATCAAGAGTATCAATTTTTAGTTCATCGGCATCTCATTCTTCTCAGGCTTTTTTATGGTGCGGCATGGCTAGAGTGCGTGAAAAGAAATAAGAGGTGCACCATAAAAGCCCCTGCTCTGCACAAACAAACCTTTGTTTGATCTCAACACAACTTATATAATTCAAGCACCATCTGCCCTTTTCTTTTTTTCCCTGGGCAGTCAAATGACGCCGTATACAAGCTACAATACAAGCTACAGTTAAGAGGAATGTCCTCGGCATTGCATGACTCCCCATTGGAATATTAGGGGGGCGGATTTGTGAATCCTGCAATACGATCCTCGTAATCAGCTACTTCCTCGGTGCCTATTGATCCCTTCGAGACTGTTGATACGATACATGTCTATGTCTCCGTGGGAAAAGGTTCAAAGATCTCACAATGCGCAGCCGCTTCCTCGTATTCAAGGTTCTATGCTCCGGAAATACAATATAGGCCACCGCGCTGTTCGATCCATACCTTTGTCTTTCTACGAGGGTATATAATAGTTGTGACTATACATTTGATAGATAAATCTTTCCTTTCGCTCGTACCACCTAGGTAACCACAGATCTCGCCACAACAATTTCAGAGATAAACCAATCTACCCATCGCGAACACGTAGTGCTGTACGGAGCCTTGGATTCCAATTTGCGATTCCATGATATTTCTGCCTTTATCCATACTCTATGACTCCTTCATAGCCCTTAGGGCGGCACACGAGTAATGATGTGAGAAAAAAAAGAAACAAACAAACCCCCACCCTATGCTCAAAAACAACATAAAGGTAATTTCACATTCTTATAAAAATAAGAACATACAGTATTTAGATTAAAAAATTCATCTCAATTCCTCTGCTCTCATTGCAACTCTCCGCCGCCTGCTCCACAAACTCCGTATGCACGTGATGGGGCTGAGGCCCAATGACTGCGGTGGTGGTGGTGGTGGTGGTGGTGGTGGTGGTGGTGATGGTGGCGGCAGTGGCGCAGGAGCCTGGGAGGCCTGCTTCAACGCAACTGGAAACGGAACCGGTGGCAACAACATCGGAAGAGCCATCCATCCTGGCCGCTCCCGCCCCAACCTCAGAGATCACGACCAAGACGAGAAAACGAAAAGGCAAAACGGCGTCAGCGCACCCGTATGCCTTCAAAAGAAGACTTGACGACACGGAGGCAAAAAAAATGGCCACCGCACCACCGGTCGGGACACCAACAACCGCGACAACCCCATCGACCCCCGCACCCAACCCTCCCCCACGACCACGCCGAAGACCCAAACCCCCGAACTCCCAAAGCCAAACCCCCGTCCCACCCATCCACCCCCGGTGCCACCACCTCCAAATCTGGCATCGTAGTACATGGAATAACCCTGAGGAAGGACCTTAGGAACGTCTGGAGATGGATTTTTTTTTTATATATATATATCATTACTCGCATTCCGCCCTTTTATATCAGTACTCGCGTGCGGCCCTATGGGCTATGGCGAGGTTATATACATGTTAGGTGGTAGGAGAAAGGTAGGAAAATACTGAGAAAAATATAAAAAGTCCGTCCTCCCCCAAAATAAATGACTGTCCCGTCTCTCATTCTGTCCTCATTCTTCAACCCATTCCAATAGTTCCAGTCTGGAGATGGATGGAAGCAGACAACAAGGACATAGGAAAGATAACGGGGATCAGATTGCCAAGGAACAAGACGATACTAAGGGAAGAAGGTAAAAAGACAAGTTCGGTAGTCGTATACCTGGAGGACACAATTGAAATAGACCGGGTGAGACTAGGAGGAAGATGGTTGAGAGCTTGCCAATACGAGTGGGACAGAGGGCGGAAATAGGCAAAGGACGTCCCCCCGTTTTGGCTTGGATTATTGATGATTCCACCCATACCACTAGTAAGAGTCATGCGTCTAATGTACCTATCCTTAATTTCCTTCACGTAATAAAACCCTCGCCATAGCCCTTAGGGCGGTACGCGAGTATTGATATTTAAAGAAAAAAAAAAGAAAAAAACTCCGTGCGTCTGGCTATTCAAATATACCTACCATATAGGCCAAAAAAATAGTACTATGTGTATCTTGTGGCAGTACATGAGATTGAATATGATATCCGTGTAAACATTTACATCGCATGGAATATAAAACTATAGCAGGTATACAATTAGCTTATTCAACTGTAACATCTAATACAAATAGAATATAAAACCATATACAACGTTTTATCTCACATGATTCGCAGAACCACATACCAATCAGAAACTTGCACCAATGATATAGGGTTTTCAGATTGCGGAACGCGAATCTCCGATATGCGTTTTAACCCAGTCAACCTTCGCTAGTCGTATACTGGAATTACCCTCAATTCGGCTCTCTTCCTGAATCTTTTTAGTTACTACTTCAGCCACATTGCTCATATCATCAACAACCGTGGGAAGTATGATATTAGGTATCCGCCCTATTTAAGAAATATGATATTCATTTATCTATAAGTGCCAACCTGGGCATCGCGTCCCTCTACCTGCTTTCTTTCAACCTTAATAAAAGGAGAGCCTCCTTTGTCTAGTTACTTTTTTTTTCATCCACTACATACCACTATACACCGTGTATACGTGCAAAATGAAGTTCGGAATATATTTTAGATTGTGATATAATCCTAAAACCTCATGATAAACCAGATATCAATTACAGCCACTACTACGAAAGATTGTTGGTTCCGGAGGGTGCGCAATTTCCTTCGCACATGGTATAATGCTAAATTCCCAGCGACTCTTCCTCTCCCCACGCAACTAAAGGTCTCAAGAATTAGGCCTTCCGCCGTTACACCTCCTTATTGCTGCCCTTCAGGTTGCCAGTTCCCATCTTCGGCCTTACAAATTCGTCAGTGAGTTCTGACAAGATGGTGCAAAAGCGCAATATTACTCACCTTGTGAACCACTCGTTCTCCTCAACCATGTCCCTCAACCTCTCCCACTGATATGCGACAGACATTGTCAACGCCACTGTGCAAAACGTTACAGGTATTGCTGCAGCCCAAAATAAAGTGACTCCGTGTTCGGTATCTCTAATACCAGTTGTGTTCATGCCGAGATAACTGGTGACGAAAGAAAGTGGTAGAAATATTACAGTCACAATGGTGAATGCGAGGATCGCCTTGTCATTATTGTCCTTTTTTGAATCCAATAGTTGAGATAACTTGGCGTCAACCGCGAACATGCTTTAGTCAATTTTCGCAAACGCGCAAGTAACCACGCGGTATATACATGGGTGAGAGGTACTTACTTGCGCCGGTAGCCTATTCACAGTCGCCTGAACCTGGCTTAACCATTTTCGCTTGCTGAGAACAAGTTTTTGGCAATGATCATATGGAGAATAATGATCTGGTTGTGAATATATTTCTGCGAAGTGCAAACACTGCTGCTGCTCCATCAGAATCCTCTGAACTATCTCAAGATCCTGAGCCACGCTGTGCACATCTTCGAGTAGGTTTCTCCGAGGCCGTCTCTGCATTACAAACCTCTACAAGGATATCTATGTCAGTCGTCACCAGTAAGGCTGTAGATATAGAATTTCCGACTCACCAACCTATTAACCTTTCCCAAGTAATATACCAGTGGATCAAACCCAAGGGCTGCTGCTCCCAGTGTATCGCCAGTTCCCGATATAGCGATAAAGTTCTGCAATATTCTTGCAACCAGCTTGTCTCTATCTACAGCTTCATACGCCGAACCCTGACTGAAATCCCCGATGCGAAGCATAGTCAAGAGCTCGTACACACCCCTCTCCATGCTCTCGCTGCACTCTCTGCCATTCAGGGACGCCTTATAGGAGCTGAATGAATATAGTATTAAGGTCCGCAGATGCAATCGGAATGCCTCTACCAGGGCAGATGGAACACAGTAATATGAAGGATGACCGGCAGCAGTTGTATTCAAGACACCCCGGCGTATTTGTTTTGCTTTGTTGGCAATGTCCTGAAGGTGAGATATGATACTGTGGAATCCATTGGTCTCAGTTTTCATTCGCTAAACCCCTCAAAATGTTAGAGCATGACTCATCTAGCTATGGGACTGGTATTTGTAGGCATCTTTGATCCTGGGGTTCGAGATTCACAAGTGGAAACGTACCTGGATAATAGTCTTTATTGCCCCCCAGTATCTGCAGACTGGGCCTGAGTCTATGTCCACAGGAACAAAAAATCCCAGTGTCTCACGAGCTAAGTCCAAAGTCTGATCTTGGATGTCCCACGTCAGTTCACTACCAGGGACAGCCCGTGGTACTCTCAGTGTGCCGTCATTTAGCTGAGCCTGGATAATCTCGTAACTTGAGAAATGCATAGTGTCATACAAGTGCTTTGTCTCACGGTCCGGATCCTGTTTTAAACTGCGGTCAATATCTTGCAGAATCATTTGCAGTGCTTCACTATGTGGTATCTGGTTTACTATTGCAGAAATTGAGAGTGCCGGTGTTTGTCCCTGGGCTTGTATGACGGCTGCTGTGCTGATAGTGGTAGACTTACGCTCAGAGGTACCGTTCAAGGGTGATGATGGATTGGCAGAGCTTCTATGAATGGGCCACATAAAGCATGGTGGAACCTGAAGTGGTGCCTCTGTAGGTACATTAGCAGGCGGTTTTGGGTCCCCAATACCAGCAACCATGTCGGAATTCATAGCACGGCTGGACGCCGGAATCGAGTAGTGTGATTCTCTAGGCTGTTCGGGAAGTTTCGCCGGCTGGGTAAATTCCGTTCCCTGCACTTGAGGCTCTTGGTCTTGAGCAACCACTCCTGGTGAATAGTAAATATGGTTCGGGATGTCTGTATGTTCATCAAAGCCTAGCCTCATCAGTTTATCCCGAGAATTCGTGTCAGTTTGTAGATTTACTCCGCTTCTGAGAGAGTGCAAGCTCCCCGAACTGCTGATGGCAGGCCCAATTACATGTGTGTATCCTCGCCGGCCGGACCTGTGGCCGTAGTAATCTGATCTCACGTCTGATCTAACTGGCATGGGATATTCTGCGTCCTCATCGGAGTCATCGTACCAATCCTTGCGGAGAGACTTCGTGCTCTCTTCATAAGAAGATTCGTCACTCGAGCTGTCGTAAGCCTCGCTCCTGACGGGTGATTGTCTTCGGTTACTGCCGTAGACGATGTAAGGCGGCGTCCTTTGGCGTGATCGTGTCCGGACTCCGTCTCTGATGTAAAGCGGCCCTCTTGAATGTGATCGTGTTCGTTTGACACCGTAGCCGATATCGATGCTATCAACGTTGGGCGACCTTGTTCGGGTAAATTGTCCTCGTCGTGAATCATAATACCGCGCTCGTCGTCGTCGTGATGGATAGGCTGGTGGTGATTGCCGGCGTCGTGGTGCCGGTGATGGTGATGAGTCTGTGGGGAGGTAATATACTCGCGGTACCTCAGACGAAAATGAGACTTGTTTGGAAGGAACGGGAGGTTCTGTGGTCTGCGGGCCTTTTTGGGCGCTAAAGGAGGCTTCGGATACAGCAGGCACACGTTCTCCAATTGATGTCAGAGGACTGGCTGGTGCCTGTTGTTCGTCAACGTCCACTGGTGTGTCATTATAGCCACTGACTTGCTTAGAACTTGAGGCACTGATGGCATCTGAGGTTAACAGCACCTTATCGTTCTTGTGGTCTTCGCTGCCGTCTTCGCTAGTGTGTATAAACTTTGTTTTTCTTAATGATGTTGGAGCGCTTTCGGCTTGTGCAATGCTCTGCTGGTCCTTTCCAGGGACTTCAAGAGCAATACTGGGGTCGCTATCCTCCTCCTGACTATTGGCGGCGCCGGAGGAACTCGTTGCCGTTGCAGTGCTGCTCCCTGTTGGTAGAGTTCGTACTCGTGCTTGTGCTCGCGCTTGTGGCGGCCATGGCGACGATTCGGGATACGTATACCTATACGGCCGTTCGAAGGAATCCATACCTACATTTGGACGCCGAGCCTGTGCTGGTGGGGCAAAGGGGTAGATATAATCCTCGGGGGAAGTAGTAGATGTTGGAGAGGAAGGCGCAGGTCCGGGTGCAGACGGAGGTGGTGGCCGAGGCGGCGGCCCTTGGGGAACGGAATCGCAATAGTGGTCCGGGCCGCGATCAATAACAGACGCCGCAATCGGAGGCGCAGGCGGTGCATATGGCTGCCTGTAGGAGTCGCTCAGGTAAGTGCTAGGCTGGGAACTGGGATACGTGGTCTCGTACCCATCAGCCATTGAATACGGATATCGACCCTGGCGAGTAGAGGACGAGGCATCACCTCTATGTACGGTGCTTGAATATGCTTCCGAGTCCAGCGAGCGACTTCCAAATGTGTAGTCCGATCCACCGGATCGCGAGTTATTGTGGGCAAAGACCCTATCTCGAGAGTGTAATGAGAGTCCATCGCCAGTTGCACCGTGGTAGCGAGACCGACGTCGTACTGATGAAGACTTATACATCAATATAATGTCTTTCGTCTTGTTGATCCAAGTAGGCCATTCCGCTTCAGTGATTGTCTGCCCGCTCAAGGAGGTAAATTGCAGCTCTTCAAAGTTGCAGATTGTGATTGATCCGGCTGACTGCAGGAGTTCGACTCGGTAACGAAACTCCTAATGAGAAGATAAATTAACAGCCTAGGACAGCCTGTTTTCGTGGGATGGGTCTCACAAGCCAAGTCTTATCAGGCCGTAGGGCAATCGAAGTTGACTGCCTGGTGCGGAAGTGGGTAAGTTTTACTTTACAGCCGACCTGGTCGCCATTGTAATTCTCGTCCACAATGATGTTTTTCCCGACTAGCTGTTCTTGCGGTATTGTTGCGCATGTCAAGAGCAAATCTAGCTCATGCTGCGTTAATCACCTCTGTTTCTCGTTGTACGGCTCTAACGTGAAGCTCCACCTACCTTTACCACAAGTCAGAACCCAGAGCTGCGGAACATGAACAATTCTGGAATCTTGCGACTCTCTCTGCTGTTTCCGCGCCTTATGTCGATCCTGTTCCTCTGTAGACTCCATATCGTACTGGAATTGCAAGAGTGTTCTTGTGGGATGTATCGGTGCCACTTGCAAGGGCGGCCTCCCGGTTGGAATAGGAATCTTGGTCGAAATCACCTGTTGCAGAGAGAAATAGGGGAAACAAATGAATTTCGCGCTATAACGTCTGCTGGCATCATGTGACGCTACTGCCGAAGCGTTCGGATATGCCCCGTGAACCTCAAGTACGTCGAGCTGCAGATAGCGGCGCAGGTGGGAGCCCATGGTGAGCTTTTCCCGACTGCGTACCTTGTTGAACAGGTTATGCAACAGTAAACGATCGTTTTCCCTGAGTCCAGGCTGCTGCAATGCGACTTTCTGTCACTCTGGTCAGGATATGATTCAAAATGCGCAGACTGCTCACTCAAGGGGTGACAATGCGCTTACCTGGAAACTGTCCAAATCCATCGCACTCTGCTGATGTAGATGTCTAGTTGTCATACACCATAGTCGTTAGTTATAGCGTTTCTCTAACATCTAACTTCAGTGTAGGCAACTCCTGCGGATCTCAACTGGGATCATACACCCATCGCATCAATGGATCGCTCGGTTCCGACGCATTTTCAGCTTCAGAATCTGCACTGTGTGAGCACGGTTCGCGATCGGCCTTCAATACTACCTCAAATTCATCTGTTTCTTCCGTGGTTCGCTGACGTGATGAAAATATTCTCAAAGTTTCCACTTTCCCATTCTGCGCAGGCGGCAAAAAAAAATTAGTAAAAGCAGGACAAGAAATTGAAGATGACACCTTATATATTACCCGTGCTGCGTCAGCGCAGTGGTTTTGCATGGGCAGGTCCTGGCTTTCATTGACATCCCAAGTGCTGATGCTCGATTCAGAGTTAATGCTACTCGAACCCCGAAATTGGAAACTATAGCTTCTCTTAGTGTCGGACATCGGCATCGTTGACGAACGCCGAATCAGGTGTGGGGAGCCTTCAATTCCAAGATCCATTGTGCTTTTCTCCTAGTGTCGCTCGCAGTGAATTTTTTTCTTTATATCATTACTCGCATGCCGTTGAATTGAATTGCTTAACCAGCTGTACTTCGAAACCACTCAACATGCAAGGTGGACCTCAAATTATAAGTGTTATTGTGCGGCTCTGTGGACCCATTGGGATGCTTTCACCGTCTGGCCTGGCGTGGCAGGGATATCACCCAGACAACCCATACTTCATCGGTGCTGAGTACTTGATGCTATGTCGCGTTCAGCCCTCGGGTGGCTGCCCTTGCGTGGTGACTAGGGGCTGCTCGGCTGCATGCCTACTACTAATATCCTGACACACCCAAGCCATAGACGAGTTTGAACATGAGCACCAGATAAAAGGAGCGGAGTACAATCATTATTCAATCAGATAATCAATCAGGTATCACGAGATAAGTCATATCCTAGCTTGGATTTCATACCCAGACTTTCCTAGCAGGGATGCATAGCAATCAACAAGGAAAAAAAAAAGGAAAACATTTGTGTCGACAATTGCCCTATTCCGCTGCATATATATGCGTGTTTAGTTCTCGCGCAGTCAGCCTTGCGCGATTGTGACGCTGTCAGAAGGGCCGCCCTCACCCGTATGAAGGTCCTATCACACAGCACCGGTATGCGGGTAAGAACGTTTCCTTGTTTACTGCGGTGGCGTACTCTATATATTGTGGAACGTTACGATATCGGAATCGTGCAGGGTTTGGGCTAACAGGGGGCAGCGCAACCAGACTAGGGAGACTGTTGTGCTCTAAGAGGAGGCGTTAACGCAATTGGTTACAACGAGCTGATGTTAATGGACCGGGAATTAGTGAGCGGCACGAGCTAGCTCGAGCCGAGCTGGAGGGTGAGCTCGAGCCAGCTCGTGAGTAAGTGAGCTCGGCTCGAGCCTGGATTGATTATATACATAATATTGACAAACTAAACTAAACTAAGCTAAATTTTCATCTTTCTCACTACTATCAGGTAAATTGTGCATTTCGAAGTTGTTGGTAGGTCAGAATGAGCTCCAAGTCTCTAATTATTATTATAGTAGGTATTTACAGTTTATGAAACCTTGCACTGGCTAAGTATTTTAGCGAGCTGTCAAGAAAAACACTAGCATGATCTTGGCTCGTTTGAGCTCGAGCTGGCTCGGCTCGTGCCGCTCACTACCGGGAATGCAGAAAGGAAATGTGATGTAAGAAATTTGCATCGAAAAACGAAATTGCCCCAGTTCTAGATGCCCAATTGATCCCGGATAGGCCGCCGTAAAATGATCATCGCGAAAACTGAGGGGACGTGAATAGAATCGGAGGGACCGTTGAGGGACTAGTAGAAGGGCTCTCCGAGCGGCTGCTGGAAGGTGGGGTGAGAATTGTAGGTATATGTTCCCTAATCATATGATACGTAGAATTTTGGCATTCCAAAGACAGCAATCGAATTAAAGTTACTGGGGGATGAGGTTAACTCCATTACCAATTTTTAAGCTTTTTGGGTGAAGACTACGTACTGTCTGAGTTGCTAGCTAGCACCAGTGCTTGGCGAATTTTCCGATAGGTGTCCATGTAAATTTGAGAGACAACTTAGCCTCTGGTCCTAGGGTGGTGGAGGGGTAAGCTAAGCTCTCTAAGCTTTTCCTACGTTCTGACCCGAGCCTCTATACGAGATCAACATTGCGTATCCCTTGGCCGTGTGAGACATGCAGCCGAGTAACCCACCCCTTGTATAATCTCGCCGCAAACCAAAGGTGGCCAAAGTACTGTGAGTTCTGATCAAAGATGCTGATTCCCGGAAATCTAATTTTATAGCCTTTCCACGTTTGTCCGACTTTCGCTCACGTTTTGTGGTTTTTTTTTCAGATTTTTGAGCCTCAGCTTATGGCAGGATTCTTAGGGGCCCAGGGATGGAGGGTGAGCCAGGCGCGATGTCTCACAGGAAAAGGTTTATAATGCAACCCAAACTACGAAATCTAGATTTGCGATCAGTTGTGCTTCCTATTAATTTGTTTATACACAAAGGTATTCATCTGCACCTTTGCCTTGCCCGTGGGACAATTCTACCGATGCTGCGTGTCCAGTATGCAGACAGGAGCGTCTATTCTTAGTCCTCGTCTTGTAACCATTCTCCGTCCTGCGAATGCTATCAGACATTGTGGTCCGCTTGAAATATTTGCAACCTCTTATATGACTGGAAAGTTCTGTAGCAGAACCATGCATTATCTGCATGACCGGGGTCATTACCAACAAAAATAAGTCTCATAAAATTTCTGGCAAGTAGAAAAATATTCTAAACGTCATAATGCACTGTTTCTGACTTGCAAAAAAAAAAAAAAAAAAAAAATACTAACCTCCGTTGCAGCATGTGATAAAACCTGTTTGTAGTTACATATTGAGGCCATATGCCCACAAACGGAACAGCCCTAGAAGCACAGCACAGACCTACCCGCAGCAAGCTTCATGCAACCAGACTAGCTTCATGACGGCTAACCGAACACTGAAAACAATCCGCTCCACATCTAGACCCAAATGATACAATCGAGAACAAAGATATCACAGTTTCTCGATACATATATCTCCTCAAATTTATCTCTTATGTACCTAATATCGCCATAGCCCACAGGGCGGCAAAGCGAGTACTGATAAAAAAAAAAAAAAAAAAACTTCTCAAATCTTGTTCGCATACTAAGTATTCTGAGCTACAGGGGAGGATGCAGGATTGAAACATTGGTCTAAAATGGGAGATGCCAAATCAAGGTGTAGTATCGTATCAATCTGCATTGCAGGTGTAGCCAGTACACTACTATGGTATAACTCGACCTACACCGTAGAGGCTTGGTATGATGCAAACCTAGGCAAGAATGCAAGGCTGCTGCGAGTATCATAGGATGAAAAAGAGGAGCTGAAATGGGCAGCGCATAATGTCACGTAGCGCACAGAGGTGGCGGCGGTCCCGGCGAATGAGATTCAAGATTGCACGGATACCCTGCCATGGCGAACAGCTACAAGCGGGGTCACGTGAAAAAAAAAAAAAAAAAAAAAAAAGATTGCACGGATATATACAGTTATGGTAATTCCGAAGATCAGAACATTCAGTTGAGTCTACTCCCTGCTTCCCAGTACTGGATAGGATACGATCTACGGATAGGAAGCGACCGGGGTATTTCGCACCATTCCTCACCCGGAAATGCAGATACTATTTATATTA
The DNA here is from genome assembly GCA_015179045.1 of Kalaharituber pfeilii. Lineage (NCBI taxonomy): Eukaryota > Fungi > Ascomycota > Pezizomycetes > Pezizales > Pezizaceae > Kalaharituber > Kalaharituber pfeilii. The sequence continues at coordinate 151,049 of WHUZ01000066.1, read as the reverse complement.
TCTCCAAGAACATGAGTTACATATGCAATAAATTGAATATAGGCTAAGATTCCGAATTTGAAGAGTAGATAATGAAAAAGCTACATCCTCAGTAGTGAGCGGCACGAGCCGAGCCAGCTCGAGCTCAAACGAGCCAAGATCATGCTAGTGTTTTTCTTGCCAGCTCGCTAAAATGCTTAGCCAGTGCAAGGTTTCATAAACTGTAAATACCTAATATAGTAATAATAAGAGAATTGGAGCTCATTCTGACCTACCAACAACTTCGAAATGCACAATTTAGCTGATAGTAGTGAGAAAGATGAAAATTTAGCTTAGTTTAGTTTAGTTTGTCAATATTATATATATAATCAATCTAGGCTCGAGCTAGCTCGTGCCGCTTACTAGTTTTACATCGAAACTGACTGCGTTCGACAACATATATCTCAACTACCAGAATAGAATTTGGCATCCAGCTTGTGGAGGGATTAAATGAAGGACTAAACCTTCATATTCCTCACCTTAGCTTTTTCATAAATGATGTTTTGAAGGGGCTTATGATTCCATGAATTTTTACACCACACATTGGCATTGGCTTGGCATATATTTTTCGCTGCAATACCACTAGTATTGAATTCCACCTATCACACCTGAATTAAATTTGATAAATACAGTAGGACACTTGAAGATCAATATTTTACCCTATTCAAAGATTTAAGAAGTGCACCAAGAAAATATCTGAAGAAGTGGTAGAGTTATTCACCAAATTCATATTCTTATAGAAATTGTATGCAATAATTGTATATGAAAACTACCAGAAATGGGAGTATAATGCATGCCAAGACATCAATGCAGAACTCATGGTGCTATTAATCGATCACAATGTCTTTTCAGAGCAAGTAGAGGTATTAAAGGAGAAGAATAACTCTTTATTTAATTCCCTTGAAAAGCACATACAAACTTTTATTCTAATGGTTGAGATATATGTTGTCGCACATGCTCAGTTTTGGTGTAAAACATACGTGGTGTACGTCGCTTTGTGGTGAAAGACAGTATGGTTGCGTTCAGCCTTCGGGAGGCTGCGGTGACTAGGGGCTGCTCTACTAATAGCTTGACACACCCAAGTCATAGACGAATTTGAACATGAGCACCAGATAAAAGGAGCAGAGTACAATCATAATTAAATCAGATAATCAATTTAAGAAACAAATAATAATCAATCAGGTATCACGAGATAAGTCATATCCTAGCTTGGATTTGCGATTTCATACCCCAGACTTTCCTAGCAGGGCTGCATAGCAATCAACAAGGAAAAAAAAAAGTAAAACATTTGTGCCGACAATTGTGCTATTCCACTGCATGTCTATGCGCGTTTTGTTCTCGTGCAGTCAGCCTTTTTTTTTTTTTTTTTTTTTAAATTTCACGTGACGCCGCATGCAGCTGTTCGCCATGGCAGGGCCTTGCGCGACTGTGACGCTGTCAGAACGGCTGTCCTCACCTGCGTATGATATGGAGTTTCTATATATGTGTACAGGCCCGCTATCACATAGCACCGGTATGCGGGTTAGAACATTTCCCTGAGTATTTTGTGCCTATGCCAAGGTAGCCATAGAATGCATATAGGCTGTCCCATACAATGCAATTAGACTACTGATCTTCATACGCTAGTGTTAATGCCAAACATGCCTTCGAAGAGGGTCAGCCTAAGCAGATCATCTTTTTGTCCTTTGTTCTTTCTTTGTAATTGATCCCCGTTCCTACGGAAAACACGCAGAGAGCAGCCCCATATACAGTGATGAATATACAACGAAATTCAGCAGTGGGTGGCACTGCAGTATTACACTACATGAGTATTATTTGGATTGAAGATTTGCTTCAAAAGTGGGAATCTGTATCGCAACTTTGACTGACCCATGACTCAGAACCCACTGTATCTAGAGGAAACTGATAATCACATGGTCACCTCCCAGTCAGGTTTTCTGCTGAACATGCCAAGACTTGGTGATGCGTTCAAAGTGTGGTGGTGTTGAGGGAATAGGAGATTCAAATGACACAGGGTACATTTGCACTCTACGCAGGTGCAGCCATTCCTATGCACATTTGAGGTGTACGTTTTTACACACCTCACATAAAGTAGCGGGCAGTATGTTTTTACGCATAACTGCACGTTTGATTGTCGAAGTTACGCGTTGGTGGAACAACTTACTCCCCTCCACTCCCCGCAGAAGGTTACATTTTACTCCCCGCCATAGTAATTTTGTATCATAGTGAGAGCACAACCAAAGAGATAGCTCCCAGAATAGTAGTAGGCCCTGCCATGGCGAACAGCTGCACGCGGGGTCATGTGAAATAAACAAAAAAAAAAAAGAGTAGTAGTAGATACTCAACACTCGCGGTTGTGAGGTGGCAACTTTCTTTATACCAATGAACGGCAAGCAATGCACACATCCCTGCAGAACCGTCTTGGCGACAACCAAGCAAGCTACCGTACCGTAGGTGCCGCCCCCATGGTAGAACTGAGTGGAGAGAATAAATATGCGCTAATCGCTAGGGCCCAGCAGGATTATTTCTAGAGCAAGAAGTGCCCTAGGGGCTGAGTATGAGACTACAGGAGGACGGCATTCCAGTACAGAGAAGGAAAATAAAACAGAACAAGAAAAATTAAAATACTCTACAATGATAGGTAGCTTGCTGCCGTAAGCTGCATCGACTTTCTCGTTGCTTAGAGAAGGGTAGACGCACACGTCTGGGGCTGAGCATTGCCTGCTGCCTGCTGCCTGCTGCCTGCAGGTCAGATCAACCAATCATTGAGTTCGGCACTTAACAGTTTACTCAGAATTGCTATGAGGATAGGGATAATTCTATACTCCAGTGCACATTTACTATAGCATCTACGTTTACTCAGTACCTCTATTTTCTGTCCTAACGCTTGCTTAGTTGAGATCCTACGGCCTTTCGATTCTACCATCCTGCAACACCATGGATCCCGTATCTCTTGCGTCGGGTGTTGCTGGCTTTCTTGCTTTGAGCATGGAGCTCGTGAAACTCTTCACCCAATACACCAGCGACGTCAAAATCTGCCCCGACGGAAGCTCGAAATTTACTTGCAGAGATTACAGCACTGAACTCTGTCTTGAGCCAGCTGGTGGAATTTCAGGAGCAAGACGAGATTAAGGGGAGTGTGAATTATGGGGATGACGCTGTATTACGTGTCATCATAACAAACTGCGAGACTATTATCAGAGGGCTTTATTCGACATTGGTGAAGTTGAATGTGGATGCACCAGGAGGGTCCAAATTCAACCGGCTCCTATTTCCTCTCAAGAAGCAGGATTGTCTTCAAATGGCCGAGACCTTACATCGCTACACCCAAATTTTACAATTCTCGCTGACTATTACCAGCTGGTAGGTGCCAAATAATTCTGAACCTCTAATCTATCAATGGTGATGCTGAACAGTTGATAGTGCAATGCTATCTAAAACGTCGCGGGAGGTTTCGGTAGTTCTTAGCCAGCAAAAAGCGCTGTTGAAGGCATTTACAGCAACAAATTTTGAAATTCAAGCACAAGTAGTCAAACAAAACGGCTTGCTTACTAATGTTCCTGAGAGTCCTTTTCTGTTTTTAATCTCTTCCCTCGATGCTATGTATAAACGCCGAGCTCAGGGTGGTCTTGTCATGAGGCAACCTTTTTTTTTTTTCCAAAGCTTGTTTGCGGCTCTGGCCTGAGCGCCCTAGGGGCTTGGTATGAGACTAGCTCTTCCCTGTAATTCCGCCTTGCACCACGTCCCGACGCTTGGTTACGAGACTACAGTCTAACCTTGCTATACCGGACGAGTAAAAATCTGGCACTTTTTGTCCGGTATAGCAAGGTTCCGGTATAGAATAAAATGCTTGGCAACTGTAAAAAACGGGCGGCAAAATTTGTATAGAAATTACTGGAGTAGGAAATAAACAAGTGCAGCAAACATTAACTCAATCAAAGTCTATTCAATATGCATCGCTTCTCACCACTTAGAACAGGTCGAGCCTTAAAAGCTCTGGGGAGCAAATATGCAAGCATTCACTAGAGCCAAAACATGCTACTCTGACTGTTTCTCTAAAAGCCTATCAATTCACGCCAAAGAAGCAGCAAACTCTACAAGAATGTTCTAGTCTCCCAGCAGCAGCAGCGACAGCAGTGGCAGCAGCAATGGTGACAGCAGTGGCAGCAGCAGTAGTGGCAGCAGTGGTGGCAGCATCGGTAGCAAGTGATAGCAGCAGCGGTGACAGCAGTGATGGCAGCAGTAACGGCAGCAGTAGTGGTAGTTAGCATTGACAGCAGCAGAGTGGTAAACAACCAGTCTAAGTGGTAAGTAAAGTGGGGTAGTCTAAGATGTATTAGTATTAGTGTGTCCGGTATAGCAAATATTATTTGTATGGAGACAGGGGGGTAGTTGCCTGGAGGTTTTTGTCCGGTCCGGTATTGTTAGGGCGTCCGGTATAGCAAGGGCAATTTGTATGGGAAACGGTTGTCCGAATCAGAGGCCATCCGGTATAGCAAGGTTTCCGGTATAGCGAGGTCCGGTATAGCAAGGTTAGACTGTAGTCCCGACGCACGTTTTACACCAAAACTGACCGCGCCCGACAACATATATCTCAACCACCAGAATAGAATTTGTATGCAAGTTGTAGAGCAGTTAAATTAAGGACTATTTCATATTCCACACCTCAGCTTCTTCAGATATGTTGCTTTGAAGGGATTTATCATTTATGAAGTTCTTACCATAAATTGGCATAGGCTTGGCATATATTTTTCGCTGTGATATCACTAGTATTGAATTGCACTTATCATACCTGAAGTAAATTTGATAAAAGTAGTAGGACACTTGAATATCAATATTTTATCTTATTCAAAGATGTGAGAAGCATACCAAGAAAACTTCTCAAGAAGTGGTGGAGTTATTCACAAAATTCATTCATAGAAACTGTATGCAATAATTATATAGGAGAACTACCTGAAATGGCAATTTGATATATAAATTAGGCATTAAGCAACATTAAGCCAATTGAAGCACTAATTAACAAGAGGCCTATTGGGGAGACTCTCTAGCCACAACTCTATAGCCATTATGGTGAGCGTTGAAGAGAAGTTCTGCATTCTACCCCCCAGTTCACTTTGTATGGAATTCCATATACATGCATGCCAAGACATCAATGAAAAACTCATGGTGCCATTAATCAACCACAATGTCTTTTCAGTGCAAATAGAGGGATTAAAGGTGAAGAATAACGCTTTATTTATTTCTCCTGAAGAGCGCATACAAAATTCTATTCTGGTTGAGCTATATGTTGTCGCGCATGCTCAGTTTTGGTGTAAAACGTGCGTCGGGAGGTGGTGACACGTCGGGTTGTGGTATGGCATCTAGAAGGGACACTTGCTGACGTGCTGACTAATATACGAAAATTCATGCCAGTCGCATAGCCACCCCCAGCTTTTCTTTTTGCTTAAGCTCGCTGCTCGCTGGTGCTGATTGCTCCCTTCTCAGGTGCATCTCTTGACCGTCCTTCTTCTGGCCCCTGGCAGCCAGTTCCTCTTGCACCAGTTGCTCCATTGCTCCATTGCTCCTTGCACCAGTCGCTCCAGCACTCCTCGCACCAATCGCTCTACTGCTCCTCGCATCAGTCACTTTACCGCTTCTCGCACCTGTCGCCTTACCGCTTTTCCAACAAAATGGGTAATAGTAAGAGAAGAACTTGATATTACTATTACAGTAATCGCTTTTTCTATAAATGTTTACGAACTATGGACGTATATCAAGATGTTTATGTATATGGTATGAAGGAGTTTACTGAACGTGTATATAAAAGTCTTAGGCGAGTATGTTTACTGTGGTGGTGTACTCTATATATTGTGGAACCGGAATCGTGCAGGGTTTGGGCTAACAGGGGGCAGCGCAACCAGACTAGGGAGACTGTTGTGCTCTAAGAGGAGGCGTTAACGCAATTGGTTACAACGAGCTGACGTTAATGGACCGGGAATGCAGAAAGGAAATGTGATGTAAGAAATTTGTGTCGAAAACAAATTGCCCCTGCTCTAGATGCCAATTGATCCCCGATACGGCCGCGGTAAATGATCATCGCGAAAACTGAGGGACGTGAATAGAACCGGAGGGACCGCTGAGGGACTTTTTTTTTTTTTTTTTTTATATCAATACTCGCTTGCCGCCCTAAGGGCTATGGCGAGGGTTTTTATTAAAAAACTCCAAAAAGAACGAAAGAAGTAAGCAACTTTAAATACATGATGCCCGCGGTTTACATAGTGTTGCGGGGGGAGCGGCCAGTCCATCTCATCTCCTTCCTCATCTCCGTCCCCTATCCGCCTCGTACTGGCTCACTTTCAACCATCTTCCTCCGAGTCGCACCTTGTCGATGTCCTGTTGGTCTTCCAGATAAACCACTATGGAGCTCGTCTTCTTCCCCTCTCCAACTAGTAGGTCCTTCTTTCTCAACCAACGGATCCCAACCACCTTCTTCAGGTCCTTGTTGTCTGCAACCAGCCATCGTTGTACGTTCCCCAGATCCTTCCTCAATGCTACCCCATGTACAACGATTCCAGTCTTGACAGAGGTCTTGGTGGTGGCACGGTGTCGCCGGAACGCTTCTTGCTGGGTCGGAAGCTTCCGTCTTGGCTTGTGTGGCGACGGTGGTGGTGTGTTCGGTGATGATGGTGCCGGCACTAGTAGAAGGGCTCTCCGAGCGGCTGCTGGAAGGTGGGGTGAGAATTGTAGGTATATGTTTCCTGATCATATGATACGTAGAATTTTGGCATTCCAAAGACACAGCAATCGAATTAAAGTTGCTGGGGAAGAGGCTAATTCCATTACCAATTTTTAAGCTTTTTGGGTGAAGACTACGTATCATACTGTCGGCGTTGCTACCTAGCAGCGAATTTTCCATATATCTACATAGAAACCAGTGCTTGGCGCCTGGCTTGTCGCTCACTGTTTCTCATATATTAAATCAGAATCTACAGTTTTTTTTTTTTTTTTTTTTTTTTCCTTAAGAGGGCAAAGATGGCACGTAACTTAACAATGAAAGTTCAAATCCTGTATGGTTATTTGGAAAAAAGATTAATGATATAGATTTTTCAATTCTCGCTTATCGACCATAGAGACTCATTGCTTACCCCCTCAATAATAATAGAGCAATAAGCAAAGCTTCGCCCCACGCAAGCCATATACCTCGTTGGGTATATCACGGAGACAACAGTGTAGTAGAGCGATAAAAGCGCCCATGGGAAATGAATGACAACAACCAACATCGCGCTTACAGCTACTCAGTGGATGATAGCAACTCGGGCGTATATACGCCTATCTCCAACATTTTCATTTCGCAGAGAGGTCACTTGCTCGTGTACCGCACCCTGACGAGCGCCAAACCCGCCAGTTCAGGTCTCTATTAAACGAAAGCCAGACATCTTGCCTCAATTGTCCCTTGAGATTCACATCCTTGGAAATTTACTCATAAACATAAACGACACCAACGGGGCATATGCTGTGATTACACACACTGAATGCCTAGTGATAATATCCCAGTTCGTCCATTTTGGCGTGTTAGAGGAAGGACAAAGTCAATCGATTAAAGTTCGACCTACGTATAGGAAGAAATTTAAGACCTATTTATAATTGAGATCTCGGGGTACAAAGAGGATGTAGATATTGCCAAATACTTATGTCCATACAACAGAAACTGCTACATATTCTTTTCTACGAAAGGTTATGACACTACGCTGTGCGATTCATTGAACATTTTGGGTCACGGATCTTACATGGACTGGAAACCTATGGCGTATTGCCTGCATAACAAACCTATAGAAGCAAAGGAATAGCACATGGTTGATTTAAAACAGAGAAATTCATGAATCTCGATGTGCCGCATGCTCCAGGCTGTGCAATATTCTTAATATGAAGTCACTTCCTATTCCGTCTCTCCATGCAACTGCTACAACCCAAGAATCAGGCATTCCACCGTTATACACCATGCTTGCTTTCCTTGAGCTTGCCAGTCCTCATCATTGGCCTTATGGATTCGTTAGTGCGTTCTGAGCATCCAGGCATGAAGGCTCGTACAGGTTCGCACCTTGTGAACCACTCGTTCTCCTCAACCATGTCCCTCAACCTCTCCCAGTGATATGCAACCAACATTGTCACCACCACTGTGCAAAATGTTACAGGTATTGCTGCAGCCCAAAATAGAGTGACTCCATGTTCGGTATCCCTAATACCAGTTGTGTTCATGCCGAGATAGCTGGTGACAAAAGAAAGTGGTAGAAATATCACAGTCACAGTAGTGAATGCGAGGATCGCCTTGTCCTTATTGTCCTTTTTCGCGTCCAGTAATTGGGATAGCTATGTACAAAATGAGAAGATGTTTTAGTTCTGTGCATAAACGACAAAATTACCGAGGTAATTATGTTAAATACGAAATGTTGAATTCGGTGCTAGAGTAATCAGGCTGTACATATGCATGAGTGAATCACTTACTTGATTCGGCAGCTTGTTCACATTCGCCTGAAGCCCTCTCAACCAGTTCCTCCTGCGGATAAGAAGGCTCTGACAAAGCTGATATGGTGGATTCTGTTGGGGCTGTGCATAAAGCTCCGCAAAATTTACACAGTGCTGCTGTTCCGCCAAAATTTTGTGAACTATGTCCAGATCCTGGGCCAGGCTTTGCACATCTTCGAGCAGGTGCCTCCGCGGTCGTCTCTGAATTTGAAAATTCTACAACGGGTATCTACATCAGCGTCCACCAGCAAAGAATAGACTTCCGCCTTACCAATTTCTTCACTTTTTCTGAGTAATAAATCAATGGATCAAATCCGGGTATTTCTGCCTCTAGCTGCAGCCTATCATCAATTGCCGATGTAGGAACTAGATTCTGCAAAATTATTCCGACAAGCCTATCTCTACCTACGGGTTCGTAGGCTGCACCCTGATTGCAATCACCGACGCGCAGCATCATCAAGAGCTGATACACGCCCTTCTGCATGCACTTGATACATTGGCGCGCATTAAAGCCTCCAGCTTCAAATTGGTGACCACCGGCTGAATAGAAAATTAATGTCCGCAGATGGAATCGAAATGCCTCCACCAGCGCCGAAGGGACACAGTAATATGAAGGATGGTCAGTGGTAGTCGTATTCGAGACGCCCCTGCGTATTTCTTTTGCTTTGTTGGCAATGCACCGGAGGCTGTCTACGATACCTCCGAGTTGGAACTCAGTCAACCTTGCACTTCTCTAATCCGTCACCATGTTAGTAAATGTCTGAAGAAGAAGCTTCTGGCGTCCACTCTTTTGCTGCTAGCGAGATTGATAAAGTGGGGGAATATACCTGGATAATAGCCGTTACAGCGCCCCAGTACTTGAAGACCAGGTCCGAGTTGATGTCCACAGGGACGAAGAATGCCAGTGTCTCCCCGGCTAAGTTAAAAATCTCATCTTGTAAGAGTGATATTTGGCTATTCTCAACTGTAGCTCGGGGCTCTCTGAGGTTCCCATTCTTTAATTGCATCTCAACAATCCGGTAACCAGAGAAATACATATTGTCATACAAACGCTTTATCTCAGGGTCCTGATCTTCTTTCAAACTACGCTCGATGTCTTTCAGAATCGTTTGCAGTGATTCCATGTTCGGTGTTTGGCTCACCATTGACGAAATTGAGGCCATCGGGAGTTTTCCCTTCGAGTTACCGACAGGGGCTGCACGGGTACTGTCAATGCCGAGCGGAGAGATGGTGTCGGAGGGCATCGATACATTGGTAGAGTCTTTATGAATGGGCCACAAAAAGCATGGTGGAACGTGAGCTGCAGTGTCACCAGGGGGGTCAGGAGATAGTCTTGGGCCTGCAATATGAGTAACTGGGCCAGATGGGTCTGACCCTATCGTACCGCCCGGCGCAGGAAGAAGATATTGTGATTCTCTAGACTTCCCAGGCGGGTTCTCAGGCCGCGAGGCCGCCGTTCTCTGTGCTTGGTGCTCCTGTTTCTGCGCCAAGAATCCTGGTGCATAATAAATTTCGTGTGGGACCCCCTCACGGGAGTGAGGGCGAGGCTCACCCAACAAGTCCTGAGAGACCGCGTCAGTGTGTGGATTTGTTCCGGTTTTGGAAGGATGAGCGCCTACGGAACGGCTTCTGGCATGCCCAGTAAAATGTGTATCGCCGTACAGACTAGATTGGGGGTTGTAAACTGATCTTCCATCTGATTGCAATTCAGCACGAGAATCCTCATCCTCATCCTCACTATCATACGACGCCCCATTCTCAGACTCCGAGCCGTCTGAACCAGGATACCCACTACCATAAACTATGTAGGGTGACTGCGATGACCGTGGTGGATAATGAGATCGCCGGCGGTTTCGCCGCCTTACTGGATAAGATCGTGACCGTCGTGAAGATTGTGGTGGATAGAATTGTGACTGTTGCCGCCCTCGTGTTGGCCTATATGGTGATGATGCTCTTTGTGATGACGCTGGAGGTAGGCACTGTGGTGGCAAGTAATGTATCTGCGGTTGTTCGGACGAAAATGAGACCTGTTTCGAAGGATCAGTATGCTGCAAGGTTTGCGACCTCCCTTCAGCCCTAAAAGGGGCGTGTGACGCCACTGGGGTGCTGTCAATTGGTATTTGGGGACTCCCTGAAATTTGTGGGCCGTCAGTAGCAGGTGATGTAGTCTTGTCCGCGCCTGCCTGTCTAGGCCTGGTGAGGCTGCTTGCGTCTGCATCGCTGTCTGCTTGCCTAGTAGTCGGCTGCGCCCGCCCAGGGACTTCAAGAGTATTACTGACGCCGCTGTTCACTTCTTCGCCATCATCGCTAGTGGAACCCATTGTCGTTGTGGTTCCCTGGCGTCTTAGTTGTGATTGTGATGGCGCGTATGGCGATAATTGTGGTGGCGCTGACGAAGAGCGAGCGCGAGCAAGTAGCGCTGGAGCAAATAAGTCACCATCAGCTTTTGGGGCAACAGCAGATGGCCCAGAAGCATGCCTGGGCGGTTGTGCTGGGAGAGATGAGTAATCACCGCTTGGTGCTGCGTAGCTATAGGGCGCAGACGTGACAATAGGAGGATGAGGAGGAGGAGGAGGAGGAGGAGGATGAGGATTAGGAGGAGGAGGATGAGGATGAGAATGAGGAGGAGGAGGAGGAGGAGGAGGAGGAGGAGGAGGCCGAGGAGTAAGAAAAGGAGGAAGAGGAAAAGGAGGAGGCGGAGGAAGAGGTGCAGCGCCAGGTGCGGCAGGCCCTGGCAGTAGCGATGGGTGAGGCTGGTAGTAACCGTCTGGTGGTGGGTAGCCATAAGTTCCAGGTCGGATAACAGGAGCCCAAGGAGGCGGCGCCGACGCAGGGGGAGCGGGCGGAGGCGTAGGAATCCGATAGGACCAGTAAGCGCCCGGCGGGTCAGCAGGTAGTTCCTGGTTGCGTGAGGAATAGGAATGTTGGCGCGAAGAGGATGAGGTAGCCTGCGTCCCGGGGGACAGCCAGTGACCCGGAGCCAGGTAGCTCATGCCTTCCGGCCGAGGGTCCCGACGGACAAGCGCTTGATCGCGAGATTGTGACCTCGATAACACTCTATCACCAGTAATTGTACCAGAGTAGTGTGACCGGCCATCTTCCAGGTACCTTTGCTCCCCTGATAGAAGCTGATATGTCAGTTCAATCTCGTTAGCCGACCTGACCAAAGAGGGCCATTCCGCTTCGGTTATCACCCGCCCACTCGAGGAGGTAAATTGAAGATCTTCAAATGTGCGGAATGAAATTAATCCTGCTAAATTTAAGACGTCGACTCGGTACCGAAACTCCTAACAGGAAGCTTCATTAGCAGAGAACAGGGAGGTTTCGTGGGATGCGCCTTACAAGCCATGTTTTATCCGGGCGCAGGGAGATGGCGGTTGAGCGCCCGGTGTAGAAGTTGGTAAGTTTTATTATGGTGACAACTCTATCCCCGGTGTGACTTTTGTCATCCACAATGATGTTTCTCCCGAGGAGCTGTTGTAGTGGCATTGTTGCGCATGTCAAGAGTAAATCTAGCTCAAGATCCGGTTGACACCTTAATGTTGTTTCCTTTTGATCCAATTAGGATGACCGAACTCGACTTACCTTTACCACAAGTCACCACCCAAAGGTGTGGAACATGAACCATTCTAGAGTCTTGCGTTTCTGTTTGCTGCTTCCGGGCCTTATGTCGATCCTGTTCCTCTGTAGATTCCATATCGTAATGGAATTGTAAAAGGGTTCTTGTCAGATGCATCCGTGTCGCGGATCTCTGGGCTGGAATATCAACGTGAGTCTTGGATGAGGTCAATTGCTGCAGTGAGAAATAGGGGAAACATATAAATTTTGCATTATCACGTCTGTTGCAATCATGCGCCACTGTGGTCTCATCGTTTGAGTACGGATGGTGAACCTCAAGAACATCGAGCTGTAAACAGCGAAAGCGGTTGGTGCCCATGATGGGCTTTTCCCGACTGCAGGCCTTGTCGAATAGGTCGTTCATCATTAACCAATCATCACCCCTGAGCCCAGGTTGTTTCAACGCAACTTTCTGTGACTCTGGTCAGGAAATGAATCAATTGCTAGGTGAATGTACTTACTCGGAAGCTCTCCAAATCCATTACATTCGCCTGATGCAGGTGTCTAGTTGTGCCGCACCACATTCAGTGTTAGCGTCTTGTAACAGTCACTTTATATCTGCCAGTCATGAGGATTTAAACTGGGTACAAACACCCATCTAATCAATGGACCACCAGATTCCGACGCGTTTTCAGATTCCGAATCTGCACTTTCCATGGAGGTTTCGCGATCGGCTCTCAAACTGATCTCACAGGGATCCATTTCCTCAGTAGTTCGTGAACGCTGAAGTGAGGAAAATATTTTCAAAGTTTCGACAGTTCCATTCTAGATACAGAACAAAATTAGTAACATGATGGCTCGTCAAAAAAGTGAAAGGAAATCATGTTACCAGAGTTTGGTCGGTGCTGTGGTGCTCCATGCGAATTCCCGGTTGAGTTGCGAAGGTTTGGGCCGCAAGGCCGGACTCAGATTTACCGCCGCGCTTAAACTGCAAGGTATAACTCCGCCTAGGCTCTACCATGAGCATTGTTGAGGAGCGCCGAGGCAGGCGCGGGAGTCCTTCCAATTCCATTCTGCGTTTCGCTTAAAGGCATCCAGTAATAAGTAATAGATAGGTTGTGCTCTATTATTCCTCGAAATTGACTGTATATGTAAGATGGATCTCCAATTTATACTTTTCTGTCACTACAGCTAAACTCGATGCTCTCTATCAAAGGTGCCCATGTAAATTTGAGAGACAACTTAGCCTCTGGCTGCATGGCGGGCCTTTAATTATGGCGCTATGCATGGGTTGGTGGAGGGGTGAGGAGAAAAGCTTTCTAAGCTTTTCCTAGTCTCGTAACCAGAGCTTTTCCTACGTTCTGACCGAACCTCTATACGAGATCAACATTGCGTATCCCTTGGCAGTGTGAGACATGCAGCCGAGTAACCCACCCCCTGTATAATGTCGCCCCAAACCAAAAGGTGGCCAAAGTAAGTTCTGACAAAAAATGCTGATTCTCGGAAATCTAAGTACAGCCCTCCCACGTTTGTCCAACATTCTATCACCTGTTGTGGTGTTTTTTCAGATTTTTGAGCCTCAGCTTAATAGGTCGTCGGGATCCGTTGGTTGAGAAAGAAAGACATACTGGTCGGAGAGGGGAAGAAGACGAGCTCCGTAGTGGTCTATCTGGAAGACAAACAGGACATCGACAAGGTGCGGCTCGGAGGAAGGTGGTTGAAAGTGAGCCAGTACGAGGCGGATAGGGGACGGAGATGAGGAGGGAGATGAGACGGACTGGCCATTCCCCCCGCAACACTATGTAAACCGCGGGCATCATGTATCTAGGGTTACTTACTTTCTCTTCGTTCTTTTGGTTATTTTTTTAATAAAAACCCTCGCCATAGCCCTTAGGGCGGCACGCGAGTAATGATAAAAAAAAAAAAAAAAAAATATGGCAGGATTCTTAGGGGCCCAGGGATGGAGGGTGAGCCAGGCGCGATGTCTCACAGAAAACGGTTTATCTCTTGGGTGGGCAAAACTTCGCTAAATTCGATGCACTAGTTTCACTGTGGGGCGTCCAGCCAAGAGGGTCTGTGTACTATCAAATTCCTGACCTCAAGCAATGGCCAGTACATATATCTTAGGCACGGGAACAGCGCATATCTATTCAATGTCTTTATATCTACTAGAACGTTCTCGAAGTTATTTATTACAGTACTTGAAAGGAAGGTCAAAGCACTTGTAGTGAGATATTAAATACTATTATAAATTTGTGCAATATGTCGTGTATCGCTTTGTCAGAACCAGTATTGTTTTTACTATTTCCACAGAATGGCAACAGCATAACTATTAGATCATGTAGTTAGTCCTAGCAGCCAATATAATATGGGCTTATACAGTCTCATCAGCCTCGTAGTAGGCGAGTGCAATCCTACAAGTAAATGTGTTGTTGCAAATTTGATATGATTGATTGGCATGACAAGGACCAAAAGTAGTGAAACTAGTGGATCGAATTTAGCGAAGTTTTGCCCACCCAAGAGATAATGCAACCCAAACCGCTTACGTACAGTATGCACAGCCAGGAAGACTGAGCCATCCTGCAATTGGAACCATTCGACCAGACTCCAGAACTACATTGACATTTTTTTTTAAAAAAACAAACATCATTACTCGTGTGCCGCCCTATGGGCTGTGACGGGATAGGACGTTAATCACATTACGAAGGATCAGTTTATCTGATAACTAGTAGACCGTACACCGCATGAATGCCTTTCATTTTGTGCACTTGCTGTTTCCCAGTTGAGTGGCCCAAGTGGCATTCCAAGTAAAGAACAAAAAAAAAAAAAATTTGTGCACGCCAGTCTTGTTATGCACTCAGCCTTGCTGTTGGCTGTGTGCTTTTGGGGGCGTTGCTTACCTTGGTATAAATCTGCATGTGCGCTTGTTTCCTAAAGAGGCCGGTTGCTCAGCCGAATATTTAATATTCTGCAACCAGTCTGTTGAAAAATAATAGTCTGCGCACGAGAACAATATACGTTCAGCCATCCTAGAATTGAGGCTTCAGCTAAAGCTTGTCATCCATGTGCTGTATTTTATGGTGAAGCGGGTCACGACGCAGAAGCGGGTCACAAATTTTTACAGAATTGACAATTAAATTTATTCCCCCTCGGCTCTTAATACCTTCATATTGCCACTTTCTCCACTTTTTTTTTTTTTTTTTTTTTTTTTTTTTTTTTTTTTTTGTCACGTGACCACGCATGCGGCTGTTCGCCAGAGAGTGGGGCATTGGGATTGGTGAGACATGTGGAGCTCCCACAGCATGCTCTAATTATGCTAGATCATTGCCCTTACGGAGTTGAATATTTCCTGGGTTAAGAAAATTGGAAGACACTCTGGGTAAGCTTATGGTCAAAATTCCTGGCTTCTCGGTAACCTACGCATTGGCCCCCACCCACCCTCAGCTCACAGGCCACTACCACCCCGCATGTCTCACCAACCCCAATACCCCACTCTCGTACCATTCAGCTACCTTCAGCAAGTGGAGAAAGTAGCAATATGGTAGTAAGAGCCGAGGGGCAATAAATTTAATTGTCAATTCTGTAAAAATTTGTGACCCGCTTCACCATAAAATACAGTATACATCTTACGAATTTTCACTCTCGAGAATTGTATGTTTCTGTTGATTCGCCAGTGTGAGACTTAGATTTGAGATCAGTCTTGCTGCCTATATATCATCGTTACACACAAAGATATCCATCTACAGCTTAGTCGTAATTACCCAGAGGACAATTCTACTTATAGTATCTGTTCAGTGTTCTGACCGACACCATATAGATACAATTAGACAAAGCATTACTAGACCGTTCAAATGATGTCAATAGCCGCGGCAGGATTGGTGTCTCGTTCGAGTGAAGGAGCCGAACGATGTGCGACATAGTATTATCCCGGTCAGCGTCGGGTTATGAGACTAGTACCATCCCTAGGTTTGTCCTCGCTTGCTTGTGATGTATAAAAAAAAACAAATACAAAGAAAGCAGAATGTAGAAAGATGCTGCACACTCTTCGTTGCCGAACGACAAATACTGGGTATTGTATATTATTTGAACCAGCTCCTGCTACTATGCATTTCATTTGTTGTGAGGTCGACCGATTGGTCAATGGTATGCAATTGTGTGTCTCGGAACAAGGCTGTTGTAGCCTCGCGCAAGACTCTTATGCATATCTGCTCGTATCCCGTGGTGAAACTCCGCCTGTATTCGACACCGGGCGCTAGCCTTGTCCATGCCGATTGGTTACGAGACTACATGCCGATCAGATCTGTCTGGTTGCAACCTCGAGTTCATCAGCCCCACACGAATCACTGTTGCACCACCCATTAGTGTAAGACACTTGCCTTGCATGAATATTCTACTTATGACATAGCGTGCCCGATGTGGTAACGATCTGCCCCCCTGTAACGATCCACTCTCTGGGCACTCCTCGTCATGCATTCCTCACTCTACTACTTTTATTTGGATATATTGCAACTATAGAAATTGCTTAACAATATACCAATTTGATATCGCTGAATCAGAATTTGCTATTATAATGAGGAAAAAATCAAAATTCCAATATTTACAACTAAATTTATCATTATTCACCTAATTTCAAGTTGAGTCCTCCCTGTATATAGCATAGCTCAACATCCTCGAAATCAGAAAAATAATATAGAAAACTAGTAATTCTCATCCATCTAGGGCTGGTCTTTTTATTAGAAGTCAACAATTGCATATACAGATCATGTGGGATGCAGTGCATCTTCAATTGTATAGAAGTAGTTTATGTTCCTGAGCTAATCTCCATACCTTCATCTGACCTTCAGTGTTCCTAGACTCCTCAAGTGATTCAGGAATACCGGGACTTGAAGTAGTAGTAGTTGAAGCACTAGGGGTGGTAACAGTAAGTCCTTCTGAGGTGTCAGGTATGACAGAAGAGACCTGTGGCTCAAATCTGCTGCTGGAACCTTCTTCTACCCACCCCCCCCTCCAGTATTCAGACCCTCCTATCTCATGAACTAAAGATCTTTCCCAGCCCCAGCCTTGCATGTGAGTTCCTCCATAGTGTCTTTTTGTAGCTTGTTCAGCTGCAGCCATCTCTCTCTGTTTTCGTTCCTCTTTTGCCTTACTTTCTTGCTCCATCGCTGCTAACTACTCTGCATATCAGCGGCTTCTTTCTTATCCTAAACTATTTTCGCACCTTCCGGAGTTTCTCTTCCTCCTTTCTGACCTTCGCTGGTGCTCTCTGTTTCCTTTTCGACATCTCCTACTATCTTTTTCCTTCTATTTCCAGTATTGCTTTAACTTCAGCTCGAGGCGGCATAGGAGGAAGTGAGTGAATATAACGTCTTGGGCGTCTTGGGCGCAGAGAACCGCATGGTCCGTATCCCACCAGATCAGTGAAAAAACACTTGACTAGTGACGTTTACTAGTCCTCTACATAGCTCATTTAGCAATACGCCCATATATTTGCTGTCGCATTTCGCATGCGTCGTATATACGCTCTATCGGCCACTCGAGGTGACCTATGACAGAGGGAAAGTAAGGCAAAAGAAGAACGAAAATAGAGAGAGATGGCTGCAGCTGAGCAACCTACAAAAAGACACTATGGAGGAACTCACATGTGAGACTAGGGCTGAGAAAGATCTTTAGTTCATGAGATAGGAGGATCTGAATACTAGAAGGGGGGGTGGGTAGAAGAAGGTTCCAGCAGCAGATTTGAGCCACAGGTCTCTTCTGTCATACCTGACACCTCAGAAGGAGTTACTGTTACCACCCCTAGTGCTTCAACTACTACTACTTCAAGTCCCGGTATTCCTGAATCACTTGAGGAGTCTAGGAACACTGAAGGTCAGATCAAGGTATGGAGATTAGCTCAGGAACATAAACTACTTCTATACAATTGAAGGTGCACTGCATCCCACATGATCTGTATATGCAATTGTTGACTTCTAATAAAAAGACCAGCCCTAGATGGATGAGAATTACTAGTTTTCTATATTATTTTTCTGATTTCGAGGATGTTGAGCTATGCTATATACAGGGAGGACTCAACTTGAAATTAGGTGAATAATGATAAATTTAGTTGTAAATATTGGAATTTTGATTTTTTCCTCATTATGATAGGAAATTCTGATTCAGCGATATCAAATTGGTATAATGTTAAGCAATTTCTATAGTTGCAATATATCCAAAATACGTAGTAGAGCGAGGAATGTATGACGAGGAGTGCCAAGAGAATGGATCGTTACAGGGGGGCAGATCGTTACCAGTTCGGGCACGTTAGTGATCTGGTTACCCCAAGTGTTTTGACGCACATAGAATTTTGTGTGGTCTTCGTCAGTCTCTTTCGCAGTCCCTTGAATCCCACCTTTGTCAACAATTCTCGAACAAATACCTGGCATACGTGAGGTAACCAGAATACAGTATTACTTACATTTCCGTTTCTCCTTTGTTTTTGTATCCCTTGCCTAGTCTCGTAACCAGACGCTCGGCCTGTTTGTCTTTGGTTTCCATTATTAATTGGCTTTCCTGCTGAGACCAAACATTAGTGGTTGTCACCGAATGATTGAGAATGGGAGAAAACCTTTCATGACGCCACTGAGATTTTTCCCCTGTTCAAGTTTCGGATGATCAACTAATACTATATTATTTAGTCTATTCATAATATTACATAGCCTTGTACGCCAATGCAATAAATCCTTAATTCTACTCATTTATAGTGAAATATGCAACCATTGAACCTTCAACATAGTTGTATATTCAATATATAATTTTTAGTCACATACTTTTTTTCAAGTTCGCAATAGAATATGCTATCAGAATATTATATTGAACTTCAATAATGCAATTAAGAAATAAGAACTTTATTTAATATTGTAGTTCTATGTAATATTCTCATATTATGAACTTGAAATGAAATATGCGACTAGAATATAAAATATATGACCAGAGTATACATAAAATATGCAACTAGATATACAATATGCGACAAGACATATTGTATTAAATTTCAATATGCGACTACATTGAAGTTCAATAGTCGCATATCTCACTAAAATCAATGCTTATTGCATTGAAGTGTGAAGATATGTAATATCATGAATAGACTAAATAAAATAGTATTAGTTGATCATCCGAAACTTGAACAGGGGAAAAATCTCAGTGGCGTCATGAAAACAGGGAAAAAAAAAAGGTTTTCTCATTTATTAAGTAGTAAGTAAAATATGAATTACCACAACTAAATGCCCTACACATCACCGCAATATATGCATATCAACTTTACATGCGGTACCCCATCTAAGTCTTTTTTTTTTTTTTTTTTTTTTTTCACGTGACCCCGCTTGTAGCTGTTCGCCATGGCAGGGCACCCCATCTAAGTCAAAGAGCTGTAATGTAGCAAGAGCTCAGGAGCAATGTAAAAGCTATCATAATGCTCATGGTTCTTGATTCAGATGCAGACTCCAACTCAGATTTAGAGGAAATGGCCAAAGATATGCTTCTTATGTCAGTACAATGTTCCAGGGTGAATTGACGTGTAAAGAAGATATAAAGATGAATAGGATATGTGTGCGTTATTTGTGGTTGTACATGCGCACTGAATATTGATGCGACTTCTATTAGAGCCCCTTCGTACTAACAACGCCACGTAAATACACTGCATCCACCAGAGACTGTCTCTTCTTTCATAATTGAAACCTCCGTTTTGTGTTTATTATTCTTTCCATTCCTCCTGAACTCTGGGCCCTTTTGACCCTTCACAATATTGCTTTTAGCTTTTTGTACCTTAAGCAGTTAAATCAAAGGAATTCCCTGCTGTTTCTGGGGAATGTTCACTATGTGGAACTCTTGTTTTTTGTTTTTTCTTCCTTTTTGGGTCACGTAACCCCGCATAGAGGCTACCAGCCTGTGGCAGGGACCCATATACCCGGGCCAAGTTGAAGCAACTACCTATCTATCCTACGTAGATGATTGGGTATTGTGGGAGGAAAAGTAGTATAGGGGGAAGTACAAGAGCAAGCTCGAAGGATGGCCATTATCTATTGAACTCACTTGGCCATGTAGCGAGGATCATTCTCTTCCCAGGTTCCTGCTCGGCTACCTCAAGAAATACCCTTAACCTCCCAGTACCGCTTCCTTTTTCTGTAATTACCTTCCCCCCATGCTTCAGGTTATGTTCGTCCACCGTAGCATCTTGGAACGCCAAGACTCCCCACAGCTCCATGGTGGGTTTGCGACTGTATCTAACGTACTCTCAGGCCTTCGGCTAGCCCAGCTCGGGGCCGGCGAACCATACCTCGACGGGGTTGCCTGCTACTCCTCCTGCCTCCACCCTTTCTTCTCCAAGTCTTCCCAGCACTGCCAGGTGACTTGCGCCCCGCCTTTATCCTTCTTCTGTGGCCGCTCCAGCTCAGCGCAGCTGAACACCACATGCTCAGCATTCTACGCTTCTCCACAGGTACATTGCACCTTATATGGAAGCTTGAAAGTGGCTACCGGTCTGAAGCTCATTGCGCCGAAATCATCAGGATGCTGTACAATGCGTATGACCGACAGGCCGAAACTAGCCTCGGATCTTGTCCCTCTGCTGTTGATTGAGGGAAAGTCTCTCATTATACAAAGGATAGTCAAGGGATTCCTTGCTGTCGGTGGTGGATCTCTGGGATGAAAATTTCTAACCCAGTCTCTTTAAAGGCCTGGGGTGTGGTGTTTCCCTAACGTACTTTCCTCCGAGCTAGCGGCACTAGCGAGTCCAATAGGCAAGGCACCAAAAACTTTGGATCGCTGTTCAATTCATCTATTGGAGGAGGAGCCTGTTCTGTTCACCTGCGAACAGCTTTTCCGTTCCCTCTAGCTATCGCCATAGCCCCCAGGGCGGCAAGCGATTAATAATGAAAAAAAAAAATTCCCTCTAGCTAATTCATGTCCCTAAGATCCAGTAACAGCTGCAGGGCATATAGAGACTTTATCGGTGTCTCGAGATGATCTGGACTAGTTGGAATATCTCTTCAAAACACGATACCAGTGGCATTAGGGCTCGTTCACACACGATAGGAAAGTGGTCTTGCAACCGACCTGGGGTAAAACAATTGGAACACGTTCTGGTGTGTGTGGGCAGTAATGGAATTATGAATAATGCGTTCATCTATACGCGGTGTCGAGCTTAACAGGCGTTCCAAACCGTTGAAGGAGCTGACCCAATACTATAATGTAAGAAACCAGGTGTTGTTGGCGTACACTTCGTGTAGGAGAAGGGACCCATTCCATAACATAATGTACTTCTCTTGTGATGTATCAAGCTGCTCCACGGTACGGAGAATCAAAAGGTTCAGAGCGTAGGGCTCAGCTGCCAGCCTCTTAAAAAGCGAGTAGGCGAGAGTATCCTTTCTATCTTGGTGAGGGAGGAGCGGATTTTGATCCCAATTATGTGTTCCGGACCATTAGAAAACACTCGTCGGGACAATAGGAGTTTGTAGAAAGGTAAGATACAATGACCCCGGAGGAGAAATGCCAGATAATTGACGGACCGATGAGAATCGTCGTCGGAGAAATATCCAGAAGGGTTTTCAGAGACAAGAGAAGGGCACATAGTCGCCGTTATGTACTCCTGATACTGTATATAGTAGAGGCAAATGTAAGTCGAAGGTTGACAAGAGTAAGAAACTCGCCCAAGACCGTTGAGATTACACCTACCAGCCTTGTTTCAGTTATTGTGATAGCAATCCCTACTTCGTGGACATGGGACCAGATCTGATTGGTTGTCTAGTATCTGAGGAAGCATCCGCCGGTCGTAAGTAACTTTAATGGTAAGTTTTTCTTTTCTTGGGTCTGAACCAAGTGTCGATAGAAGGGTTTGAACGATACTGCGCCGCCGACTAGACCACCGGGAGTGCCGCATGGGTGTGTTGGATACCACTTCATGCTTGCCTATTGTGACATCTTTATCTAGAGTAGAAATCCCTCCATGTGACAGTTCCTTCCAATTACCAGTAACATTTGCGGAAATTCTATGGTAGGCTGAGCGGTGCCTCGGATATATGAGCGGAAAGATGCCTTGCGGATTTTCGATATTCCGTTGGCGACGGTGATGGAATTTCAGGCTTTGAAGCGCCGTTTCGGTATCGTAATTTTTGCTTTTGAAATCATGTTTCCTCTTATTATCTCCTTTATGACTAATCTCATCATAGCCGTCGGGAGGCCGGAGGGTATCCCAGGAATCACATTTTTTTTAATATGAAAAAAAAGAAGAGAAAAAACCTTTACTCTGGATCTCTTCAGATGCGGTTGAATATATTCGTTATTTACACAATCTGGTTTTGACTCCCATACAACCTCGCCGGAAGCATGCACTTGCTACTTCCCAATTCCATACCCCAAGTAAGTTCCGCTACTTGTTTTAAACATCTTTTTTTTGCGGCGTTAGAATCCACTCAATTGAATTGTTTGGAAAGTCCATGTATATGGAATTGTTCGAGTGTGTGAGGACGTCAACCTATTCAATGAATATATATTCTCTCTGATAGGAATACAACATGTGCAGAGAACTGACGGATTTGGAGACTCGAGCTCTCCCACTCCGACTCCAGGAACATTGAACTATTTCCTCAGTGGGGAGTACAGTCGAGGATCCTGCTATATTGGACCCCTGTCTTATTCATCGTCATAGCCCATAGGGCGGCACACGAGGAAAGATATATTAGAAAAAAAAAAACCCCTGTCTTATTGGATCAACATTCCTGCGGAATCCAACTGGGGCGATGGTGATCATTGGATAGGTTGTCTTATGGGACAAAAGTTCGCCGGTTTTGGCCCTATCCAATACAAGAGAGGTTCGACTGTAAAATCCAAGACTTAAATTAGATCTTTCTTGGTTCAGGAAAATGTCAATATTCACCTGTATCCTCAAGGTCTTAGATGGAGAGCTCGTGGAGTCGTGGACCTCGTCTCTAAGTCACCGACTCCAGTCTCTTGGGGAGCAGGGTTCTGCCGAATTCTGTATGGACAGCAATGTTCCAGTCGTTTCCCCGGAGCCAGCTCAGTGACGGTTGGGATAGGAGGAGGCTAACAACCTGAACAGTCGTTTCTACTACAACCCTTTAGTACGCTATTTTTGCAGAATTTGGATTCACATACCTTCACAATTTGAATACTTAACAATCATATGCCCTTTTCACAGAATCTAATCTATGTTCCCCATCTGGACTTAGGTCTCCCAATACTAATCGCCAGTTGGCACCCCCAGTTTCGTCCAGTTTGTAAGCGTTTATTTGACTTAATACTTCCGATTAGTTGAATGCTAAGTGTGTCGTCCCAAAGCCAAGAACAGCACCACTATCTCTTCCTTTGCCGCTATGGTTTTTGCGTAACCGGAATGTATGCGTCCTTGCCCATCGGGGGTGTACGAGTAATGAGATTTTTTTAAAAAAAAATCTGACTGTATGATGCTGTATATACTACATGGGCTTGGGCAAGCAGCTGGGCATAATACATCCATCACTGAATATAAATCCCTATTAGCATCATGTCCCTGTACGCTTCTTCTTAAGGTAAGACTTACAATGACATCTAAGTCAAGTCCCAACACCCTCCAAAGGCGAGGGAGGGGAATGGAGATCCACTACTGGAAGTGATGGAGTGGATGGAGAGATGATAGCGAACTCCCGCCGAGTGGCGGGAATTGAATCTGCGACGGGGGGCATGGCTTTATTTTACTCATCTGTTTTATCTGTGTTATTTCCTTAGTTTCCCATGAAGCCAATCTCTCCATAGCCCATAGGACTGCATGCCAGTAATGATATTAGGAAAAAAAACAGGGTCCCAAATCATCCGCTTTCGGTGACATGCGCACAATCTTGCAGAAATCGTCAGCACCGTTTTAGATTTTTCGAACGAAAAAGAACAATGGGTACGGTGTGGTGGCGATGGGATGCAAAAGGGGCAGCCGAGTCGTTTCTAAAGTGCACTGAGGTGGAACCCCGGATGTTGAATGGTTGATAGGATATTGTGCCTGCGTTGGGGTGGGACGGAATTGCGGGATGGTATTGTGGAGATGGGATGCTTGGCGGGGAGCGGGGGTGGGGGGTTACTGAGGTAATGTTAAACTCGTGAGAAGAGAAAAGACTAGCTTGGGAATTGCTAACCTCATTAGGCGTGAGAGAGTCAATAGGTATAGTGTAAAAGGTTTGTCCCGGTCAGGGAAGGAGTCAATGGAAACGCCAGGACAATTGGTACAACGTTGTATGACGAGAAGGTTCAGGTTCTACGCCTGAGAAGCGGGGTAGGTTTTGCGGCCCAGCAGCTGACAAAGCACTCTGCTGTGGAAGCGAGACCTTATATCCCTTTGCGGCGGGGAAAGCGATGTCATTGGGCAACACTAAAAGGTCCCTAGTTCTGGCGAGGACAGTAGGGTATGCGTTAAGTCAAGTTTTACAAAGGTAGCAGAGTCGGGGAAGGGAGGGAGTTGCTCACCTCAGATTCAGCGCGGAGATTGAGAGTGCTGCGAGGCATGACTTCCGCAAACGGAGCTTGCGGGAGGTGGTAGACGAAATGGAGAGCCCGGCGAGAGGGAGGCAGACGGTGGCGGCTGCATGCAGACACGGAGGAAACAGAAAAGTAGCTGCTGCTGCGGTTGCGGGGCCTGGAGGAGATGCTTGGCGAGCTGAGACAAAGTGAGAAGTGCGGACTGAGGAGAGGAGGAGCGAAGAGTCGCATTTATGGGGAGGATGGATGGGCGAGTCCAAGGTGGAAGCAGCAGGCGGAGGAGCTTGACGTAGCATTCGTTTAAGCAATGATGTGGACCCAGTCCCCCTTCCCCATTCTCCGATGCCGGACGCTGACTCAGCTCCCACAACGCCCATGGCGACTGCAACCTGGCATGCCGGCACCGCCAGTGGTATGTTCCTCCCTCTGTTCCACCCTTCCCCAAAGGCACCATATGTTTACCATAATTCCCTTCCGTATCCAGGTGCCATTACCTCCAATCTGCTCGATCCCCTGCCTTCCTCGATTGACCCTCCCAGGGGTGGCGCTGGGTGCAGCCGCTCCTCCACCGGTAAATCCCAGCAACCGAACAGGCACAGCCCTTTCAACGCGGGGCTAATTCCCCGTCCACATAGAGCCTCCTATCCGCCTTTTGGTGACCGTTTAACTGTAGTGTACGATATCTCCCCGATTTCCTCTTCTGTTTGTGCCAAGATGCCTGACGGACCGTTCTTCGGGTTGCAGAATCAGATACTGTCCAGGCATTCAGGCCTTCTATATAGGGGCAAATAGAGCATGCGACTATTTCGACAAGCATTATTTCGTGAGAGTTAAAAAGAGGACAGGACCTTCAGCCATGCTCAACCCAGCCGGTCTTGTATGGGGTTATTGCACATTCAACAGTTGAGGTAAAATGCCTACTGCTAACGCTTCTCCAGAACCGGAAGTGGAAAACGTCCCATTTTCAACTCAGAATACGCCTACCTCGCTCCGCAAACACTGGCTTACGCCAAGGGGATATTGAACAACCTTATCGTCGCAAAGACACCAAACTTTGAACAAACAATTCGGAAATCTACTAGTCTTGAAACTACGGCAAGTCCTTGCACATGGCCGATGCGAGAAAGGCTTTGTTGCATAGCATGGACGTTTCCACCTTCACGAGATACACCGGGGACGCATAAAGACCAAGGATGGACAAGATGCAATTGTGAGAGTCGTTGCCTATTTCAACATAGGTCTAAAGGCGGGCAGGGAGGAGGAAGGGCAGGGTGCATGCGCATTTGCGGTTCGAAGCATCTATGTACAACGGTCTCAATGCGTCCAAGAACGCTTGTGCATCGTACCTAAGGCCAGTAGCTGGGGAGATTGTGCGCACAAACATCAAACTTCACGTTTCACAAAAGGTTTCCGCGCCCTTTGGGTTCTGACTACTGTTAACGGATAGAACGTTTGAGTAACGAGGTACGTTGGGCTTTACTTAGCATATCGCCCAGCAAACGTGATTAATATATCTGCATGCAACCGCCTGTACCACGATGCTTATTTTTTTTTTTTTTTTTTTTTTTTTATTTCACGTGGCCCCGCATGCAGCTGTTCGCCAAGGCAGGGCACCACGATGCTTATCATTCCTAAGGAAATACAGGTTCAACAATGCTGGAGTCCCCCACGACGAACGCTGTTACATTCATCACAAGTTCCAACATTCGAGCTGAAAGTGCAAGCCTGTGCTTTACTTTAAGGCATCATGGGAATCCTGTCCCAACGACAACGTTCCTTTACACTTACCGGGGCAAAACACAGCTGCATTCCTCCTGCACTTGTGTTTACCTACCTACTTTTTCTTTGAGCAGCCTCAACTTAAAGCGTCCACTTGCTTGTCACCCAATCGCAACAGTCACGTCCCCACCTCTTCCTCCAGTCGGCCAGCAACTACGGTCAGGAATACTTTAAACGAACATGGTAGCTTTTCTGGTTACATTTTATCCAAAACAATGGGAAGAGGGTATCAAAAATCGGACCAACGAGAATCCTTCTTGCTCCATTGTCACGACACAAACCGCCGTTCTACGCAACGGGTAGAACAAATACCTCAGGAGTCCAGTCCAGTGGGGATATTTGGGCTCAGTTCCGAATATCCTTCACGTTCTTGTTTCAACTAATCCGATTACCTCAAGCATTTCCAAGTTCTCGATTACGTACCTGCCACCACCCTCCACAAAGCAGAGTCGATCGTGTTGCTACTGGACAGACAATTACCTTCCTTTGCCCTCGAAGGCCTCGAGTTTCCGACTTTCCTGAACTATGAATACTAGCATTCCAAATATATTCATTAAATTTAGCCTAGAAATCGCAACAGCTCCAACCACTATTCAAGTTTCGTTATGCTCAGCCACATGTTTTATAGTGATTGTGATTTTTTTTTTTTTTTTTTTATATCATTACTCGCGTGCCGCCCTAGGGGCTATGGCGAGCGTGATTGTCATTGTATTTAGTTCATCAACTTAATTTCTTGCGCGTGGTCCACAATGCAAAATCGAGCGTCGCTCGTTCAGTAGCTGCAAGGGTATATATATAATTTTTATCAGTACTCGCATGCCGCCCTATGGGCTATGGCTAGGTTTTTATTAAAAGAAGAAAACGAATTAATGGCTAAATACATGTAGTACCCGCGGTGCTAGTAAATGATGCGGGTGGAGCTCAGTACGGAATGGTCCCTTCACTTCCTGCCTCTTTCCCATTCGTACTGCTCTGCTCGGAGCCATCTTCCTCCCAGTCTCACCCTGTCACTCACCGACGCCTCATCCAGGTACAACACCACCGAGCTTGTCTTCTTTCCCTCCTCAAGTAGAGTCTGCTTTTTCCTTAGCCACCGGATCCCCGTGATCCTTCCTAGGTCCTGGTTGGCTGCCTCCATCCATCATCGGACATTCCCGAGGTCTTTTCTTAGGGCTATCCCATGTACTACAATGCCGGTCTTTGTGGTGTTGGCATTGTGAGTGGTCGGAGGTGGGGATTTGGCTTTGCGGGTGTGAGGGGGTTTGGTCTTTGGCGTGGGCACTGGAGTGGGAGTTGGCGCGGGGGTTGATGCGGGTGTGGGTGTGGGTGTGGGGGTTGATGGATTCAAGTCTTCACTTGAAGGCGACGGGTGCGCTGACGCCGTTTTGCCTTTTTGCCTCCTCGTCTTGGTCGCGACTGGAGGTGTTTTCTGTGTTGGGGTCGCTGTGGTTTGCATCGTGTTCTCTGGTGACGGCTCCTCCGAGAACACGGTGTGGGTGGGGCTGAAGCCTAGGGCTTCGGGGGTGGGTTCCGCCGGGGGTGAGTGGGTGGTGGTGACGGTATGGTTGGGGACATCTGTACACGGAGTGAATTTTGCATCAACTTCAACACTCAAATCACAACCAAAATAAATAGATAAAATTAGTTTTGTATCAAAAAATGATAAATTAGTGAATGAAAAATAATATTCTGAAGCGATATCTATTTATTTAATTTTTTGTCATCGTGATTTGAAAATCAAAGGTAAGAAGTTTTATATGGGAATGTGTAAAAATGTCCACCTTTAGTAACTGCTAAATATGGTATAGTACATATCAGACTAACCAAAAAAGGAAAATAGCTAACCCAAAATAGAATAGAATATATACATTTCTTATGCATACCCCTTTTACCACTTCGTTTTATCTGGTACCTGTCTATAACCTTTATATATATGTGAATGAAAAAAATTTTTTTTTTATATCATTACTCGCATGCTGTGTCCATACCGAAGCCTGTTGCCTACCAGATTATTGTCGTCAGTTGGTACCACTTGGGCGGGAGAGGCGGGCCCTCCGAAACCTTCTGCCTCTCGGCATGTCTTTGTTGGATCTTGGCGCCGGTCTGGGGGTTTCCTATTGGTTCTTGGCACGGGGCTGAGTGTGTCGATGTGGTGGCAACGAGGTTGGTGAGCTGAAGATTGGCGGGTATTTGGGAATGAAAATTAGATCAAAAGACTCAGCTCGCTGAGAGCTTTCGATCTATATGATTTTCGCTGGGGGGGACGTTGTGGTTGTGGAGTCACTTCCAAATGCTCGTCCTGAGGTGGTTGTTGTCGGTGAAGGGTATATTAAATAATTAACGGCTCCTAGCCTGCGTTTTCGCTTCCTTTTCCTGCTTCCTTCTTCTCACGGTCTCCAGGCGGCTCTCATACCACTGCTTATGTTGCTCCAAATTATAAAGTGCGGCTTGCAGGAATTGTTCTCTTTCCCTTGCCTTCCAGTCGTCTGATTGAGTCTTGTCCTGCCGAAGCCAGTGCTCGTGGGCTTCCCAACCCACTGTTCTCTTCAGAAAATTCTCCATGGTAATGGAACCAGGGATATCTGGATGTGTGCATATCCACAGTAATTCTGACAACACCAGGACACTCATAGGCTCAGGGTCGAATTAGTCTGGTTGGCACAAGCCCTTCCGCTACCAGACTAGGGTCGAATATAATTTGGGGGATATTGATTGGAGTGGTAGCAAGAACCATTACTGACGACGGCTGGAGCCGGATAGGGTGATCAGCGAAGATGGCGCTGATCGCCGGGTCATGGAAGGCCCACGGGGGGGTCTTATAGTGGCCATTGCTTGTATACCGGTTGTAAAGGGAGTGTGGTTAGTCTGCTAAGGTGCACAGAGTTAGGAGAGGTCCTGTGGTTAGCTACGTGGTGCCCAAGTTAGGATGATGATCAAGGAACCTATGGATAGAGCAGTGGTATCCTGTCCTCTGTATATATAGCAGGTTTGGTTCCTAAGTTGGGTAGAAGGGGTGCCGAAATCTGAAATATAGAGCTAAACTGGCTGGAGGAGAGTTGTAAATATTGGGAGATTTCGCTGAAGGTATCATCATCCAAGAATTGAGTCCTGTCTGTTGTACAATCTGGAAGGTCCATTATTTCTAAAATATATAGACTTGAATGTAAAGTGTGATACATACTTGACTAAAGTTGTAGACTGCTGCTGTTGAAATTTCTAAATGTACGGGAGATACTCTCATTTAAATACTCAAACAATCTAGTAAACGCTGTCCTCATTCACCTGGATAGCTCTGGAGTGATTCGTTTCAATGGCTTGGACCGGCCTGAATGGCATGGACCGGCCTGGTTGGCCTGGGCCGGCCTGAATGGCCTGGACTGGCCTGGTTGGCCTGCACTGGCCTGGTTGGCCTGGACTGGCCTGGTTGGCCTGGACTGGCCTGGTTGGCCTGATTCATGTGAATCAGGCGGTTTCAGTCCAATGCACTCGTAACGGAAGCTGGCATAAGACAGGAATGCAAAGCTCTCCGGGCCGCGGAGAGAAACCAATTTTTTTTTTTTTTTTTTTTATATCATTAATCGCATGCCGCCCTATGGGCTATGGCGATGTTATAGCTAAAGTAAAAAAGAAGTTAAAACCACGACGACAGAAACATCCCGCCTAAACGGAGAGAAACCAAGCCGAACTGAACTACCGACCCCTACACAGAATAGACAAGCGACGGATCCTGGCCACCCTGGCAGGGATACTAGGGAACAAAGGAGTGAAGGAGTGGAGATTCAAGATAGGCAAGGCCACCTCGCCGGAATGCAGGTGGTGCGGCAAGGCACCGGAGAACTGGGATCATATAAAGAACGACTGCCAGGCATGGCAAAGAAAGAACACAAAGGGGGCGGAGGGAATAAGACAGGCGGAAAAAGACACGAACCTGATGGAGATCTTGGAGTGGGCATCGGAGGAGTAGGGGTTATTTTCTAGTTACTATTTTCATTATGATTCACATGTATTTAAACATTGCCATAGCCCAAAGGGCGGCACGCGATTAATGAAATTAAAAAAAAAAAAAAAAAAAAAAAAAGTCCAATGCACATCACGGCCTGTTGGATTCATTGATGATGCTATGTGATAGCTTAGGATATCTCGACGCGTACAGTGATGTTGCTCTCAAGTGTTTGGCTCTAAGGAGTATTCAATTCGTTTCACTTCAACTAAGATACTCTAGACCCTCACCGAAATGCAGGTTTTGCCAACTCCATGCTCTGTTCACGTACCCTAGGCTTCAAAGGATGCGGAAACCTTACCTCAAACTCTTTGAATACAGAACAGCTCCAAGAAGCCCCTTGTGACCTATATGTATGTGTACAACTCCTTATATATATAAGGATTTAGCGAGAACGAGTTGAGCGCAGCACTAGAGCCAGAGGCGCTATAGACAGGTAGGAATAAGGTTGGAGACCTACTCTCGTTGGCACAACGAAACACCGTTTATGTTTATGGAACCTACATCAGTGTAACATTACAAACAAGGCCGCAAATGAGTTGATAATGACTTGCAAGGATGGTCCAATTTTGCAAGATCGGGTGGCGAAACTCACTAAATTGAGGCATATTTGCTATACAGTACACTCGAACAAAGAAGGGTTCTAGACAGGACCTAGGAGAGCGCGTCTAGAAACTGACCTAGAGTAATTTCTTTTTTTTTTAAAAAAAAAAATCACGTAACCCTGCTTGTAGCGCCAAGCCATGGTAGGGTCCCTGGGCAAGCCCTCAAAGCCCGGAGACAGGCTTAACAAAGAAAGTTCTATCTCTTGGGCGGGTTAAGTAAATTCGATGCACTAGTTTCACTGTGTGGCGTCCAGCCAAGAGGGTCTGTGTACTATCAAATTCCTGACCTCAAGCAATGGCCAGTAGGTTTCAGAGTTATAGAGAACTTGAACACCGCCTGTGTCTTGATTCTTCAACTGTGCTATCGCCTGTGCTTAAATGGACTAAGCGCATCATACATGACTAGGCAAGCAAATAAAGAAATGACAGTCCCTTATCAATGCCAATAAACGTAATAAAGAAACATGCAAAAGTAGTACAGATGCAAGATAACAACATGTACTAATGCATGTGCGCATATTAGCTTCATAAACCGAGTGCCAGGCATAAAGACCTTACAATCAACAATGACATACACTTTCTTAGGACTACCCTATTCGGGAGACAAAGAATCCTCTGCCAAGCCTAATGGGTGATCAGTCCGGTCTAGCAGCATTGGTCTTACTAAGGGTTCAGGATAAGTGTTCCCCTTGTCGGGTAAGTCTCACCTTAGCCGTAACATTACCCCCCATTCTAGGGCAGTCGTCTCGACTGACAATCACCGAAAAGTAACCCAAACTAATCAAATTTACTCCACCTAGCTACAGTCTTTCCTATGTATGTCGGAGGGACAGGGGCAAATGAATATAGGGGGTCTATTTCTACCCAGAGGCAATGAAGGTGATAAGGACGAAACTTGCCCTGTTGACCTACTTGATATGCTTGCTCAATGTCGCTTGCCAAACTGTCGCGCAAACCGGAACAAGCATCTTATTCATCCGATTCAGACATTCTCCTGGACGACTGGGAATTCACAATCTTCCTATGATACCTCTACTAAGGGAGCCTCCATCTAATCGGAAGCGGAGATTCATTGCTAACGGCCAATGGCAGCAGTGTGTGTTCCTCCCAAGTGGGGCGAAAGTTATTGCCCGTACCTATTGGCTATTTCTGCAGAGCTTCGTGAGGCTACGGCTGGGCAAACATGATAGTACCTCAGGGGTGACCATCCCCCAGCATCTCAATCCGGAGTTTTCTCTACCCCTTCCTGTCTGGCGTCGGGAATGTACGGCTCCAGCATACCTGTAGGAATGGCTCCAACAAATACCCAGCTTCCAGTTCCTCGCCATAGCCCATAGGGCGGCACGCGAGTGACGATATAGAAAAAAAAAAAAAAAATTCCCTTTATCCATTCATCGGGGTACCAACCATCAGAACGATCGAAAAACCGCAGGTTTCCTTATTCCGTTGTCTGCCATTAAAACCATTATTGGGAATGTCTCTGACCAGCGTCCACCTTTTTGCGAGCTCGTTTCGTCCAATAAATCGGATATCAAAAAACGATAAATGTTGGCATTATCACCTCCCAACCCCCTTATTCAGCACAGGGGGTAGCGAAAAAATCCAGACTCCGGTAGAACCATTGGCCTTCAGGTCCAAGATTCCAGATGTCCAGCGTTTCGCTGCCGTATTCATCCGCTTCCTTCCTGGGCACACATGCTCTGATTCGAACACATTCTCCCTGGAAATCAAAGGAAAGAAAGAAAGGATAAACTATGCCACTGGAGCACTACTTACCGCTTCTTCACACACCTCTAGATTACCTGCTTCAATTAGGAGGAGGGAATTCAACATGTAATTTACCTTACCTTGCCCGCTTGTCTCGGCGTACACCTTCAATGAGGCTTGGATATATAACTTTGGCCCACGGAGGTCGCCAAAACTCCGCAGCATTGAACAAACCTAGGCCAGAGAATTCATAGCAACGGTACTTACGCTATGATTTTTTTTTTTTTTTGTCAATGATAGAAGGCAGGAGTGGCTCGCTAATGCATGATGGAATTCAATACACGTACCTGTTCCTCATGCGGAGTTTGGCAACTAAGTGGGGAATCATATAGAGTATAGGAGGCTCTTACCTTTGCTCCCAATGCCAATGACTGCCTATACCGATAATGAGAAAGAAACCTACCGTGTTTGACCTACCTTGACATAGAAAATGCAAATGTTTCTCAAAAGCGTGATGAAGTTCGCTTCACCTACCTGTTCTTTTTTAAATTTTGGCGGCTAATAAGGAAAGAAATCTAGGAGATTTAATGCATAGAAGAATACCAGCGGGCTATGGAGGATGATGAGCAGGAACCTACCGTCCTCGACCTACCTTGATGCGACGATATAACAGGCTTTTGAACCTTCCCCGGCAACGCGCAATCAAAATTTCGCTTGTTGGGGTTTCAGACATGGCCTACGGGCCTACATCCACCCTCTCCTTACTTACAACCTTCGATTCAACCTGCAGCCGAGATTTATTGGTAGAACCTATCGTTGCGGGGTTTCTCCTCGCTCAGTCAATGGTGACAATATTATGTATAGAGATTCGCTACCGATACCAGCGGTTTGAATTGACAAACATGAACAAGGAACCTCCCATGTTGACCTACCTTAACATTTCTTCAATCGGCATAGCTCGTTCACCCGGTATGCGATTAATGATATAAAAAAAAAAAAAAAAATAGCTCGTTCACTAGTATGCGAATAACATATTTTTATAAGGAACAAAGAATATTAATAAACTCACCTTGTCGAAATTACTTCATTGCACCTCCGAACCTGTCATAGCTGGTTGGAACTGGTTTTCCTTAATTGGGGTTCAGATGTGACCTCCCGTCAGTTCAGCACACATACCATATACGCATTTCTCCACAAAGGGCTTGGAAGCTTCCTGACACAGTTGCTGGGCCGCGATATATGTATCCTGAGGTCGCACGGTTCCTGCTTCCGCCAACTTGTTGAGCAAACAAGGAAATGTATTGTTGCGGAGGAATCGCAACGACTATCTTTTTCTCTCAGCATCTAAAGGTATAGAAGCATATGTGTGGCTTTGCGAGCTGCATAACGTTTCTCTGTGGATGCAGTGTTGTCATACGGGGTATCGAAACAGAAAGCTGTGGGATGGAGGGCTGTGGGCATGAGGGAAGGCTGAAGGGGTAATATACCGCGCTGGCGCCACGTCGGCTCTAAGAATCTTTCGCTATCTACAGCACTCTACCAACCAGACTAGTAGTTTGCAGGTTAACTTGAATCTGCACTAGCATGGGTTAATGCCCGTACACCCAATGATCAAATTAGATTAAGTTGGGTGAGGTTAAGGCTAGGCGGTAACGACAGGGTATCATATGGTGTCAGTGTGATGCTAGCGTTAGAAAATCATACAGGTTACGAGGCAAGGAAGAATGTGCTGGGTAGCTGAGTTTGAAGCTTTCTCGAAAAAGAATTTGGCGACGACAATCACAGCGTCAGAAGATACTTTCGAAGCGTATTTACTTCCTAGGACACAAAAAGTAGGATTGATAGCAAATAAGCGATAGCAAATAAGCATTGGCAGGATAACTTAATTTGAATTATCCTTTGACATGGGAACACGGAGGAGCGAGGTGGATCTGCCAAATTCTTGTATTATGAATTCATGGGTCATGTGAAGTAAATTCCTTCTTTAAAGATTAAGAAATGTGATTGAAACGTACTGTAGCCTACGCCCTATGATACATATAAACATATATATCGATAAACGATACGGTTACTCTATAAAAATTGACCAACACACCAAAAGAATACATAAAAAAAAAAAAGGTTGAGTATGTTGGAATATACAGCCTGAATCCGCTTATTTGTCAATTTCCTTAACTACCCGCTATTTTTCGGACATTTATTCCTTCGAAATGTTTTCCTTGTTTCTCCCGAGAAATTCTCCTTAAGCTGTTTCCGTTAATGTTGAATGTTTCCTTGTGATCTGTATTTTGTCTATAAAAGACCCCTGTTGTAGCTACTTGATAGACAACAATTCAAGATTATCCTCACCCACTAATACCTCGTAGCTCATAGACCTCACCAATAACGCACATGAAAAATTGAACCAATAGAAATCGGGTTGAAGTTGCTGAAACAGTAGTATAGATTAAGCTTATTTTCTCTCCCTGCCATAAGATTTGTAGCTTGTATTGAGGGGTTGCGTGACTTTTTTAAAAAAAAAAAAGAAAAAGAAAAGGCTTATTTTTCCGTAGTCAGATGCTTGAACCTTGCGGCATAATAAATTGCGAAAGTATTCACTTCCGATAAAGTGTTGGACCATCGGAAGTTCGTCAGAGCACATAGGGCGGCACGCGAGTAGTGATAGCTTAAATTTTTTTTTTAATGATTTTTCGCAAGGGAAAGCAGAAGATATATATTTTTTGATACTGGCGCAATTAAAAACCAGTGGACGTTCAAAACCGAGAGAGCGCTTCGTAACATTTCAGAGCTCGGTCTCAGGTCCACCCACCGCACGGGTTTCCGACGACGGCTAATTGCATTCAGCGAGCGAAGGCTACTGCCGGTGAGAACTGGATAATATTGCAGTGTGAGTCTTAATCATGTATATCGAACTGTAGTTGGAGAATGTGATATGGGGACGCAAGATAGTTGCTCATAATTTGGAATATGACAAAATACAACAATGGAGAGGTAATCGTATCGTTAAACTCGGCAAAATGGTAAAGTAGGGACTCGATTTCAATGCCTACGCTGAAAGAGTAGTCTCATGAGCTTGAAGTACCGCTAATGCACAACTATCCCAATTAAAAATTTTGTTTGAAGTGAATTGCAATAATGTATGGAAGGAAAAAGAGGGGGGTGGAAGAAACTAGACAAAAACAAAAGCGGACACGCAAATAAACAATGAATCGATAACATTTCCGTTCGGGAGATCACTGGTAACCATCATGGAACGTATGATAGGTAAAAAGAGAATTTTTTTTTTTTTTTTTTTTTTTTATGTCATTACTCGCATGCCGCCTTGTAGGCTATGGCGAGGATTTAAATACATAACAACGAATAAACAGAGTATAACATCACAGAAAAAGTAAAAAAACAACGTCGCAAGATCGAGCGTGTCCTGCACCACTCCGTCTACTCTGCCGCCCAGTCCATCACCTCCGCCAGCGTCATTTCTCCCCCCTAACCCCCTCATCCCTTATCGGTCCCCTTAGACCCTCCTCTCCTCTCGGTAGTCTCTTCCTTCACACCTCGCACCCCCCCATGATGTGCGCAAAATTTTCATAGTCTCTTCCGCACCACCTGCACTCGGGAGAAGTCTCCTTCCCTATCCTGTGTCTCCACTGTCGTAATCCCTTGTTTCCCAAGATTCCCGCGAGAGTGGATACCCTTCTCCTGCTCCCTAGATACTCCAGTGGTCTGTACGACGACTTCAATCTCTTTCTCTCCTCGGCTCTCCACTCTTTGATCTGCTGTTTGATCCCCGCCTCTGTCACTGTCTCATCCTGGTATTGCATTGCTGTGGCAACCTTCGCCGCCATGTCCGCCATGGCGTTGCCCCTGACTCCTCTGTGCGATTTCACCCACAACACCGCAACGTCATATTCCCCTCGGGCTACCCTCTCTTCCCACTGCCTCCTCACAAACTCAGCCGACCCCTCTGGCGTTAGGTCTCCTCTCACTATCCCTTGTAGTCTTGTTATGGTAACTCTGGAATCCGTGACGACCACCAACTCTCCCTCCCCTTTCAGGGCTTCTCCTACCGCTATTAATTCTGCATCGTTCACCGTGCATTGCCTCCCCAGGTACACGGATCTGTCTTTGGTCCCCTGGTATACTCCAGCTCCTGTCCTCCCCTCTCTCCTGCTTCCATCTGTGTATATACTCACCCACCCCTCCTCTGTCTCTCTGGCTATGACGTCTTCCCACTCTTGTCCACTAAGGTCTTTGGGATGGAACTGATGTATATGAATTGGTAAGGGGTCGCGGTGTTCGAGTGATCCTCTTAAGTACCTGGTCTCCGGTTGCGGGTCTCTTGCTAACGCAAAAAGAAATATCACTCATGGGGAGAAGACAAACGGCTCGTGCTCTAAACCATGGTGATGGAAAGAGGGATACTTGTATCATATATCTGCACATTTGTAATCAGCTTTGTTGTCCAGATACAAGTCAACAGCACACTCAGGAACGCTCGCAAACCGTTTCTCTATTGCATGTAGCCTCTCGGACTAATGGCACCCTATACCTGCCATTGAGCCTAGATTGGCATGGTCCCTGAGCATCTGCTGGAAATGGGATTGTCTCTTCGTTCATGGTAACCACTGCCCTATCCGGTAGCGTTGTTTGGCTGATTAATTGTCACACAGGTCTCATCATCCAGGAGCTTCATGTAGTCGAAGTCATGCAACACGAGCCGTCTGCTCAGGTGCTCAAACTGGCATGGAGTGGCTAGAAAGCCCCACACAAGGTCTGCTATATTGGTGTGGGTACGGGCAGGGCTTGTCTTACTACCCTGCATTACAGAGAAGAAGGCTTTGCTGAGAAGTCGAATGTCCTCAATGCGGATATTAGTGGGTACTGTTTGGGTACAGCGGTGGAGGTCATTGACAACAAGCATTGCATGATAGATGCCGTCGAAAACACCTTGCTTGTCGGGGCTCCGTGCCCCTGCATCGGAGAGTCTGTGGGCTGCAGCGGGAGAGAAGATGTAGGGAGAGTGGAAGCTATCCAGCCAAGGTTCGACGTGGCTGAGAACGTCATTTATCTGCTTCGCGGAATTGTAACTAGCGCTGCAGAAGAAGCCATACAATTAGAGCGCAGCAGCGCAGACTTGAAGTGTCCAAGCGCATTTCTATCCATGCAGTACCCGCCTATTTGGAAGGGATATTGCGTCTGATCCCCCATCGTATAAGAAATGGTAACCCGATCATATTCGTGAATGTTGTTTCTCCAATCCAACCCGGGTGTCCGCCCAAGTTCTTCAAGAACTCTATCAAGGAGACCAGGCAAGGGCACCAGCAATATAAATCCCCAGCCCTCCGAGCTAAAAAGTGCTTCCAACATCGAGATATTCCTCGACTTGAAATTCCCTCACACTCCATAAACGTCGCCCGGGTAGGCGAACCCGCGTCTTCTTGCGTCTCCCAAAACTTGTAGTGCCTCCATCTCCTCGTCAGTAGGATCCTCCATGGTTATCAGCTCATAACCTTCATCATTGGTGTGTGGGGGTTGCTCCGTCTCTTCCGCTCCCTGATATTCTGTAATGCCGAGGAACAAAGCACCCGCTGTAGAATTCTTTAAATAGAAAGCCCCAATTGACTGCCACGCTCTACTGAGGAGATGTAATGCGGAGGCTTGCCGTTGTAGTAGTTACGCGTTGTTGGGGATAGCTGCATCAAGTGATAGCTACCTCTGCGCGAAAACGAAATTGCACAACACAACCCTCCTATCCCGTACGGAACTGTAGCCATCCAAGTGGGCCGACCCATTGTTCCGGCATTTGCATCGGTTTGCGGGAGAGCTCTCCATTTGCTGATTCTGTGTCTTGTACGAACCCAAGGATAGAGCATAATGCGGCCAGGTCAGGGCCATTCCGCATCATTGGGACGATACCGTTGTGCACTTCCGGTTCTGGGCGCATCTGATACCAGTCCGATTCTGGTTCAATTCCTAGATCGCCCAAGAAATTGTCCCAACTGGTTTCTGGTGCAATTTCAGGGTCATGGCGTGTGGTGGCAGTAATCCCGCGAAAAGTCAAGGTCTTCGGAATCTGACGAACGGTTGTGAGTCGGTAGGTTGCTTTGCACTACTGAACTCCGGCCTGCAATTCTTCAGGAGATGGTATGGGAAGGAAACTCTCGGAGGATAATCTAAATTATGAAAGATTGTATTTTACGCTGACTTTTTTTAAGGAGGAATTTATAAAGTTTGTTTGAGTCTCTCCGAGAACAGCTTCTCTATATCTTATTCCCGATTTCCTCAGCGGAAGCCATGATAAAGATCTCTCTGGAAGTCATCTCGTTGAATTTATCATTCCTCACGGATATCACCCCTCTGCGAGAAAACCTCGTGGTCCTGTTGCGGACGGATAAGTGGAAGGGGGCTCGAAGACCGGGTATACTAATGTGGTTGCTAATGGATATGAAATATATTCCCATTTCTGACATGCAAAAGCAAAGGATGCTGGAGAAAATGAGAGTCTGGTAAATGGAGACGTAGTCAAATTTTGATCCGATAGCGCACTCAAGGGGTATGTACTGTGTGGGCGTTGGCTGAGCAGAAACAAACTGTAGCGCTCCCCTGCTAAGCGTTAGTCTAGTTAGAAACTGCTCCCGCGCATGGTCCTTGCATCCCTGCATTTTCCGTCCGGCAGCAGTAGCAATAATAGGATAGGTGTGTGGTGTAATTTAACTTCTAACATATACCGATCCCCTGCTTGCTCTCGAGCCAAGGTTACTAGTAACTGTTCAGTGCCCGGTGTGAAAGATGAAGCACGCTCAGTATGCCAGTTCCAAACTGCCACTACGTGACTAGAACACTTAGAAACACCATGATTCAGCAATCCCCATTAATGACAAAATACAAAATTATAATGATGCAGCTAGAGTCACCCTACCCACCAACTCAACCCCCACAATCATCTCAGCCTGGGCTCCACCGAACCCACTCCTCTGCAACCATAACATACGCAACCACGCCGCCCAGTCAATGGAGTCTTGACTTCTAATCATGACTCCATCCGCCAGGTCACCGGGCATATATTCTTTCCTTGCAGCCCATGCCGATACTTCCATATTTCCCCAACAGCGGATTATCAATTTCCACGACCACCGGTTTCGTATGCAGGCGTGAATCCAGCCAGCGGTTGAATTAGGATCTGAGAGCGGAAAGGCGTGGCATAATACAACACCGAGGGTGAAGCAGTCCGTGTTCAGGAGCCGGTCCCGATACACCACTTTCGTGAACCATTTGGGAGGTTGCTGAAGGCAAGTGAGGTCAACTTTGAACACTATAGTGATAGTGTCCACGGCACTTTGAGGCAGGCTGGCATACCTAGGCTCTGCGCGGAGGCCGGGGTTGTTGCTATGCTGTGGGCTGAAGGAGGCAAGGAAAGACCGCTTGGTCTTCAGGAACGCGGGTGAGGGTTTGCTGCTCTCGGGAAGCTCGGCGATGGACGGGCTACCTCCTGTACACCGGATTGTGCAGCAGCCACCAGGACAACATTTCTTTGGCGGTGCATCGTCGTGCGCTTTGTCTACCTGGAGCTCCTAGCGGTGTTTCTGTTAGTCGTGTTCGCGCCATGGCTGCTAGGGGCTGCCGACCATCATGCTGGCCTTCCTCTTCATTCCTGAAAAAAAGGGATTCATCGTCAAGTAAACAACTTAGTGGCGCAGAGCTGCTGCTTAAGTCGTTCCTTGCAATCCAGTACACGTGTTTTCCGTGCTATCGTATGGAGAACAATAGGTGAAGTAGTAGCAGGGATATGGTGTTGGAACTAATCGTAGGAATTGTTGCTGTCAGGGAGGACGGATGTGAGGAGAAAGCCCGGGACGAGGGCTCGAGGTATGCGAGATGAATACAGCTTTTGAGGGGCTGGGACCGCCCGTATTACTACTGCATTGTTCTGCCAAGAAATTTAAGCAGCTGTGCCCGCTTACCCTGAATCCGTAGATTAAATCACTGCTCCCCGTTCACACTCATCTTCCACAATGCCAACGGCTGTTGGACGCAATTACACGGCTTACTTACAACTTTCAGCGACAATGATTGTCGAGCATGGTTCACGAATGGCAACGAATGGGCTTCTGTGCAGTCCAAGAGACGGGCATCGCTAGCTGTGGCATCGGGAATCAAAGGGCCTGATACGAAGAGCGCATGATCTTGGTGAGAAGAGATGGTCGTCCATCCGGGATCTACAGGCGCTGACGTATACCAGCCATAGAAATATTTGTTCGGCGACACCGGAGCTAGGCAAGCAAATAATTTAATTTTGTAGCCTCGTCTACAACTGTTCGCCATGGCAGGGCCCCTGGCCCAGAGCCCTCAATGCGCGGAGACAAGCAAAGGACAAGAAGATGAGATGAGCGGCGTGATGCTGGAAAACACTTCCGTTCGCTCTGTGCAGGTACTGCGTGTCGCCCTCCTGGATAAGGCTTTTGTTATTTTTGTGCCACGTTACCCCGCATACAAGTTGCAAGCCCATGGCAGGGGTGGAGTACTCAATGACGAGGCTTAGTTGACTGGTGCAGAGGAACTACATAGGGGCTCTATAGTCACTACGTCACTGCCTCGTACCGTTCAGCTACAGCAAGGTGTGAGAGCTCCCCCCAGACCTTCGCCAACTACTTGATCCTATCTCTCTCGCCATAGCCCTTAGGGCGGCACGCGAGTAATGATATTATTAAAAAAAAAAAAAAAAATATTGATCCTATCTACCGCCCACTCCGTTGGTGAAGGCTCGCGGCAGCTGAGGCCTTCATTGAGGGGTGCTGCTGCTATCCCCACCACCACCCCGCAGAGTGTCTAATCATTTACCTCCGTGTTTCCACTTTGCTCGATGCAACCTCGCCACGGTGCCTTCGATATCAGGATGTATGTCCGTGCGCTCACTCGTACCAACTCAAACTACGCACATATTCCAGGTGGGCCCATGGGTTACAACTGCAGCAAATGAAGGAGAACTTAAGCATATTAACCACAGCGGTACCCTCTCGCCGTAGTCCACAGGGGCGGCATATGAGGAAGGAACATGAAAAATGGAGCCGAGCAGTCCCGGGAACGAGCGTGGTTCATTTTGGGATATCGCAGAAGAGGTGGATGAAAGTGATAATGCGCTTGACGGGCCCTCAAGAGGAACTCTGACCAGTACACCATGGGAGGCCTTCTTTCCAGGTCCCTGTTATGGACCACTCTCGGACCCTCCTGTCTGTCGCTCAATAGTTCATGCCGAAACGGTACATACGCACGTGACGCCGACCAAATGGAAACTTATATCTCCTAGAAAGCCGCGCCGATTCAATGATGTACGATGTTAATGGAATTTACAGTCAACTGGCAGAAAAATATGGCTATGCAATTCCATAGTTGAGGCTCGCAAAAAAGGTTTGAGGTGGTGTCATCAGGAGATATTACGGTTAACGACGTGATAGGATATGCTCAGTTTCCAGATATAAAACTCACCTGATGGAAGTTTGATATTTCAATAGTTGCAGTTATTTAGCAGTGAGCACCCAAGGAAGTGGAGAATGAGCGCCAGGTGAACCAATGAATTATGCAGCGATAAGTGTGGAACATATGGAATATATCCAGGCGCTTCCGGGTGCATGGGCTTGCAGTACGGTATTCTCCATACCTATGAGAAAAGGAACTAACGATGGGAACACAACAGCACCACATCTTTTCTTAACCTTTGATTCATTTAGATTTAGAAATTTGTCTTCAGTCTCATGCGGGATCCAACCAAGAAACCTGAATTCTAGCCGCACAGTATGGAAGCTTCCTGTACAAGCTATTGAATTTCTTA
This sequence comes from Kalaharituber pfeilii, assembly GCA_015179045.1. Taxonomy (NCBI): domain Eukaryota; kingdom Fungi; phylum Ascomycota; class Pezizomycetes; order Pezizales; family Pezizaceae; genus Kalaharituber; species Kalaharituber pfeilii. Next base: position 108,559 of record WHUZ01000066.1, on the reverse strand, counting down.
GCCACTATTGCGGCTAGCGGTATTATGAAAATATTACGATGTTTAACTATATTATCCAATAGCGCGTGGTCAGCCACATGGGTTCGAGTTTTTATTGTTCAGTTTATGGTTGGTAGCCATTCGTATGCAGGCGGAGAAACTCCGGGAAAAGGGGTTAGATCAGAGTGGGTTGAACTTGCCATTACGCGCAGCTCACTCAAAAAAATAAAATTAAAATGAAGTAAGAAAAGAAAAAAAAGAATAGTATATATCGAGAGTGGTAGAAAGAGAAATATTATGAAGCGTTGTATACAAGAGAATATGAAAAGGCCGTGCGCAAGTAATCTATAATAAAAATTAGAGTGGAATACGTGGAAGATGGGGGAGGGGAGAATACATACAGTAAAGCTGAAGAAAGGATAACTGCTAAGTTGAATACTCTAGGACGACCTTAGATCTTTAAATATTTATAAAGTGCACTCCCAACATTGAAGAACTGACGCCCAAGTGCTCCGATCTGACGATATGGTTATATCATACGTTGTGATGCATGATCAAATATTACATTGACCTGACGGGGCAGGGCATGCAGAATTCGCATCAATGCGTACATTACAATCTGGTATCCAGACGAATTGGCAAGGAAATTAATCATACTGAAAAGCTTAAGATGTAGGATTCAAAGTACGAGATAATTCTCCAAATAGAAGAAGTGCATTACGATAGCACATTTGTATGGGAAACACTGTCGCACAAATATAACATACACTCTAACACCAGGGTACATTCCACAACGCCTCATATTTTCAAATTCAATCCGGTAATGAAATTACTACCGTGCCTCGACCTTGCCATAACTCACACACCTACTCCATTTAAACGATGTCAACTCCGACAACGTATCCTTCCTTCCCCATTGAAGTCGTAACCGTCCACATTCCCGTCAACCAGATGGCCCACACATCAGGGCAGTGGCTCGGCATCTCCGATGATGGTTTCCGTCTGGCCCACCGGCCCGCTCTGGGATTTACACTTTCATGTAGCCATTCCCCTACGTTCTCGTTACCCCATGCCATCATGTAAATTTTCCACACCCGCTGCCTTCGGACGAACTCCTGGAGCGTCCCTGGCTGAACCAGTTCATCCTGTCTAACGGGGAATGCTCGCATCAGACACTCCGCTATAGAGCTGGAATTCGGTGTAAATGCCAGATTCCGGAAGAACACCTTTTGGAAGAACACAGGAGAGTGGAGAGCTGCAGGGAAGACCACTTTGAAGAATATCGTGATGTTTTGCGAACTGTGATGCAAGAAGTGCGGTGGGATTGAGGGGACGAAGTTTGGCGGGGGCAGATCTGGGCATGGCGAAGGCGCCCAGACGACGGCTGCAGTAGGTTTTGAACTCGTCAACAGTCCAACATGCGTGACAGAGATAGTCCAGGCAATCGTGGTAGGCCGCGAGAGCAGTACATGCCCGGCAGATGTAGTTATATTCGTGATTGCGGAATGTCAGGGTGTCCGAACTGACAGGGCGGAAGTGCCGGAGCTAGCTAAGAATTAGGTTCGCATCAGTAAGAAACCGACGGAGGGTAACTAACGATATTGCTCAGACTTGGGGTTAGTTTGCTGGCCATGTTGTTCTAGGATTCAAAATGTGAGTTCACTCGAAAATGTGTTGACTAAACGGGAACGGATGCTGTTGTCTCAGGCTAGCAAAAACGAATAACTAACGGTCTCGAGGCCGGTTAAAGAAGTACTTACCGTCGATGTGGGAAGAAACAGCGCGGGCCACCAACGGACATAATGCGAACTGCGCCAGCTTGGTGGGCATTGACCCTTATAGCCCGACATCAGACGTTAATCACAGTGAGAGACACAGCGCATATTAGGGAAAAATGAATGGTAAGTGCTCATAGGTACCTGGGTGGTTGTTTTAATTACGACTTCAGAATCTTTTTGAGAAACGTCCCACAAACATCTAATGAAACACGGTATTTGAGTCAATTTTGCTGGCCATGGAAGTGTGTAGACTATAGTCCCTGTTGTGAAACTTCGCTCGAGATGGTCTTTTCTGGACATGAGATATTGCAAATCGGAATGGGTGCGGATCTGATTGGTTCTTCTGCAGTCAAGGTGGACTGAGATTGCCTTCTAGATAAGCTTCGGCATCATAAAAGGGTCTTACGATTCTCCATGTCTGTCATCCTCTGTGTCCTGTGCTACTAGCATTCTGCGAAGTGTACCTTTAATGCGGAATTGAATGAAATGCGAACCGTGATCGAATTTGGTAAATTGGATATGTTGTGCATACATATATGTGCCTTGCAAAATCTCAATACATACTCGTACTAGTTTCCACTTCCCTGCTGGCGTCATCTGTTGAGAGGACCGCACCAAGATCCTATGGCCAGCTTTCTTGATTCGAATGTTTCTGGTTCCGTTGCACTAAAAACAGTTCTCTGTCTCAGTGAGCTGGGATTAAACTCATATGAGACTTTCCCCAAACAAGCAGCTAAGATGATATTCGTCCGATAGCGAAATACCATTTACCCAAGCTTTCTGTAAGTAATGTCAAATTAGCTCTATAATATACACCTCACGCAAAGCATATATCTTCAGAGAAAAGCACATCACAAGCACTTCAAACTCCGACGATAAGCAAGGTTAAAGACCCTACAGCCACAGCCAGGGCAACAAGCTTTGTTTCCTTACAACAGCTCCACCCCTACCACCATCCCGTCCTTTCCTAAGCTTTTGCTCGCCTCCCATAACCCTTCCATCCACTTTCCCCACGTTGCCATATCTCTTGCCTCGACGAGTAAGCTCCTGTCTTTCGAATTTATCTTTGCTTTGCTCCTGCCCTTCCCTCGACTCCCTCTCTTGCGCTTCCCTTTCACCGAATTCACTCTACCAATATCGTCACTAATGTCGCCGCCTTCGATCCCCGGCACCTTCTCCCCCGTCTCCATCCACCTCCTCACCCCCTCATCCCCCCACGCTCTCACATGCAGCTGCCACAATACCTTATTCCGTACATATGACCACGGAGTGGACTTCCTCTTCCCCTTCTTGGCCTCCCCGCCTTCCCGACTACGAGTCCACAGCTCCTCAGCAGACTTAAATGTATGGTCCAGAATATGCAACAAGCTCCAGTGATGCTGGTTCTTGTACTGATTAACATATAGCACCTTTTGAAAAAAGCCTGATGGGCGCTGCACAGCCGAGAGGTCTACTTTGAAGACTATGGTAAGTTGATCAGAGGGGTATGGACCGTGGAGAGCCGGGATGTGGTATGGTTTTGAAGATATGGGCACCAGTGGATGGACTAGAGGGGGTGGGAGGGGCGCCCAGGAGACGCTCTTCTTCCGGGTGTCGGTTGAGGGGGTCTGAGGGGGGCTGGAGGTAAGTTTGACGGGAGTATGTGGGTGAGGAGACGCATGAGAGCCAGGGCAATGCCTGCTGTTTACTAGTGTTGATTGCGGAGGATGCGGGCCATAGGGAGAATTAGGGATGTGAGCTTTTGAGTAAGGCCTAGGTAATCTAGCGCTGCCGCTGGGAGTGACCTGGCTGCGGTTTTCCATCGGACCCGTCCTACAAGAAATTTCTGTCAGTGACGCTCCTGCAGCGTCCAAAAAACTCGACAATTGCCATACTATATAAATTGCTATATGCAGAAGGTAAATGGTGTTGCGCTGGTGAGTGTGCACTGGTCGTTCTATCGCTGAGCACAAATGAAGACCGCTAAAGACAGGGTGAATGCGTTGGAGTGTCTAAAGAAAGTATTCGCGTCGTGCACCTCTACTCTTACGAAATCACACGCTAACCGGTGTGGCGCAAGAATTCGTTGAATTTAACAAGATAATCCTGGCTGGGCACAAAAAACTGGAACAGGTTTTTAGGTGCGTGAATGCGCCCTCGCCCACGGCGGAGTCTACAGAAGCAGGACACTGCGATTCTATGCTACACAGGACGAAAATTGATACGACGGGTTCAGAGGGCTTCAGTATTAGATGAAGTGGACTGTCTTCAGCAGAGACGCTGAAATTAGAGAGAAGGCAAAGAGTACAGAAGGCATCTAATGCGTTGCTGTGCTACTTATGTTACAAGAAGTTTTTGGAATGAAGCCTCAGTCTACTGGGGCCTATGGTATTGTGTTATCCATGATGGTGTTGTCTAGCCTTTCTGCTGCAATGATGCTGTCCCTATGTGTGGGGGGATGGAAGCGATATACGGGCTCCCGGCCACAGGTGAGGGAGAACGGGACGCCCTGATGGAGTTGTTGAGGTGGATAGACCTTCTTGAGGCGGGTTTATCGTTTATCCTTTTGATTGGGTTCTAGCTATTTCATTTTTTCCTTTATCTCCTGTGTAATTAATCTCGTCATAGCCCATAGGGTGGCATACGAGTAATGATAAAAAATAAAAAATACAAATATAATAAAAAATCCAGCTTTTCGGTTCTATCCAGCATCTTCTCTGTCACTCTAAGATCGAGCAATGATATGCTTAAGAAATGAAGCAAAAATTATCACAGCAGGATATGAAAATGCGAATCACCACAAAACCACCAAGATTTTCCTAATCATTTTCCTCACCCTGATACCCAAGCTCGCCAAATTAAGCAACCAGTGAACCCTACGGTCGACCACATGCATGCTCGCCGGTAGGATTAATCCCGTGGAATATCATCTCATGTAACCGATCTCAGTCGAGTCTATTGCAAACTCGGCAATATGATCTCCTGCAACTCGTACTTTTGCTCTCAGAACACTTCCACTCCCACAATCACTCCTTCCCCGGCCCCACGCCGGTGTTCCTTCCACAAACCAGCCACCCACCTTGCCCATCCCACTGGATCACAGCTCTTAATTCTGACTGTCCGCTGTGCCTGCTGCCTGTATTGTTCCGTGTCCGGAGCAGCTGCGGCACCTGCGCTGTCCTCAATCCATCTCTTAACTCCCTCCTCACCCCAAATTACCACCCTGACCTCCCACTCAATCCGATTACTGACATGTTCACGGATGTTGTGCGTTTGGCCGCCTGTCTCTGGCTGCTGAGACGCATGAAGCAGCACCTCCAGGAATGTACTGCAAGCGTCATTCCTTCTGGGGTCTACGGATAATGCCCTGCGGAAGAATATGGGCGCCTGCTTTGCAAAGACGGTGACTTTGAAGACAACAGTAAGGGGTCCATCGGCAAGGCAGTATGGGTGGACATCGTGCTGCAGCAGAGCAGCTGAAGTCACGCGATCGGCAGACTCGGCTGAGGAGCTCGAGGGAAGCGGGGCGAAGTGTACATGGCGAGCATTGACCGCAGGGGTTGGAGCTGCACTGGCTGTGGTCGTCGCCCGGAGGCGTTGGGTTATGGTAGCGTCGCTGGTGTCGTGGGGCGAGGAAGTTCCAGTCCAGGCTGCGGCTTGTCGGAGGTTCTGCTACCGCCGTTAGTTCACAATAGAATCGGAAGGCGCGGCGGTGCGCCAAGGAAGGGGGGTAGAGCAGCCGGCAGTTAAGGCCTAGGGAGGGACTTGCATTGAAACTTTTTCTGATCATGAGCAACATTCTTGCCACGTATTACCCGGTATTGGGGAAAATGGAGTAAATGTAATCTGAAATGGACAGTCCCGAACTAGAGGGCTAGCGAACAAGAAGGGTAGTCAAGGACTGTTCCACACCGTTAGTATATTATAGTAGACACGAGTGGATGTGGAAATGAGTACTTGAGAGAAGTGCAGGTGTCTGTTGTGAACAGAAAGAAAATTCTCAATGGCGGTGCAATAGATCGCCGTAATACCGCCACTATATGAGCGTGCGATTAGCGGCACTGATAGGGACGCGCTAGTTGTTGGATGCTGCAACAGCGGACTCAGAATCAGGATTCTAGCCACAGATGTGCAGAGTGTCTACCATGCAGAGAGACAATATAGATGATATAGAGAACAAAGCTTGTAACAACTGGAGAACTGACATGTAGTATTCCATCATTTTAAGATTAGTAGCAAATAAAACTGATTGCTCATGGTCCAAATACGGGACTAAGATTGATCCATGATCCTCGAAACAGCAATCTTCCACAGGCCGAAAGTGCTCTCGTCATAACCGCCCTGCATGCTCTCCTCATAGCCCGGAGCGCGGTTATGACGAGGAAAATACAAAGGTGATACAAGGAGCAAAAGGCCAAGAAAGAAACAAAGCAGAAGTAAATCCAGGCTCTGCCAAGTCCGGGGCTGGATATAGCTCAATCATCTCTCCAGTGTTGCAGATCCGGTCGTCACGCATCTCCTCAAAGTGTTGTCTCCTTTGGTGTGTGATATTGAATAAAATATATCCTTGGCATAGGGATAGCCTCTACGTGATCGCCATAAAACGTGTGTTAGTACGGCTTCGCCATGTCAACTGAGCCGTTGTGCCAGGAAACATAGCATGCATATATTAGTCTGTGTATGAGAACAGCATGAATATCGTATTCCATTGGCCAATACCAATAACAAATGTCCTGAGCCTAGGAACGCACGGAACAGGGGGTTCGGCTACATCCCATGCTGACTCACTCTGAAACCTGATGCTGACTTGCGGAGATGAGTTTATCCAACCTTAGCACACAAGACCAATGGGTTCTGTTTATTGATGTCAGCGGTCACATCCGGTTCCCCCAAACTCTCATTCGCACTATAGTCGTTCGTCATGCTTAACTCCATCTTAGCCCTGGTAATATGTGGCATCCAAACTTCAATAACTGAAATGAGGCTTTCTAGTAAACCCCCGGCACGCCTGGCAACTTAGTAATACGATTATTTACTTCCCCCAAGGACTGCGTACTATTCAAAACAACAACAACCGAGCCCCGGGGCCCACAAGAACCGAAACACTATATTTTCCTCAACGCCTCCAGCTTTACGATATGGAAGAGCTACCTCTACCTGCTGTGGATCAGCAGTCCCCCGAACATCTCATAAGCACACACCCCTTCCCCTTGTGCCCATCCTCCTACGTCATCCTCTCCAGCAACCCCATCATCATCCCTCTCACAATTCCAGACACCAAAAGTTACAGGAGGAACGACCTTAACGAAGCTATATGGCTATATACAAACCCCTCACTCCCCGGGTCGATAGGCTTCCTCGAACTGGCCAGGAGAATGGAGAGTTTTCAGCGGAAGGAGATTTCAATTATGGGGGATGCTACTAAAGACGAGGGGCAGAAACGAATGGAGGTACGAGATGCGTTGGAGAAGGCTAGGAGGAGGATTTATGACAGAAGGATGAGATATCAATGGAGAGTGGAGCGTGAGAGAGGGAGGCAACGCCAGGGCATGGAGTTACAAGCGGCAGCTGCAGAAGAGCGGCGGAAGGCCGTGGAGAATCAAATGGCGCGTGGAAGGTAAAATATTTCAAACGCTTCCCTATTTTCCCCCAGGCATTTACACTCGGCTCTCATATGCTAGCGAACACTCACACGTACGGTCCGCCCAGATCCAGTACCCAAGCGGCGGGTGGATATACTAGCCGCAAGCCCAGGTTTGATGACGAGACGTGCGTGCATCCATTAGTACTCTTGAGTTTTATTCTCGAGGCTTACTTTTGTATAGTGCACCTCCACCAGGGACCACAAGAGGTTCCTCCCGATGGTAACATGCATCTGAATGCTGGAACGGAGGACTGTGAGAACCCTCCGAGGCTGCATTTCACGACTTGGATTCTTCTACGTAACGAGACGGGAATGTGTTCATGAATAGCCTGCTGTAGCTTACGAACATCTCCCTTTAGCTCTTTCAAGTTTTTCAAGCCTGATGGCTTTCTTCTTGGTCCTTGTTTCTCTGTATTCTTTTTTAGGCCGCTGGATTGTTCTTTCCACCTTCAATCTGTTGAACCGACGGCATAATCCTAGCACCGACACGGAGAAAATATAGACCGACGGTTTGATTGATAGTTGACTGTGGCGTTGTGAAGAGTTTTTCTGTGGCGATTGCAAAGGCCGCTGCGAGGGACATATAAGTCACGGGTCCTGTACATAGTCGAGATTGCTTCCGCATTTAATTAATTCTTTCCACTCGAAAGCGTGACTTACTTATCGAGTCAAGATCGTTGATCATGAGTATTGTAGGTTTTTTCACACATCTTTGTAGTGCCAGCTCATACGCAGTTCAAATGGGCTATATACGAATGCTGAACGAGCAAAGAGCTTTAATCAATGAAATTTGTTTGTGTGGGGATTAGAATGAGATTGTGTAGTGACAAAACATTAGAGTTTTTCTTGAGTAGAACTGGACCTTTGCTGTCCTCAGCTATCCCAGACCTGATGTACCACTTACGTGGCCTGAGACTCATTTACTGCTCTTGGTTCAGATTTGGACGAACATGTTTTGCTCCGCAACTGGAGGGTTAGATGGTGTCAGGAAGATGACGCTAAGACAGGCTACATTAAAGGATACAACTTTGCTATGCTCTTGATGAAAACAATTATGACGCTCTCTTGTTTCCACGGGACATATCAGATATCTGCTTCCACGACCCTCAACAGCCATGAGAACTAAAAATATTGCTGTGGGCAACTCTTTTGCACGTAGCATAACCGTGCTCATACAATCCCGGGGCAGCTCGCTGCATCCTGCAATGTTTCAGCAGAGGCCTACTACGAACATATAGTCACGACTCTAGGAAATCCCTTCATTGGATGGATACCTGGGCTATAGCCACACAAGTACTACTTGATATGGATTATGTGCTGGGCAGTTGGCTGGTCAAGAGTCTCGGCAGTACTTGGCAAACGGGTACCTCGCCAACATCACAAATTCCCTCACCGGTGATAGATCATGAAAGGCCTTCCTCAGCACAATATAGTCACAACATTTGGAACGCCTATATTGTCAAAGCCTTTCATCAACCACATATCCAGCTTCAAAATGTCTGCACAGCAAGCTGCTTCGATTACCAATGCCCCTTCCTCCGCCAGCAGCCAAACCCAAATTCACCCAGCTGCTCAGAGACTGATTGATGAGCATCCCATCACTCTGCACTCGTCCTCCCTCAGCATCCTCTCTACCATCCCCCTGCAAATCTCCAACACGATAATCGACATCTCGCCACCTGATCCATTTCTTCTTGGTGAACACCTATGGATCTATACCCACAAATCGCTTCCCGGGTCAATCAGCTACACCGAGGTGGGGATGCGGACCGATAGTTTCCACCAGGATGTGTTGGCGCTGTTTGCAGACGATTCAAAAAGTGACGAGGAAATGAGGGATGGATATCAGCAGAAGATACTTCTGGCTAATAAGCGAATACGGGATAAGGTCATGCGGTATCGATGGCATTTACAGAAGGAGCAGAGAAAGAAAGGGGAAGAACACGGAGAGGATGGTCTGGAGGCCGGGAAGAAGGTGCGGAATGGAAGGAGCAAGAGGTTCATTACCAAGAGGCCAGAGAGGTAGGTGGACTTCCTCCTGAGCTATATAACTATGCAAAGCGCTGACTGTCATTCTAGTTGACAACCTAGCTCTATGTATCTATGCTTGACCGGCTGAAACAATTGATTTGTCCGCTCAATAAGATCGCCAGAAGGAATCACGGATCAATTGTGTTTGAAGATCTGCACTGTGAACAGCGAATGCCACTTGAAACAATATGTTCAATCTCAACAAACCACACATACGCCTCAGTTATGGTCTCTACGTTTATTACACCTATGATTGGTTATCAGTTTGCAATATTACCGCACTCATGACCATAATTGCACATTCCGGGAGTACCATTGCTTCGTGTCTCTACTGCGCTGAATTAGTGGACTGAGCACTTATACAAGCAGCAGGTAAAGGAACAATGCCTCCACCTCTTTCTCGTCTCGCCCACCCAAATAACAAAGAAATTGGAAAAAGCACGTTCCCAAATCGACTGTACAGCTTTCACCACCCTTAACGGCCATGCGGGCTGAAAATCTCTTATCAATGCTCGGGACAGACCCTTTTGCATGTAGTACATGCGTACTCACAGAAGCTCCGGGCAGCTCCCCGCAACCTACCACGCTTCAGTGGATATCCACCCACACCAGCTACAAAATCCAGTCAAGAACGAGGACCTCCCATTCCCTAGATGACGGGGCTATAGAGGCATACATGCTACTTGACGTGGAACGAGATCTTGACAGTCAACGAAGGCACAGTATCGACAATCCCTGGTGCTGACGACTGGGTCCTCACTGACATACAAATCCTTCCCTCATCATTGAGAGGCTATAAAAATTCGTTCCTCACCACAACACAGTCCCATATCTCGAATTATTCTCCTCACATGACTCTAATTTATTCGAATAAGGAGGAGTGTCTAGTGCCAAATATCTCCGAAGGTACTTTTGCTCCGGTTCCGAGAAATGGAGGCGCCAGTGCTTGAGGAGTCTTCAAATACGGCGGAAGAATGGGAACCAGCTGTGTGGAACATTTTAGGCAGCATGCGAGATTATGGGATGAACCTGGCAAATTCTTGAAACGTGTTCTTCCTTGTCATAGCCTTCAGGGCGGTATACGAGTAAGAAAAAAAAAATTTAAAGCGTTATGAAGGGTTCATCTCCACGATTGAAGCAGAGGACTGGGGAATTCTTTGCCAAAGGTGGATATCAGCAGGTATTTCAGGCAATGTAGCCTCACATGGTGTTTGATCCCAAGAAGCGAGTTTGAATGCAGCGAGGACTGTGATTGAGTTCAAAAAGAGGTTGAGCGTCTCCTTATGGAACCTTATTCAAGTGATGCTAGAATCAGAACTGCACGCGTATTACAGCACTGCAGAGTTAAGAATGGGAGGTGGAAATTATCACGCCGGAAAATGCCAGTTCAATCCCCTTTGATAAGATGAGGCCAAAGTTCGAAGAGTGCTGTTCACACCCCTGCGGAATAGTGCAAGAAGTTTGTCAAGGGAACGGGAGTAGGCGCGCGAGAAAGACATAAGTGTTGGGCCTGAGAATAATGGAAAGGATGATGGCAATAGAAACCGAGAAGTGACATGTACGACGATTCTATCTATGGTTGTTTTGGACGACCCAGAAAGAGCAATCACCTGCAGACCTTTTTTTTTTTTTATTTCACGTAACCCCGCTTGCAGCTGCTCGCCATGGCAGGGCCCCCTGGGTCTAAACCCTGGATGCTCGGAGGCAAGCATATCTACTTACTCCTCCACCGCCTGCTCTACATGCGAGACTCGCGCCCCCTCCCCGCCGCACCTCCACGCGGCACTTGAAAATAACTACGTCATTCTTCCACCGCCACCTCCACAAACGAAAATTCGTCCCCTCCCCGCCGCGAGCGCGAAAATTCCTGCGCCTCCCCTCTACGCTTTCAGTGAGTGGAACAGTTGTTCCAGGATTTTTTTTTTTTTTTTTTTTTTTATTTCACGTGACCCCGCTTGTAGCTGTTCGCCATGGCAGGGCAGTTGTTCCAGGATATCCACCTCCTCCCCATTCTCCTGCTGCTCCACCCACTTTTGCTACTCTCTCGACACCAATACAGCCTCTAAACAGGCTACCAGCTTTCTGAACCACATTGGAGCATGCATCTACTACAGATCAATCTGGACCAATCTGTAATACAATGAACTCCATAGGATCAGCGAATCTGAATTGTATCAGGAATAGAACTGGAGGGAAACCGAAACCAACTTCATCCAGCTGCTCAGAGACTTATTGATGAGCATGATCTCGCCCTACATACCTCTTCTCTTCACCTCCTCTTCACAATCCCTTTACAGTTTCCTTCGACATATCCCGGCCAGATCCTTTGCTCCTTGGTGAACATCCCACAACCATAAGGTGCTTCCCAGCTCCATCAATTGTTATACAGAGATGGTAGTTTGCACGGACAATTTCACTGAGACCTTTCGGGATCTTTCAACGATGATTCCAATTTTTATTTTTAATTTTTAGATATCATTACTTGTATGCAGCCCTAACGGCTATGACGAGAACGATTCGAAAAGCGAGGAGGAAAAGGAGGAGGAATAGGAGAACAAGCTGCATTTGACTAAAGAGGTCGATAGGAGATAATGACATCCAGACGGCACGTACAAAAGGAGAGGAGAAGAAAGAGGAGGAGTTTGGAGAGGGGGGAGAAGGTTACTCGGACCTGGGGGAAACGGCCACAAAATGAGAGGAGCAAGAATTTCCTCACCAAGAAGCCAGAAAGTAAGTGGAGTGGCTACTGTGCGGCAGGATTTGCGTTACAACGAGACGAGAAGCTAACTGTTGTTAGAGGAAGGACGAAGTCTTGATTGATTGAGGTTCAACCGACGTACAGGAGGAAGTTGGAGACCTATTTATAATTGAGATCTCGAGCACAAAGAGAATTTAGATATTCCAAATAAGGAATGGAAACAGCAAGTCACGTGTATGTAACGTGATGCTCACAAGACTTTAGAAATATCTAGAAGTATCAAGAGTAAAGAACGTAGAGACAGAAACATCTAGAAAACATGATGTATGACAAATGAAGACGCATGAGAAAACTAGAAAGTATTAGAAAGTGGTAGAACATTACAGAATGATATAGAAGAACAGAACATGGTGGAAAGACTGGACGTTGCACTATACCATTGTCAACAACTGTCATCATAGTAAATTACATATTTTGCTTGCTGTCCATTGCTAGCTGAAATTTAAGATGTGTTTGCTCTCCAGGAAGTCCCCAGAGGCGATCATCGATAAATGATTTTTCGCCGTTGTAAACTGTGAGCAGAGAACACTGCTTGATAAACAATCTCAGCAATGCACACTTGTGCCCCAGTTGTCGTCGCCTAACCGGTATGTAAGCTCATTGCGAATCCTCATGCGATATGTTATCAATCTGTCCAGATAACGCACTTTCTACCCATTCACAGCACGTTCAGGGGTCACCGTTGCCTGATACCAAGACTACACAGGAACAGCAGAACGAGGAATTACTGAAGCTGTAGATCGAGGAGCAAACCCTTCCCAGCCACAGAAGGTTTGTAATTTTCAATAGACTGTCTCGTTTGCATCCGATAATAGATGTACGTTTTTTGCTACCATATGAGGGATCTAAGATTGAACAGAACGTCGTGTACAACGGGTTTGAGCGGACCTGTTGTTACTCAATCTCCTGGTTACCACTCTTGTAGAGGGTTGCTAATGAGAAAGTGAACGTACGCAAGAAGGGAGATTCATACTGTCCGTCTGTGTTGATACACATTTAGTTTTCGATAAAAACTTTATTGTTATCAAAGGAGGGATAACAAGCAATAATGACAGCCAGCAGCGCCGGAGCGTTGGAATGTGCACAATGGCTGTAACCTTGGGCCTCCTCGCAGGAGGATATCGTGGAGGTGAGTCTATGGTCTCGGTTCTGGTGGGTTCCGGTGACTAGTACATGTGCCTGTGTTGTGTAAGGACTGTATATCCAGTAGGCAATTTTTTCAAACTTTTGAGAAGTTTATCCAACTCTAGGAAGGGGGATTGCTTTAAATCACAGCAACCAAACGATGTTTTTTTTTCTTTATCTTTTTTGTTTTAAGATATCATTACTCGTGTGCCACTCTTGGGGCTATGATGCGATAATATACAAAGGAGATAACGAAAAAGAGAAATATGAAACTAATTAGCCTCAAACGTAAAAATATGGGCTTTACTCGCTTCCCACCACCAATGCCATCCTCTCCGCAAGCGTATCCCCCCCTTCCTCCTTCGCCTGAGGAGGTCTTGTTAGCATCTCCTTCGCGCCAGGCCATCGCTTTCGCCCTACTTGGCATCTATCCATCAGGTAGTCAGTTGCCTCCTCTTCCCTCCTGCACCAGTGGCACTCCGGGCTGTCCCAACGAGGGTTATTCACACTCTGGTTTTACATCCTGCGCTCCCTAGATAGCGGCCATTATGAATCAATTCTAACCAAAAATCATTCCCATCATAAGGTCTATAAAGGTGTCCAATTCCAAGCTCTGTCCCTGTTAATTATACTGCAGCTAATTCGGCACAACGTAGAAGTTGCTGGGCACCCTATCGGTAAACATGACCGATCTCGTACTTTGACAAATAAGAATTCACGCCGCTGGGGGTCATGTTCTAAGATATCTAATATAAGCGCCCATTCTTTTTTTTTTCTTTTTTTCCTTTATCATTACTCGCATGCCGCCGTATGGGCTATGGCGAGACCCATTCCAGTTGCATAACCTCTTTGAGCATCTTGCTCACCATTCCCATCCCTGTACCACAAACCATCGAAAACACCAGGGGCGCCAAATCCACCGTTTTTGCTCACATGTTGGAGATATATTTATGTGACCATCTCGGTTTCGGTTCGCATATATGAACTAGTAAAAAGAGCCTTCAAGGAGCCTTCAGCTCCCGGCTTTGTTGAGCTTCCGGCTTTGCGTTACTACCCGCCTTGAACACACATAAACGGGAACCGGACTCCAGCGAATGAGTCTCTGAGGTGTGGAGCTGACGGGGTTACGTTAGAGGATCCGGCATCGGCCTGGATGGTACAGGGGAATAATGGAAGGAAAGAAAACTAGAGCGCGGAACAAGAGGAAATGAGGGGGAGGAATTTTTTTTTTTTTTTTTTTTTTTATATCAGTACTCGCATGCCGCCCTGTGGGCTATGGCGAGGTTTTATTTAAAGACACGAAAACAAAAGTAACTAAGTACATGTATTGCCCGCGTTGCTGAGGATGGGAGCGGCGGAATCGGAGAAGTGCAGCTGCGGGGAGGCCCAGACGGGGGTGCACCTAGCCTTCCAGTGCAGTCAGCAGAGGTTTCGCCCAGAAGGCTTCAGAGAATGGGGGGATGTGGAGAAGAACTGGAAAAGGACGGCAGAGAATGGGGAGGAATGGGATGAGTTGGAAAGGTTCTTTTCCGGGATCAAGTTTTAGGAGCGCGCCGTGCGATAATTTTCGGGCCGGTTTGCGAAGGTGTGGAGGGTTTTTAGTGCGCCGCGCGATTTACCGACCCGGTTCGGGAAAATTTGCCGTCGGGGAAGTTTGCTTGCCGGGATGTGAAAGTGTGGGAAGAGGGGAGGGGGGAGAGGGGGTGATATATAGTGGGGCCTCCCTGAGGCAGAAACCGGAAGGACCGTCCAGAATTTTTGGCCCGTCCGGAGGTTTCCGGATTCAGGGTGTAGAAGTAGATAGAAAGTTCTTTGTTAAGCCTGTCTCCGAGCTTCGAGCGCTTGCCCAGGGACCCTGCCATGGCTTGGCGCTGTAAGCGGGGTTATGTGATTTTAAAAAAAAAAAAAAAAAAAAAAAATTGCCCGGGTTGCTCATGCATGGTGCGGGTTGATGAGAAGAAAAGGTTCAAGTCCGTCCCCTGTCCCATTCATACTCGCTCGACTTTAACCATTTCCCTCCCAGTCTCACTCTGCCCAGTGTTGGTTCGATCCGTTCCTCGAGGTACACTACCACCGAGCTGGTGAGCTTCCCCTCGTCTACAAGAATCTCCTTTTTCCTCAACCACCGGATCCCAGTTATTTTTCCCAGGTCTTTGTTGGCGGATTCCAGCCATCTTTGGACGTTCCCTAAATTCTTCCTTAGGGCTACACCGTGGACCACTATTCCGTTCCTTGAGGTGTTGGTGGCGGGGATGGGCTTGGCTGGTTTTGGGGGAGGGGATCCTGCACTCTTTTCTCGTCGCTTCTTTTGTCGCGGATATGGGGGGGCCGGAAGTGGGCTCGGGGGGGTGTTTTGACGACTGGTGCGGCGTGGCTGTCTTGGATGACCGCAGGCGCTGTGGCGATTTTCCTTGCCTCTTTGTCGTCGAGTTGTCGCTTGAGGGCGTACGGGTCGGTGATGGACGCCGCTTTGCCCTTCCGTTTTTTTTTTTTTTTTTTTTATATCATTACTCGCATGCCGCCCTCTGGGCTATAGCGAGGTGCCCTTCCGTTAATGAGGGGGAGGAGAGAAGCAGGCGTGAGGCTGAGCCGAAGAAGGTAGAAAGTCCGGACAGGGAAAGAGGGGTGGTGGAAGGGGATATCGAAAGCCTTGATGTTGTCGCATTGTGGCAATGTGGTGGAAGGGTTGCTTAGAGAAACGGTTAAATTGTGTTCGGGTGAGGGGTGCTGTCGGCCTCAGGGTAACACCTACTCTAAATGTAGTTGGGATATGAGCACGATTGTCATTGCAGCAACATGGAGCACCGGTGACTGCTAACCTGCCCATCCTTCGGGTAACGAATCTGTGTAGCATGGAGGTCGCGTTTAATTCCATCAATAGTGAATGTGGTTGTTCCATATACTCCGTGAGAAAGGCTCAAGTAAACTATTTCTATCCACCTATGTTCGTGAGTCAGAACCCCACTTCGGTCACACACTCTGCTCCACTTTGCGGAATTCATTCACATTTCATTCCCTCCATCCACTTGAAATGCACCACATTACCCGCAAATTTCTCCCCTTCACCCGGTGATATAACTTTACAATTCCATGCCGGTCATGCAGAACATGAGCCCTCTTCGCACTTTGTCTCTTTCCGAGTGCGGCAATTTTATCGTTCTTTTTGTGGTTGACGAAGAGAAGCTAAGTACTCAGATCCAAACTTATAGGTTTATTTATTTCGCATTGCCGTTCCAATGACCTGCGTCCGGAGATTGGAAAACTGAAAGCTAACCGTAGAGCCGATTTTTCCGGCCCACCCTGAACACCCATATCTGCATTTCCGGAGACAAAGTGTAAAGGTGAAACGAATTCAGATTTGTGATGTCTGTCTTAGGTTTATGGATACCATCTACTCTGGCATCTATCTCTGCCATGGTATATGTACCTGGGCCAGTAAACCTCTGCTCCAGTGTTAGTAACTTTGTCGGACCTTTCTTTCGTCATCTGGATGGCTTCCATTGGGGAATCCAGGATTTCTTAGCCACCAACAGGGAATCGGTATAGATTGAAGATTGCATTTTTTCTTTTTTTTTTCTTTGTTGCATTTGCAACGAGGATTTCCAGTTTTCGTCAGTGGCATATTCGTAAACCAAAAATAAGGAATGGGATTTACTTCCAACCTATTTGACGGTTTGAAAACGGTGGGAGGCTGTTAGTGAGCGGCACGAGCCGAGCCAGCTCGAGCTCAAACGAGCCAAGATCATGCTAGTGTTTTTCTTGCCAGCTCGCTAAAATGCTTAGCCAGTGCAAGGTTTCATAAACTGTAAATACCTAATATAGTAATAATTAGAGACTTGGAGCTCATTCTGACCTACCAACAACTTCGAAATGCACAATTTAGCTGATAGTAGTGAGAAAGATGAAAATTTAGCTTAGTTTAGTTTAGTTTGTCAATATTATGTATATAATCAATCTAGGCTCGAGCTAGCTCGTGCCGCTCACTAGAGGCTGTGTCAAACCGGACCAGGTTTGAGCATCCATTCAAGAGTATGTTGCCTTATGAGGCTTGTAGTATTGAGTTATTCGAAAGTGCTTAGCTAGTATTTGGTATTCGTCTGGCGATCGAAAGCTTTCTTAGAGTCCAAATTTGTCGCCTAGTTTCGATAGCAAAAGTCGAATAAAGCCGGACAAACTCATTTGTGAAAGACTCACCTCGACCTTTTTTCATCCGTGGGGGACTGAAGTTTCGGGACCTCCGGTCCATGATCATCGACTTGATCCGCCCTTTCTTATCCTTCCCTAGCTCCCAGTTGCCGAGTTCGTTCCCATTTCACCCTTCGCTCCGTACTGCGCCGGTTTAGCCTCGATACAATTTTCTGGTGGACCGGATCCAAATATATATGAGGGGCAGCTGCTCTATATTTGTTCTCACATCCAGATCGAATGCATTAGAGGTGGCGGGGTGGAGGAGGAGGAGGACGAAGGGGGGGGAGCAAAAGGCGGAAGCAAAAGGCAGAAGCAACATCCGACCCAGGCGAAGCGATGAGGGCTAGGGTGGCGAGAAAGTCGCGGTATAGCAGACACGGTGAACAGGTGAGTAGGAATGAGGGGAGTTCAAGCTTCCCACGACTGTCTGCCCGCAATCTCAATAAATAATCGGTGTGCTGAGTCATTCATCTGCTCCTCTGGCATCACTAGCAACACTACAGGTCAGTCAACAGGTGAATGTTACCAGCCGGTCGCGAACGCCCTGACATCCCGTCTGTTGGAATATACGGCCTGAATTGCGGTTCTTGTCGATTTCCTTAGCCAGCGTTGTTTTACCGGAAATCTTCCCTTTTATTTCTTTGAAGCGTTTTCTTTGTATTCCCTGTAATTGCTGCCCGGAATCCCCTGTCTTCTTTCCGTCAACGCTCAATGGTCAGTTCACACCCTGATTGTGTCTATTTACGACCCTCCCGCAGCTGCTC
This sequence comes from Kalaharituber pfeilii, assembly GCA_015179045.1. Lineage (NCBI taxonomy): Eukaryota > Fungi > Ascomycota > Pezizomycetes > Pezizales > Pezizaceae > Kalaharituber > Kalaharituber pfeilii. The sequence continues at coordinate 90,313 of WHUZ01000066.1, read as the reverse complement.
CTTAGAAAGACAATTCAATATTCAGATTCCACTCACCAGCGCTTCTTAAGACTCGTACTCGCTCACTTTCAGCTCCAAGTCGCCCAAAGTGACATAGTTACTTTCGGGAAACAAGATCAACAACGACCTTCCGCAACGCGCCCAGACTTCATGTGTTTCCGCGACACAATAAACCGCGCTCACAGATATCCCTCAACTGCTGAGGACACCTTTGTACGCCTTTCCCCTCCATGTTCGACCAGAAACAGGCTTCCATGACTATCTGCGAGAATGCAGGCATGTGGGTCCCAGGGCTACGTCGCAGATCTTTCCCGGCGCCTATGGGCTTGGCCACACCAATTGCGATGCTCAGGGCGACCGCAAGCCAATGCTGGGTGCAAGGAAGGGATATGGCGGTTGGAAGGATAGAAGAGATACCGTAAAGTGCCTGCTGCGGTACTGGTGGGTCGTGACAGGGTCGTAATGGACGTAAACACGAAAGTTAGTTCCTGAGGATGCCAGGGATGATGGTACAGCACTCACCTAGATCACTTTAGAGTCAATCCCCGGAACCCGAGTGAAGAGGGCAGTTGTACTGCGATGGGGATGAGGCGCCCTCGTATGGAAGCGAAGGCGTCGCGGGAGTTCGTGCTAGCGGGGACAGACCTTTGGTGTGCGCTGTGCTTGGCAGACCTCTACACCTTACGCTGTACTGTATGGAATGACATGTTGTAACAATTGTGACCTGGAAGGGCGCATAACCTGGCCACCTTACACGAACTCAACCCCGGCATAAATACGCCTTTGTATTCGATGTGTACATGAGCAGTCTCTCACGTGTCCTGTGAGAAATGATACCGAAGGTACCGTAGCGCTTTTTATATCCCTCTAATCTTAAACTTTGCTAACATCCTTTGATTCACTAAGACACTGACTACGTTCATCCCCCTACCATCAGTCCGAGTACAGCAGTTAGGCCCAGGATTTGGTAAGTGTCAACTTGCAATTTTATCAATTGACTATCAGAGAGTGTACCGTGAGCTAGGAGTGAACCAAACTATTGTTATGCTGAAGAAAACATATTGCGACATTTCAGCATGGAATGAAACAAGGCATGAAAGACAGTGATTGGCAATTTGAGTTGCCAGGATAATCCACAAAGCAAAACAGATACAGAAAAGGCATACAAAGAACGAAACAACATCTTAACTCTGAATTATGCAAACGGAAACCTTATACCAGACCCCCCCCCGGGTGAATGTTCCCTATACTTTCCTGCATATATGCCCGCCGATGTGTATCATTCCATACCATGAGCAGGAAGGTTGAAAACTATATAGGACCATCCCCTGTTCGACTACCTACCTGTGGGACCGACGTTCTCTCCTATTCCCCGGGTGACGTTACATCCACGTCTGCTCGTACAGCAAGCAACCGTAATACAGAGTGATGGCCTTGCTCAAGAGCGTGTGCAAGCGGAGTTTTGCCCTCGAGATCCGTGCTATACACGTCCACATCAGCACGTTCAAGAAGCAAGCGCACTATTTCCTCATGGCCTTCCCAGGCGGCATGTGAAAGCGCAGTCCAGCCCCTACGGTCTCTCGAGTTTACATCGACATCAGCTCGCTCAAGCAGCACGCGCACTACTGCCTCATGGCCTCCCTCGGCGGCATATGAAAGCGCAGTCTGGTCGTAGCGACCTCTCGCGTTTACATCGACATCAGCCCGCTGAAGCAGCAAGCGCACTATTGCCTCATGGCCTCCCTTGGCGGCTTTTGACAGCGCAGTCTGGTCGTAGTGATTTCTCGCGTTTACATCGATATCAGCCCGCTCAAGCAGCAAGCGCACTACTGCCTCATGGCCTCCCTCGGCGGCATTTAACAGCGCAGTCTGGTCGTAGTGATTTCTCGCGTTTACATCGATATCAGCCCACTCAAGCAGCAAGCGCACTACTGCGTCATGGCCTCCCTTGGCGGCATATGAAAGCGCAGTCCAGCCGACGGAACTTCTCGCGTTTACATCGACATCAGCCCGCTGAAGCAGCAAGCGCACTACTGCCTCAATGCCTCCCTCGGCGGCGTATGAAAGGGGAGTCCTCTTCGATGTATCCTGCGCATTTATGTCGACATCAGCTCGCTCAAGCAGCAACCGCACTATTGCCTCATGGCCTCCCTTGGCGGCGTATGAAAGAGGAGTCCTCTTCCGTGAATCCTGCGCGTTTATGTCGACATCAGCTCGCTCGAGCAGCAAGCGCACTATTGCCTCATGGCCTCCCTTGGCGGCGTCTGAAATCGCAGTCCGGTCGAAGAGATCTCTCGCGTTTACATCGACATCAGCTCGCTCAAGCAGCAAGCGCACTACTGCCTCATGGCCTCCGCTGGCGGCATATGAAAGCGCAGTGCCGCAGTAATTTCTCGCGTTTACATCGACATCAGCTCGCTCAAGCAGCAACCGCACTATTGCGTCATGACCTCTCATGGCGGCATCTGAAAGCACAGTCTGGGTAGGTAAACCGCTCGCGTTTACATCGACATCAGCTCGCTCAAGCAGCAACCGCACTATTGCCTCATGGCTTCCCGCGGCGGCGTATGTAAGAGGAGTCCTTTTCGATGTATCCGGCACATTTACATCGACATCAGCTCGCTCAAGCAGCAACCGCACTATTGCCTCATGGCCTCCCTGGGCGGCATGTGAAAGCAAAGTCTGGCCGCCGGAACCTCTCGTGTTTACATCTACATCAGCTTGATCAAGCAGCAAGCGCACTACTGCCTCATGGCCCCTTATGGTGGCGAATGCAAGCGGAGTGTGGCCATTCGTACTGCATGCATTTTCATCGACATCAGCTCGCTCAAGCAGCAACCGCACTATTGCCTCATGGCCTCCCATGGCGGCGTATGAAAGAGGAGTCCTCTCCCATGAATCCTGCGCGTTTACATCGACATCAGCTCGCTCAAGCAGCAACCGCACTACTGCCTCATGGCTTTCCGCGGCGGCGTATGAAAGAGGAGTCCTCTCCAGTGTATCCGGCACATTTACATCGACATCAGCTCGCTCAAGCAGCAACCGCACTATTGCCTCATGGCCTTCCATGGCGGCGTATGAAAGAGGAGTCCTCTCCCGTGAATCCTGCGCGTTTATATCAACATCAGCTCGCTCAAGCAGCAAGCGCACTATTGCCTCATGGCCTCCCTTGGCGGCATATGAAAGCGCAGTGGCGCCGGAACCTCTCACATTTACATCGACATCAGCTCGCTCAAGCAGCAAGCGCACTATTGCCTCATTGCCTCCCTTGGCGGCATATGAAAGCGCGGAACCTCTCGCGTTTACATCGACATCAGCTCGCTCGAGCAGCAAGCGCACTACTGCCTCATGGCCTTCCTCGGCGGCGTATGAAAGAGGAGTCCTCTCCCGTGTATCCTGCGCGTTTATGTCGACATCAGCTCGCTCAAGCAGTAAGCGCACTACTGCCTTATGGCCTCCCCTGGCGGCGTATGAAAGCGCAGTCTGGCCGCGGGAACCTCTCGTGTTTACATCTACATCAGCTTGCTCAAGCAGCAAGCGCACTACTGCCTTATGGCCTCCCCTGGCGGCGTATGAAAGCGCAGTCTGGCCGCCAAAACCGATCGCGTTTACATCGACATCAGCTCGCTCAAGCAGGAAGCTGGCTACAGCCTCATGGCCTCCAATCGCAGCGTACATCAGCGGCGTATAACCCCCGTCGCATTCGATATTTGACTTTACGTCTGGATCTCCTAGCAACACGCGTAGAATACACTCGTTTCCAAAATAAGCAGCTGCATGGATCCCACAAAACTTGATACTATCAATCCAAGGCGGAGGGTAAAATCTCGAAGACGGGTACCGAGACTCTAGGGATTCCCTCAATACACGAACTCCTGTGGCACTATCATGTCGAAACAGCTTGAGGCCTAGGGCACGGACCAATTCATCGCATTGCTTTCTCGCGTGGTGGCCCCACAGACACGCCGCATAGCTCAGTAACCCGAATTCCGATTTCAGTCGACCAAGATCTGAGATTGAGGAACATGGAGCAGCTAGAGCACTGAAATTCAGATATGTTAAACATGTCCTAGCAATAGAAATGTGGCCGGCTGGAAAGTGTTTTTCGTGGCATGACCTAAAATACTCCTGGAGTGTATAGTGCACTAGACGCACAGTGGATGTCTCATCGTCGACAATAACTAAGCCACAGCAGCAGTCAAGGAACGTCTTTTCAGAAGGAATATTGTCCTCATCCAGCGATGTATGTTCGTCCTCTACAGCTAGAGCATGGCGGAGCTCTATCACTTGTAGCGGTCGTTCGGCTAGGCATGTCCACATGAGCGCTTTCATACCTAGTTCAGCTCGGCTCGGTGACTGTTGAATCCTGACAATAGTCACCTCGTAGGCGGCGTGAAGGTCACTGGGTAGATTGCGAAGTGCAGATCGCCTCTTGGATATCGTCCGTTTCTGTAAGATCATAGCCATTTGCAATACAGGCAGTAGAAACCTGATAGACAAAAACCATTAATATGAGCAGGACGTGGATAGCAGTTTTAAAACATACATTCCCTGAGAGTTCTTCAGTAATACATCTAATATTTCCTCCTTTAAAGTGCTATTCATGCTAGTATTATCTAGCCACGGATCACTGTCAATCTTGTGCATGAGGTATCTCCGGATATCAACCTCCTTGGCTGCAATCTCTAAGAACTCCAATTGCTTCCCAAGACTTCGGCCCACATGGTCTTTGACATGTGGGCGCCCGGTGAACAATAATCGTACTGTGCCGATGTCACGATTAGTCGAAGAACCGACATGTAGTATGCCCAAAAGTTCTTTGGTCAGTGCTAGGAACTGTGTCCTTGTTTGGTCTTCCATCTCATCAATTGCATCAACGCAGATAAAAGTGAGGTCAAGAGTTTGTAAACACTCCTTCAGCATAGTCACAGCATCAGGAAGCTCCAAGCTTGCACCTAACTTTTTAGCGGATTTGAACTTCTTTAGGACTGCGTCAGGTGCAAGTTGAGAGGATGATGTAAATTTCAGAATCAACTGCCTTACGAGACTGCCGACAAGGTGCAGAAGGGTTTGCTCCTTCTGGTCTCGATAATCACAGTAGAGATATACGGTAGCTGTTCTTGGTTGCTGGACAGCTAGACATACTAAATGGTCGATAATAACAGAACTTTACAAACTGTTAGTGAACCTATACTACCGTGCATCAAGGAAATTATTATGACCAATGACCACTAGATAGACCTACGCGATAACCGTTTTTCCAGCCCCAGGCATCCCGTAGCAGCCTAATACCCGGCTAGTTTGCGTTTGTTTAACGCTGTCCACCCAAGATCTAAACTCCTCTGTCTCAAGAATCCAAGTTCCGGTATTTTCAAGCCGACTAGATCTGACATCTTGATGTCTCTTCTGGGGGTCAAGTGGGGACAACCATCCCAGAAGCTTCTCCATATTTTCAGCTGCGCAAGAAGTAAGTTTGTGCATAAGGACCACGCAAGGTTAAAGTTCTAACCACATACCGTCTATACTCTGTTTCATGTTTTCTACACAATGCTTGATTTGACGCATATCAATAGTTAATTGGTCCAGTGTCGAAACGAAGGTCAATACCTCGCCAAGCGTGGTGCTCATTTTCGTCATCTCGGCTGGGATAATGGGGAACATCGACATAACGGAGTCCATTTGCTGCTTTTGCTGTGATAAACCCGCCATGACCTCGCGTGAAGTCTTAGAAAGGAGTTCACTGTGATGAATTAGTAATGGATCTAAGAATAATGTTGTCTAGGAAATTGGAATACCAATTCGCAATGGTCAGCGAAAATTCAATTGTTTGGGTGCAGCGATGCAATGTCTTCACCGTCTCAATGCAATCCTGCTTCTTAAAGGGCCATTTCAAGCGATCGCTAAATCCTCCTGACGTTTTCCCCCCAGATAGTTGAAACTTGACCAAGATTGGATGAAGACTTTCAATCTTGCTTTTACAAATCCCGATTACCACACACAAAGCGGACGTCTCCTCAAAATTCCCTTTGATATCCTCTCCTCTCAGAAATGTGATGAGATGTTCAAGGGTATGACTCAGTGCTTGGATCTCTGTCAGCAAGTCCCGCGCATCCTGCGGGGCAGACTTGACCTGGCTCGTGTAATTTGTCAGGATCTTCACAACCTCGATCGCTAAAGCAACGAAACCAGCAACACCACTCGAAATGGAAATGGGATCCATTTGCGGAGGTATGCGAATTCGCCGAATTGATGGAAGAATATCGTATTCTCGATTTACTGGTTGCGATAATTGGCACTTGCACGTATGTTCTGATTAGGAATGAATGTGGGTTGATACTAGTCTCGTAACCAAACGCTGATACAACGATTATGCTCCGTAGAGACTCGAGCGCTCTGTACCAGAAAAGCGGGGTAAGGGAAGTACGCCGAATTCTTGGCGCACATTCTTGCACCAATTTCTCTCCTCCGCTTTCTGCTTAAGGCATTGATATTTGTTTTTAAAATTTTAGAATCGTAGAGCTCTGTTAATATCAAATTAGGAGTTCGTTTTATATCTTTTCTATTGTCATTGCGATCAATTTAGGTCGAAGGGTGTAGCTGTTTATTCTTGCGAACTTTTTGCAGATCGTGTTGGAAGTGTCAATGTCGGTAGGGGCCAATCCTGAAGTTCGGTAACTCATGATCAGACGCCAGAGAGCAAGCCTTATGCTTTTTGTACACAGGAGGTACAGTACTTTAGGTACTCCGTCTACGAAGAAATTGATCGCTCTTCTACTACTCTTCTAACAATCTATTTTTCCACAGCAACTATGTATTTGCATCCATTGTAAGTGTTACTCAATAAAAATCGAATATGAAAATTACACGTTGCTGCCAGATAATCTCGGTTTAAATAGTGGATACCAAGGCCCCTCGGGAGATATGATTAATAATCGTGCTTGTAGTTGATGAATCACAGCATGCGTGGTAGCCTCGTCCCAAGGCGTTTGTAGAAGCCTGAGATTAGCTAATCGGGTGATCATGTGAGTGCCAAGAACTGTAATATGTCATTTAAATATACAACCGCCTGGAGTATTTCCCTCCAAAATTATCGAACCCTGCAAAGTCGAACCAACCCCCCTGCAAAGTCGAACCAACCCCCCTGCAAATACTCTCGCCCTATATACTATCAACTTGTCCGAATACGTTAGTGTAGTCTTTTTTCAATTCCGGTACCACGCATTGTGATTCTATTAGCCAATGTGGGTAGTATTTCTACATGGTCAATAAGGTATACATTGAGAATCAAACTAATGCGGAGTGTGGGTTGTTGAAAATTATGCAATGCACATGAACCGAGACTATGAACCGAGACTATGAACCGAGATTATGGTATAAGGTGTGATGAGGAATCTGAGTTGTGGATACGTGTTGTGATAATGAGCAACCTTAATACTCGCACAATTTGCTAGCAGCTCATGTCTATAAATAGGTGGATGTTAGGAGCACATACTGTACATTGAATACAAGACATAAGAGTGAACAATACTATACAATCCCTGTGCATCTTTTCCGCATATGTTGCTGCATGGGTGGTATCCGGAATCAGTTTCTTATGGTGAAGCATATTATTTCCAAGAGTTTTATCATACTCCGGAGCTGAGTAGTTTTATACAACTATCTGGCAATAGCCTTGCCAAGTGGTATATGGTGGTGGAGTATAGCAGCACAACTTTCTACTGAGAGTCAAACTAATGCAGAGTGTAGCTGCCGGTAGCATCCGGAATGAGTTCCTCATGGTGAAGCATATGATTTCCAAGAGTTTTATCATACTCCGGAGCTGAGTAGTTCTATACACCTATCTGGCAATGGCCTTGCCCAGTGGTATATAGCGGTAGAGTATAGCAGTACAACTTTCTAGAGAGTCAAACTAATGCGGACGGAGTATAGCTGGTGTCCGGAATGAGTTTCTCATGGTAAAGTATATTATTTCTGAGAGTTTTATTATACTCCGGAGCTGAGTAGTTCTGTATAACTATCTGACAATGGCTTCGCCCAGTGGTATGTAGCGGTAGAGTATAGCAGTACAACTTCCTAGAGAGTCAAACTAATGCGGACGGAGTGTAGCTGGTGTCCGGAATGAGTTTCTCATGGTGAAGTATATTATTTCTAAGAGTTTTATTATACTCCGGAGCTGAGTAGTTCTATACAACTATCTGGCAATAGCTTTGCCTAATGGTATACTAGTGGCAGTGGAGTATAGGAGTACTACTTTCCACTGAGAGTCAAACTAATGCGGAGTGTAGCGGGCATCCGGAATGAGTTCCTTATAATGAGAAATACCATTTCCGAGAGTTTTATCATACTCCGGAGCTGAGTAGTTCTATACAGCTATCTGACAATGGCTTCGCCCAGTGGTATACTAGCGGCAGTGGAGTATAGCAGTACTACTTTCCACTGAGAGTCAAACTAATGCGGAGTGTAGCTGGCGTCCGGAATGAGTTCCTTATGATGAAGAATACTATTTTTGAAATTTTTACTATACTCCGGAGCTAAGTAGTTCTATATAACTACTTAGTAATGGCCTTACTAATAAGTATAATAGTATCGGAGTAGATGATAGTAGCACTGAGAATCAAATTAGAGCAGAATATAATATAGCTGGCATCCGGAATTAGTTTCTCATAGTAGAAAATATCATTTCTGAAAGTTCTGATTATAATCCAGAGGTGAGTAGTATAAAATATGTATATGTGACAAGCAATATACGACAAGCTGGAATGGTGTCATAGTTATATAAATAAGTGCTATATAAGCATTGCTAGTCAAGTGTCTGTTTGACCTAGTGGATAGTAACTGTCTGTATATTATTCTAAGAGTTATTAACTTCAATTCCAGTAAGTCCAACTCTTTTAGGTCCAACTCTCTCTGTCTTGAAGTTTAGTCTAACTGGCTAGCTATAGGTAGCTAACCAGTTACTAGTTACTGCCTACCCACCTATATTAGCCCCATTCTCCAGTAATTAACTAGTTACCTAATTGTAGGGAACGAGGCTATACCTATAAGGAACAATTCCGGATAAAAGTTCCTATAATTAATTGGCTATGCAGAGGTAGTAGAAGAACTTAATACTGGACTTACATAGCTGAGCGGCACCCCCAGCACCCCCTCAAGCTCTCCATAGGAAGTAGTGTATTTGATAAAAAAGTATACGGAATATTACAGTTCTATAATACATGCTCCGAATCCATTAAGATTTCGACCTCCGGCGCGAAATGGTTTTGCTCGAGATAGAATTGCAACAATGCCTCCAGGCGGTTGTATATTTAAATGACAGTTTTTATTATATTTACAGTTCTTGGCACTCACGTGATTACCCGATTAGCTAATCTCAGGCTTCTACAAACGCCTGGGGACGAGGCTACACTATACCATTGTAACAACTGTCATCATAGTAAATTACCATGGCAAACAGCTGCAAGCGAAAGGGAAGCAACGTGGAGGAGGGAAGTGGAGGGGAGGTTGAGAGAGTCGAGAATTGACTTGGTGTGGGTAAGGGGAGTGACGGTGGACCGGGTGGGCCTGGTGGATGTGGGGTCGGACCACTCGGGGCTGGTGGTAGAATTCAGGGGAGAGGAGGAGGTGGAAGAAGGGGAGAACAGGGTAGTGAGGGTTGACTGGGAGAGGATGGAAGAGGAGGTAGAGGGGTGGGGGGGGGGAGTGGGGGGGGAGGAAAGGAAGGAGTGGTTGGAGAGGGTGGGGGGAGGGACCGCATACGAGAGGCTGAAAAGGTGGAAGAGGTCCCTAGAGAAAGAGGTGAGAGTGGGGAGGAGGAGCAAGAGGTGGTGGACGGAAGAGATAGAGGAGATGAGAAAAGAAGTCAACAGGCTGGCACGGGGGGGGATAGGGGCCAGAGCGAGGTTGACGGAGGGGGTGACGGTGAGGGGTTGGAAGGCGGCGGTGCAAAGGATGAAGTGGAAGATCCGGGAGGAGAAGAAGAAGTGCTGGAGGGAGTTCGTAGAAGAGGAAGGGTATAGCGACCCGTGGAGGGTGGTGAGGGTGGCGAAGGACCCTTTCGGAGGAAAAGAGAGGATGGGAAGGTTGAAAGATGAGGAGGGGAGGGAGTTGGAGGGGGACGGAGAGAAGGTGAGGGCGCTGGTGGAGAGGAATTTTGGGTGGAGGGAAGAGGGGGAGGCAGAGGTGGGGGAGGAGGAGGGGAGGGGGAAGCGGAGGGGGAGGGGGATGAGAGGGAGAGGGAGAAAGTGGAAGGAGAAGTGAGGGCTGCGTTGCAGGGCACCAAAAACAATTCGGCACCGGGACTCCCATCGGGGATGAGTTAGTGAGGGAGATCGCCGAAAACTGGATCCGGAACAGGACCCCGGCGGAGTGGAGAGAGATGAGGGTCGTCATGATACCGAAGCCGGGCAAGGACATCAAGACGGCGAAAGCATGGAGGCCAATCAACCTGATCAATTGTATCGGGAAGATCGGGGAGAAAGTCATGGCCAACAGGCTGCAGAAAGAAGACCGACTCTTCCACAGGCTCCAGCTGGGAGCACGCAAGGGGAGGAATGCGATCCAGGCGATGGCAAGGGCGGTAACCAAGGTGCAGAGGTGCCTGCACAGGGGGGGGAGAGCAGCGTGGGTGACGGCGGATGTTAAAGGAGGCTTTAACATCGTGAGGAAGGAGGTGGTCCTGAGAAGGATTGAGGAGAGGGGGAGCGAGGGGGTGAGAAAGAAGCGGAGGTGGCTGGAGGAGTTTATGGGAGGCAGGGAGTTTGGAGTGTGGTGGGACGGCGAGGAGAAAGGGAGGGGCAGGTCGAACGTGGGGGTTCCGCAAGGGTCACCACTGTCACCGGTCATCTTCCTCATCTTCATGGCACCCACTATTGAGAAGATGGAGAGAAGGCTGAGAGGGGTGGCGATGGGGGCGGAGGTAGAAGTGCCATCGTACGTCGACGACCTGGCAGCAACGATCCTGGACTGGCACGGGTACTGGGATATGGGGCGGCTCAGGGAGAAAGTGAAGGTGGCAATGGCGGAGGTGGCGGAAGAAGATCAGATCCCGCTGGAGGAGTCGAAGTGGGAGATGATAACTTTCGGAGTGGGGAAAAGGTGGAAGAAGGAGGGGGAGATGCTGAAGTGGCTGGGAGTCATTTTCGACGAGAAGCTGACCTTCAGTGCGCATTGGCGAAATAGGCTGAGTAGGGCGAGGAGGCTGGCGGGGCACTCTCAGGACTGGGAAACCGGGACTGGGGGATGTCACCACGGAGCTGGCGGCAGGCGTACACAGGGATGGTGAGGGCGGTGGCGATGTGGGGGAGTGAGATCGGGTGGAGGGGCCAGAACGAGTGGAAGAAGGAGATGGAGCGATTACAGCTGCAAGTTTTGAAGAGAGCAGCTGGAGGGGGGAGAGGTGCCGGGGTGGAAGGGGTGAATGCGGTTTGCGGAGTGGAAGACGTGGAGACGGTCCTGGATGGCGCGCAAGCGAGGGCGATCGTCCGGGAGGTGGAGGCGCCGTCAGAGCTGGCGGAGCTTTGCACGGGCGACTTCGGAGGGAGTGAGGAGAGAGAGGAGGAGGCAAGAAACTGGAGAGACTGGGGGGTGCAGTGGGCGGTGGTCGAGAATGAGGGGTATGAAGCGGTGCTGGACCGCTGGCAAGGTCAGTGGGCGAGGTTCTCGGAGGAGGGGGAGGAGATCTCGTGGGGAGGGGGGTGTGAGAAGGTGGAGGTGGAAGTGGTGGAGAGGCGGAAAGGAGAAGTGGAGACGAGGGGGAGTGGGAAGCTGCGACCGGGGAAGCCGCGACCGGGAAGCCGCGACCGGGGAAGCCGCTACCGGGGAAGCCGCGACCGGGGAAGCCGGAAGAAAAAGGGCAGTCCTTTTCTCCGACGGCAGCAAGATCGAGGACAGCAAGGTGGGAGCAGGAGTGTGGGGGAGGTCGGCAGCGGTGGCGGAGGTGGTGGGGAGAACGGCGACGGTGTTCGATGGGGAGGTGAGGGGAGTGAGAAAGGCGCTGGGAGTGTGGAGGAGGAGGTCCCTGTACTGATCTGTTTAGACTCTGAGGCTGCCGTCATGGCGATCCAGAAGGCAGGCAGGGAGGGAAAGGGGAAAACCGAGGATGTGAGGAGAGTGGTGGATGCCGTGGCGAGGAGGAAGAAGAAGGGAGGGGACGCAAAACTGATGTGGGTCAAGGCTCATATCGGAATTGCAGGGAATGAGAAGGCTGATGAGTGGGCAAAGAAGGGGACGGCGGTGGAAGGGAAAGAGGTGGCCACCGGGAGCGGGGTGCGCCAGAGGATTAAGGCGTGGAGGAAGGAGAGGAGGGAGGTGGAAGGTTTCGGGAAGGGGAGAGTAATGGAGTGGAATAGGACAGCGGTGTCCAATTTCACAGCATTGCGACTGGAGAGAGGAAGATGCAGGGTGTGGTTGAAGAGGATGGGGGCGGCGGAATCGGAGAAGTGCGGCTGCGGGGAAGCACAGACGGGGGCGCACCTAGCCTTCCAGTGCAGTCAGCAGAGGTTTCGCCCAGAAGGCTTCAGAGAATGGGGGGATGTGGAAAAGAACTGGAAAAGGACGGCAGAGAATGGGGAGGAGTGGGATGAGTTGGAAAGGTTCTTTTTTGGGATCAAGTTATAGGAGCGCGCCGTGCGATAATTTTCGGGCCAGTTTGCGAAGGTGTGGAGGAAACTGCGAAATTTGCCGTCGGGGAAGTTTGCTTGCCGGGATGTGAAAGTGTGGGGAAGAGGGGAGGGGGGGGAGGGGGAGATATATAGTGGAGTCTCCCTGAGGCAGAAACCGGAAGGTCCGTCCGGAGGTTTCTGGAATCAGTAGATAGAAAGTTCTTTGTTAAGCCTGTCTCCGGGCTTGCCCAGGGACCCTGCCATGGCTTGGCGCTGTAAGCGGGGTTATGTAAAAGTTCAAGAAGCGAAAATTCAGGAGGCTATTAAGGGCCTTAAAGATGGTAAGTTCAAGTCAGTTTGGAGAGCAGCAGACTTTTTAGGACTAGCTGAAGCTATAGCGAGGAATAGATATAAGGGGAAGACTACTACTTATAAAGTTAGTCATGAGAGTCAGCAGCATCTAGATAAAGAGCAGGAGAAGGCAGTGGTAAGATATCTTGAGTGAATAGATAATATGGGATTTCCTATTGAGATAGAAACTTTGAGAGAGATTGCTACTAGTTTAATAATTAAATGCAAGGAGAGTATTAAGCAAGATTTAGGTAAAAATTGGGTACGCAGGTTTGTGAAAAGACACCCAGAGGTTAAGCAGAAGTTAGCAACAGCTCAGGAGCACCAGCGGGCAGCAGCAAATAATCTGGAAGTAGTAAAAAGGTTTATTCAGGCAGCACAAAAAGTGATAGCAAGGAATAAGATACCCACAGAAAATATATAGAATATGGATGAGAAAGAGTTTATGTTAGGAAGAGAAAGGAAATGCAAAGTACTTTGTAGAGTTGGGAGAAAGTATGTGTGAAAGAGGGTAGATGGAAACAGAGAAACAATTACAGATATTGAGACAATTAATGCAGCCAGTAAAGTATTACCTGCATATATTATATATAAAGGAAAAACTCATATAGCAGGATGGTATGCAGGTATAACTCCAGAAGATAAGAAAGCAAGATTTAACCACTCACTTAAGGGATGGACAGATAATAAATCAGTTAAGACTGTTTGCAGAATTATTTTTACCCCCTAGCAACGAAATTGTCTAAAAAAACTCATCATCTTGTATTGTTTCTAGATGGACATGCCTGTCATTGCTCTTGGGAATTTCTTTCATGATGTCTGGAGCATGATATGTTAGTGTTTTGTCTTCCTCTACACTTAACGCATCTTCTACAGCCTTTAAATGTTGAGTTATTTGTACCTCTACAACATGCCTATAGTCAAGAGGTAGATACCTTTACTAGAGAGAATTTTGATATTGTTAGAAAAGGAAATTTTTGACCAATGCTAAAGACAGCTCGAGAGTATGCCTTTACGGAGCAGAATATCAAGTCTGGATGGGCAGGAACTTGAATATATCCTAGCAACTATAGAATCCCCCTTAGTAATATGCAACATACAGCTATCAAAAAATACCTCTCTCCAGTACGTCCAATATCCTCCCATAGTATCTATACTCCTAGAACACCAAGAGCACTCAAAAGGCATATTACTCGCTTCATTCAATGACTTCCAAATACCTTTCAGTTAGAAATCAAAAAGTTATTTCTTTTACTCTCATCAGCAGTATTAGGAGCAATGACTGGGGTTGATATTGAAAGAGATATCAATATGAAACTCAAGCGGCGTAGTAAAAAACTCAAGACAAAGGACCAAAGATGTCTTCTGGTTATTGGGCCCATTACTGGAAAGGATATTATCAGGCTCAGGAAGCAGCTAGATATAGAGGAGCAAAAGAAGGAAAAACCGAAAAAAAAAAAGAATATCCAAGCCGAGGTCACAGCAACCACAGGCCAAAAACAAGCATCAACTATCCCAACATACTCTCAAACAAGCTAGAATTGCTTCAGAGTCACCAGAAGCCTGGTCTAATACAGATGACTCTGAAACATCTGATGCTGCCTCAGATCCCACTTTGGATACTATAGTTGATCAGACACCACTTCCACCCACAAGACATCAGCTCTTTCCTACTTCGTATCCACCATCTAGACCCACAAGAGCATCCACCACAATGGCTGTGAGACTTAGGAAATGATTCTGCAACAGTTAGATCTTCAAGTGTCTGTCCTTCCCAAATAGCTATGTTACCAAAATCACCCCACCTGAAAAATTTCTGTGTGCTTAAACAAGGTCTGAAATAGGTTTCTACATGTATCTAGATGCATTGTATTTAATTTGAAGTCAATTGAACAAGTCGTTGAATTTTAACAAGTCATTTATTAGTCACCCGAAAGTGCACAATATCCCGGTTATGCGCAATATCTCGGTTATGGGCAATATCCCGGTAGAACACAGTAATTAGCCTCAAACGTAAAAATATGGGCTTTACTCGCTTCCCACCACCAATGCCATCTCCGCAAGCGTATCCCCCCCTTCCTCCTTCGCCTGAGGAGGTCTTGTTAGCATCTCCTTCGCGCCAGGCCATCGCTTTCGCCCTACTTGGCATCTATCCATCAGGCAGTCCGTTGTCTCCTCTTCCCTCCTGCACCAGTGGCACTCCGGGCTGTCCAAACGAGGGTTATTCACACTCTGGTTTTACATCCTGCGCTCCCTAGATAGCGGCCAATATGAATCAATTCGAACCAAAAATCATTCCCATCATAAGGTCTATAAAGGTGTCCAATTCCAAGCTCTGTCCCTGGGGATTATACCGCAGCTAATTCGGCACAACGTAGAAGTTGCTGGGCACCCGTATCGGTAAACATGACCGATCTCGTACTTTGACAAATAAGAATTCACGCCGCTGGGGGTCATGTTCTAAGATATCTAATATAAGCGCCCATTCTTTTTTTTTCTTTTTTTCCTTTATCATTACTCGCATGCCGCCGTATGGGCTATGGCGAGACCCATTCCAGTTGCATAACCTCTTTGAGCATCTTGCTCACCATTCCCATCCCTGTACCACAAACCATCGAAAACACCAGGGCGCCAAATCCACCGTTTTTGCTCACATGTTGGAGATATATTTATGTGACCATCCCGGTTTCGGTTCGCATATATGAACTAGTAAAAAGAGCCTTAAAGGAGCCTTCAGCTCCCGGCTTTGTTGAGCTTCCGGCTTTGCGTTACCCGCCTTGAACACACATAAACGGGAACCGGACTCCAGCGAATGAGTCTCTGAGGTGTGGAGCTGACGGGGTTACGTTAGAGGATCCGTCATCGGACTGGATGGTACAGTGGAATAATGGAAGGAAGGAAAACTAGAACGTGGAAGAAAAGCAAATGAGGGGGAGGAGAGAAGCAGGCGTGAGGCTTTTTTTTTCTTTGGTTTTTTTAATATCATTGTTCGTATGCCACCCTATGGGATATGGCGAATTTTACGTACATTGTGGAGGAAATTGAGAAAAATGAAATAATAAGTGAGATAATAACATAAGAAAGTTCCCCATTTCTCGTCAAGTGGAAAGCAGAAAGCCAGCGTCAATGGGCAGAAAGTGGAATAGTAACGTAAGAAAGTCCGCCACCTTTACTCGTCAAATCGTTTCATCAGCGTTATTAGTAGATCATTATCTTTGTCTGTTCCTTTCGGGGGAGTCACGACGTCCTCCCTGCCCCCCGGCCAGAACCTTTTCCATACCTTGTAATTCTCCAGTAAGTGTGCCGTCCACTCTTCACTTTCCCCGCACCATCGGCACTCCAGTCCGTCGGCTTTGTCTATTCCGTAGCGCCATGCTCTCAGGCCTTTGCCGCCCAACAATCCGGCCATCGACTTCACGTGGTGTCCTAGTCTCTGTAGTGGCTTATAGGCGTGAGGCTGAGCCAAAAAGGGTAGATGGTCCGAACAGGGAAAGAGGGGTGGTGGAAGGAGACATCGAAAGCTTCCCTTGATGTCGTCGCATTGTGGCAATGTGGAAGGGTTGCGTAGAGATCATGAATGCGACGGTTACATTGTGTTCGGGTGAGGGGTGCTGTGAGTTTCAGGGTAACACCTACTCTGAACTTAGGATATTAGCACGATTGTCATTGCAGCGACATGGAGCGTCTTTTTTTTAATATCATTACTCGCATGCCGCCTGGACATGGAGCGTCGGTGACTACTAACCTGCCCATCCTTCAGGTAACGAATCTGTGTAGCACGGAGGTCGCGCTTAATCCCATCAATAGTGAAGTGGTTGTTCCATATAATCCATGAGAAAGGCTCAAGTAAACTCTTTCTATCCACTATGTTCGCGAGTCAGAACCCCACTTCGGTCACACACTCTGCGTAATTCATTCACATTTCATTCCCTCCATCCACTTGAAATGCACCACATTATCCGCAAATTTCTCCCCTTCAACCAGTGATATAACTTTACAATTCCATGCCGGTCATGCAAAACATGAGCCCTCTTCGCACTTTGTCTCTTTCCGAGTGTGGCAATTTTATGGTTCTTTTTGTGGTTGACGAAGAGAAGCTGAGTACTCAGATCCAAACTTATAGGTTTATTTATTTCGCATTGCCGTTCCAATGACATGCGTCCGGAGATTGGAAAACTGAAAGCTAACCGTAGAGCCGATATTTCCCGCCCACCCTGAACACCCATGTCTGCATTTCCGGAGACAAAGTGTAAAGGTGAAACGAATTCACATTTGTGATGTCTGTCTTAGGTATTATGGATACCATCTACTCTGGCATCTATCTCTGCCATGGTATATGTACCTGGGCCAGTAAACCTCTGCTCCAGTGTTAGTAACTTTGTCGGACCTTTCTTTCGTCATCTGGATGGCTTCCATTGGGGAATCCAGGATTTCTTAGCCACCAACAGGCATCGGTATGGGTTGAAGATTGCTTTTTTTCTTTTTTTTTTTTCTTTGTTGCATTTGCAACGAGGATTTCCAGTTTCCGTCAGTGGCATATTCGTAAACCAAAAATAAGGAATGGGATTTACTTCCAACCTATGTGTCGGTTTCAAAATGGTGGGAGGCTGTGTCAAACCGGACCAAGTTTGAGCATCAATTCAAGACCATGTTGCCATATGAGGCTCGTAGTATTGAGTAATTCATCGCCACAGCCGCCAGGACGGCACGCGATCACTGATATTATAAAAAAGAAAATGAGTAATTCGAAAGTGCTTAGTTAGTATTTGGTATTCGTCTGGCGATCGAGAGCTTTCTTAGAGTCCAAATTGTCGCCTAGTTTCGATAGCAAAAATCGAATAAAGCCAGACAAACCTATGTGTGAAAGACTCATCTCGACCTTTTTTCATCCGTGGGGAGACTGCAGTTTCGGGATCTCCAGTCCATGATCATCTGACTTGCTCCGCACCTCCTTATCTTTTTTTTTTTTTTTTTTATCATTTTAACCTTCCCTAGCACCCAGTTGCCGAGTTCGTTCCCATTTCACCCTTCGCTCTGCAGTGCGACAGTTCAGCATCGATACAATTTTTAGGTGGACCGCATCTAAATATATATGAGGGGCAGCTGCTCTATATTTGTTCCCACATCCAGATCCAATGCATTAGAAGTGGCGGGGAGGAGGACGATGGCGAGGAGGGGGGAGCAAAAGGCAGGAGCAAAAGGCGGAAGCAACATCCCCGACCCTGGCGAAGCGATGAGTGCTAGGGTGGCGAGAAAGTCGTGGCATAGCAGACACGGTGAACAGGTGAGTAAGGATGAGGGGAGTTCAAGTTTCCCACGCCTGTCTGCTCGCAATCTCAATAAATAGCCGGTGTACAGAATCATTCAGCTAGCTCCTCTAGCATCATTAACAACCCTGCAGGTCCGTCAACAGGTGAATGTTACCAGCCGGTCGCGGACGCCCTGAACTCCCCTCTGTTGGAATATACGGCCTGAATTGCGGCTCTTGTCGACTTTCTTCGCGAACATTGTTTTTCGGACTCTTCCGTTTTATTTCTTTGGAGCGTTTTCTTTGTACTCCGTGCAATTGCACCCCGGAATCCCCTGTCTTTTTCCGTCAACGCTCAATGGTCAGTTCACAGCCTGATTTTGTCTATATACGCCCCTCCCGCAGCTGTTCCTTAGAAAGACAATTCAATATTCCTATTTCACTCACCAGCGCTTCTTAAGACTCTTTTTTTTTTTTTTTATATCATTAATCGCGTGCCGCCCTACGGGCTATGGCGATGGTGTGCTAGATACATAGGAAAAAAGGTTAAAGTCACGCCTCCCGAAACAGCCCGCCTAAAAACACCAAGCCTACGCCCCCAAGCCTATCCACCCCTTACACTTCTACGTACATGTATTGCCCGCGGACTCTCCAATAGCGCGGGTGGAGCCCGATATGGACCCTACAACCTCCCCCTCCCCGGCTCATAACGGACCGCGTCAAGCCATCTCCCGCTCAGCCTGACTTTCCCCTCCTCCTTGATTTCCTTCCCCAGGTACACAACCACCGAACTCGTCTTTTTCCCCTCCTCCACCAGAATCGACTTTTTTCTCAACCAGCGAATCCCCCCTATCTTTCCCATCCCCGGATTCGCTGCCTCCAGCCAAGCCCTAACCTTCCCCAACTCCTTCCGCAAGGCAACGCCGGCTTCTTAAGACTCGTAACCTCGCTCACTTTCAGCATCTTGTGGCTCCAAGTCACCCAAACTGACCTAGTTACTTTCTGAGAACAAGATCAACAACGACCTTCGGCAACGCGTTCAGCTTGATGTGTTTACACGAGACAACAAACTGCGCTCACAGATATCCCTCAACTGCTGAGGACACCTTTGTACGCCTTTCCTCTCTGTATTCGACCAGAAACAGACTTCCATGACGATCTGCGAGAATGCGGGCATGTGGGTTCCAGGGCTACGCCTGGCAGATCTTTTCGGGCGCCAATGGGCTTGGCCACACCAATTGCGGTACTCAGGGCGTCTGCATGCCAATTGTTAGAAACCATGAGCCGAACACACGCGAAACAGTCCGAGCGAAACAGTCCGAGCGAAACAGTCCGAGTGTGTAAAACATCCGAACATCCGCGATGGCCTAAGCACTCCGAACATCCGCGATGGCCTAAGCACTCCGAACATCCGCGATGGCCCAAACACTCCGGACTGAGTATTCCATATTAGGCAGTCCAAATACTTAGCTGTTCTGTTCACTGGTTTTGTATGCAACTTCGTGTTATAGAGTTTTTGTATATATATGGGCTCTGGAAGCCCCGTTCTTCATTGATCATTAGAATCGAATACACACATCTCTGAGCCTATTCCTCTGTACTCCTTTTCACAGGTTATGAGCCCGGACTGTGCAATATAGTCCACCGCATTTAAGTCGCACTTTTTCACACACTTGCACTCCTTGCTCGCACTCCTCACTTGTGCTCCTCGCTCACATTCCTCGCTTGCACTCCTCGCTCGTGCTCCTCGCTTCTCGAATCCCTCGAGCTCACCTGCTCTCCACGTCTACTACTGCAAACATCAAATCATCCTACAATGTCTGGATCCACCTCCACCACTGCTGATGTCTTTCGTCATAAACATGGACAAGCTCCCATGCTTACAACCTCAAACTACCAACAATGGAGCGTGGCCATGAAGTTCATTCTCAAGGCCTGCAATCTCTGGGAAATCGTCAATGGCACTGAGCATGCCCCAGAACAAACTACCTTAGCCTCCCGAGCATCACGAGCATCAAGCAGTGCCGGACCATCCACCTCAGGCCCCAATACAAACTCAGAAGCTCTAGCTAAGTTTACCAAACGCTCTAATCAAGCTGCTTCAATTATTTTCGGCTCTCTGACACTATCTGCTCAAGCTTATCTTGGAAATGCAGATGAGCCTACTGAGATGTGGAAGGCCCTCAAGCAAAGACTTGACACAGTTGCAAACCGCTCTGGTATTAACGCAATTCAGATGGCCTTTGGAAACGATAAAATGGGTGAACATGAGAAAGTATCTGCATGGATTAGCAGACTCATAGGTTACCAAAATGCGTTGACCCACACTGATGACCCTATTACTGACAGAGGAATGGTCAACCACATCCTCCGCCATCTCTCACCCAAATTTTCAGGCATACGTCGTGTAATAGCAGAGAAACCAATTCCAGAACAGACTATCAACTATGTCCTCAGTACCCTTGTTGACTATGAAACTCAGCTCGAACCAATAACCACTACTACCGCCGGAGCACTGGCAACGAATAGCCGTGGAGGAGGCCGTGGCCGTGGCCGTGGCTACAGATCAGGACGTGGCGGCCGTGGCGGATATAGAGTCAACAAGAGAGATACCCAGTCTAAGCGAATTGCAGGAGTATGTTGGTACTGCACAAAAGAAGGACACAAAGCAGAGGATTGCAGATTACAGAAGAAGGCAATTGAGCTCAAGAACAAAAGAGAGAAACTGAGCCCCGCATCCAATACAGATGATTCCAACAAATCGAGTGCTAACCTGACAAGGATGTATATTGCCAAAGCCTCTGCAACTAGAGCTACCCTCACCAATTGTCAACGAAGAACCTGGTACATTGACTCTGGAGCCAGTGACCACATGTGCTCCACTCTGTCAGACTTCACAAGCCACAAGACACTTGCAAAGCCACGTAAGGTACTACTGGGAGACAACTACACAATTTTCGCTACAGCAATAGGAACCATGACTATTCAGGGTAATGAACGGTGCATGACTCTTGAATCAGTGTTATATGTTCCAGATCTCAAATGCAACCTCTTCTCAGTAGCAAAAGCAGAGGATGCAGGTTACAGCACATTATTCAAGTCAGGCACCTGCAGGATTGCAGATGAACAGGACCGACCAGTCATCACTGTCAAACGTCGAGATGGAATGTACGTAATTAACCTCCGAAAAACCCACGCCGTGCCTGCCACCGCCGTGCCTGCCACCACCGTGCCTGCCGCTGCCGTGCCTGCCACCACCGTGCCTGCCACCACCGTGCCTGCCGCTGCCGCTACCGTGCCTGCCACCACCGTTCTGGCTAAAGGTACACTCGAGCTCTGGCATTACCGCCTAGGACACCTGAATACAGCTGCTGTTAAGACGCTCGCCAATGGTCTTGCAACTGGCATAGAGCTGCGAAAGGCAGAGCTATCCAAAGATGGCAGTCCCTGTTTTCCATGCCTGCAAGGCAAACAGAAGGTCACAATCAATCGAACACCCTCTGAGAGGGCAACTGAGCCCCTCCAACTCATTCACTCTGACTCTGCTGGTCCATTCCCAGTCACACCTGGAAACTCTAGGTACTTCCTCCTCTACATTGATGACTATTCACGCATGACATGGGTATACATCCTTGAATCCAAAACAGTTGAAGAGGTCTGCAGTGCTTTTCAAGACTTTAAAGCACATGTAGAGAAGGAAAGTGGGAGAGTTATCAAACGTTTCAGGTGTGACAATGGCAAGGGAGAATATGACAACCGCAGATTCCGAGGTATTCTGTCAAGCAGCGGTATCTCCTATGAACCCAGCGCACCCTACACTCAGCATCAAAATGGAGTCAGTGAAAGAAAAATTAGGACTATCAAGGAGATGGCAGTGTCTATGAGGTGTGCTGCTAAGCTTGATGAGGAATTCTGGGCAGAAGCTACTGCAACAGCTGTGTATATCTTGAACAGGTCACCTACACGAGCTCTCGAGAACAAAACGCCCTATGAGGCCTGGTATGGCAAGAAACCGGCCCTGCACCACCTGCGCATTTTTGGATGTCACGCCTATGCACATATCCCAAAACAGAAGCGTCGTACCATGCAAGCTAAGTCACAGCAGTGCATCTTCATCGGCTATTCACCTACTACAACCAAGCAGTGGCGAGTTTGGGACCCACAAGGCCGTCGGGCATACATTGTAGCTGACGTGGTATTCGACGAGAGAAAACCAATGGGCATCACCACAGCTGAGCAGCTGAATGCACCTACCAGCTGCAGTACAGAAGAGCTACAGGATGTTAACATGCCTGACATCTGGCCAGAAGACAGAATCACTGAGATTGCTGATGAACCTACGACGCCGGCTATGACGCCAGGTGCGACACTGCCTATGACTCGGATACCGGCCACGATGCCTCAACGGACAGAGCCTGACATACCACGCCTACGTCTTGGAGAAGAAATCATTGAGAAACGCCCACGCCGCTCGCGTGCTGCAGCTACCAGTTCTATGACTGGTAAAGACCCCAATGCCGACCAGATGGCTAAGCACCACACAATCCACGTGTCCACTGTGCATACTGATGCAAGTGAAGAGATATCTAGGTGCTGTCACGCACTAGACTCTGGTACTCTACAAGCTACACCTGACGAAGGGAGGCTTGAAGCTCTCAATGCCCTGGCAGATGCTCTGTGGAGATCTGGCCATACCATGACAAAAGCTTTTCAAGCCCAGGGACCAGTAAAGGAGGCAATTGGTGAACCGACTAGCTACCGGCAAGCCATCCAAAGCCCTGACTGTGTTCAGTGGGAGCAAGCTATGGGCGAAGAACTTAACTCGCTGCTAGAAAACCAAACATGGGAGCTTGTTGACCAAGCTCAGGTACCTGAGAGCAAGAGTGTGATTGGCTGCAAATGGGTGTACAAAGTAAAGCAGAATGCTGATGGCAGCATAAGATATAAAGCCCGCCTTGTGATTAAAGGCTATGAGCAGAGAGCAGGAGTTGACTATGAAGAAACCTTTGCCCCAGTTGCTAAGTTTGCTACTGTTCGAATGCTAATGGCGATTGCTGCAGAACATGACCTTGATATTGATGAAATGGATGTCATTACAGCATTTCTTCACCCTGAACTCGATGAGGAAGTGTATATGGAGCTACCCGAAGGCTTCAGCAACAGCTCCAACAGCAACCAAGTCTGCAAGCTCCGAAAAGCCCTCTACGGCCTCAAACAGGCACCTCGAGCATGGTATGCAGACATCGATGCATATCTAATATCCATTGGCTTCCAGCGCTCAACAGAGGATTCAAATCTCTACATCATGTCTGGAATTTTACTGCTGCTCTGGGTTGACGATATCTTGATCTTTTCATTCAATCCTACACTCAAAGATCAAATTAAGAAGCAGCTCGCTAGCAAATACAACATGAAGAATCTTGGAGCAGTAAAGTTATTCATTGGATTTGAGATTACTCGAGACCGCCCAAATCGCATAATCTGGCTCCACCAAACTAAATACATCAGCAGTATTCTTGTATATTTCGGCATGGATCGATGCAAGAGCCTTTCCACTCCTCTCGACTCGAATGTCAGACTACAAACAGATAGTACTGCTACTCCTACACCAGCCGAAATACGCCAATACCAGTCACTTGTTGGAAAGCTCATGTATGCAATGCTTGGAACTCGGCCAGATCTAGCTTACACAGTATCTACACTTGGACAGTTCAGTGCTGCCCCCTCAGCTCAACACTTAGCAGCTGCAAAGCGTGTTCTTCGATATCTTCAACACACCCGACAACATGGCCTACTATTTCAAGGCTCAAGGTCAAGTTCGAGCTCAGCTACTGAACGGATTATAGGCTATCATCATCCTATAGGGTATAGCGACTCTGACTGGGCCGGTGATATTGACACACGCAAATCAACCTCTGGCTATGTTTTTACCCTCGCTGGTGCTGCGATCTCCTGGAAGTCTAGAAAACAGCCTACAGTAGCTCTTTCCACAACCGAAGCTGAATATATGGCAGCTACAGAGACCTGCAAGGAAGGCATATGGCTACGAAGGCTATTCGATGAAATCAAGAGCAAGTGGGAGACTGGATGCAACAATCAACAACATGAAGGGCAACTTATTCGAATAGACAACAATGGGGCTATTGATCTAGCTAAAGACCCTAAGCATCATGATAGGACTAAGCACATTGCAATCCGTCACCATTTCATCCGTGAAGCCATTGAATCTGGTGCAATCTCACTCAAGTATGTCAAAACCAATGAGAACCTAGCGGATATTTGCACAAAAGCATTAGCACGCACGAAACATGAATACTTCATGGAAGGAATGGGAGTTAAGCAATTTAGGTAACTTGGGGTAGTACTCTTTCTCTCACGTAAGCTTTTTTCCCATAGGGTTTTTGCTACGGAGGTATGCATAAGGCATCGAGAGTTTTAAGGAGGCTACAGGATCAGAACAGGAACACGCAGTTGAGTGGGAGTGTTAGAAACCATGAGCCGAACACACGCGAAACAGTCCGAGCGAAACAGTCCGAGCGAAACAGTCCGAGTGTGTAAAACATCCGAACATCCGCGATGGCCTAAGCACTCCGAACATCCGCGATGGCCTAAGCACTCCGAACATCCGCAATGGCCTAAGCACTCCGAACATCCGCAATGGCCTAAGCACTCCGAACATCCGCGATGGCCCAAACACTCCGGACTGAGTATTCCATATTAGGCAGTCCAAATACTTAGCTGTTCTGTTCACTGGTTTTGTATGCAACTTCGTGTTATAGAGTTTTTGTATATATATGGGCTCTGGAAGCCCCGTTCTTGATTGATCATTAGAATCGAATACACACATCTCTGAGCCTATTCCTCTGTACTCCTTTTCACACCAATGGTGGGCGCTAGGAAGCGACCGAGCTGATGGCAGATGGAAGGATAGAAGAGGTACCGTAAAGTGCATTCTGCGGTACTGGTAGGCCGTGACAGGGTGGTAATGGAAGTCAACACGAAAGTTAGTTCCTGAGCGTGTCAGGGATGGTACAGCACTCACCTAAATCACTCTAGAGTCAATTCCACGGAACACGAGTAAAAGAGGGCAGTTGTGCTGCGATGGAGGATGACGCGTCCTCCTATGGAAGCGAAGACAAACTCGCGGGAGTTCGTGCTAGCGGGAACAGACCTTTGGTGTGCGCTGTGCTTGGCAGACCTCTACACCTCACACTGTACTGTATGAAATGACATGTTGTATTAGTCGTTACCTGGAAGGGCGCATAACCTGGCCACCTTACACGAACTCCGCTATGAATACGCCTTTGTATTCGATTTGTACATGAGCTGTCTCTCACGTGTCCTGTGAGAAATGATACCGAAGGTACCGTAGCCCTTTGTATATCCCTCTAATCTTGAACTTTTCTTACCTCCTTTGATTCACTAAGAGACTGACTACGTTCATCCCCCTACCATCAGTCCGAGTACAGCAGTTAGGCCCAGGATTTGGTAAGTGTCAACTTGCAATTTTATCAATTGACTATCAGAGAGTGTACCGTGAGCTAGGAGTGAACCAAACTATTGTTATGCTGAAGAAAACATATTGCGACATTTCAGCATGGAATGAAACAAGGCATGAAAGAAACAAGGCATGAAAGACAGTGATTGGCAATTTGTGTTGCTAGGATAATCCACAACAGCAAAACAGATAGACAGGGCATACAAAGAACAAAACAACATCTTAACTCTGAATTATGCAAACGGAAACCTTATACCAGACCCCCCCCGGGTGAATGTTCCCTATACTTTCTTGCATATATGCACTTCGATGTGCATCCTTTCATACTTTGAGCTGGAAGGTTGAAAACTATATAGGACCATCCCCTGCTCGACTACCTACCTGTGGGACCGAGATTCTCTCCTATTCCCCGGGTGAGTTTACATCCACGTCTGCTTGTACAGCAAGCAACCGTACTACAGAGTGATGGCCTTGCTCAAGGGCATGTGCAAGCGGAGTTTTGCCCTCGAGATCCGTGCCACTCACGTCCACATCAGCACGTTCAAGAAGCAAGCGCACTACTGCCTCACGGCCTCGTTCGGCGGCGTATGAAAAGGGAGTCCGCTTCTGTGTATCCTGCGCATTTATGTCGACATCAGCTCGCTCAAGCAGCAAGCGCACTATTTCCTCATGGCCATCCCAGGCGGCATATGAAAGCGCAGTCTGGCGGTAGGGATCTCTCGCGTTTACATCGACATCAGCCCGCTGAAGCAGCAAGCGCACTGCTGCCTCATGGCCTCCCGCGGCGGCATATGAAAGCGCAGTCTGGCGGTAGGGATCTCTCGCGTTTACATCGACATCAGCCCGCTGAAGCAGCAAGCGCACTACTGCCTCATGGCCCCCTCGGCGGCATATGAAAGCGCAGTCTGGCGGTAGGGATCTCTCGCGTTTACATCGACATCAGCCCGCTGAAGCAGCAAGCGCACTACTGCCTCATGGCCTCCCTCGGCGGCGTATGAAAGGGGAGTCCTCTCTTCTTCATCTTGCGCGGTTACATCGACATCAGCTCTCTCGAGCAGCAAGCGTACTACTGCCTCATGGCCTCTCTCGGCGGCGTGTGAAAGGGGAGTCCTCTCGTCTTCATCTTGCGCATTTACATCGACATCAGCTCTCTCGAGCAGCAAGCGCACTACTGCCTCATGGCCTCTCTTGGCGGCGTATGAAAGGGGAGCCCATCCTCCTCCATCTTGCGCGGTTACATCGACATCAGCTCTCTCGAGCAGCAAGCGCACTACTGCCTCATGGCCTCTCTCGGCTGCGTATGAAAGGGGAGCCCTTCCTCCTACATCCTGCGCGGTTACATCGACATCAGCTCTCTCGAGCAGCAAGCGTACTACTGCCTCATGGCCTCTCTCGGCGGCGTGTGAAAGGGGAGTCCTCTCGTCTTCATCTTGCGCATTTACATCGACATCAGCTCTCTCGAGCAGCAAGCGCACTACTGCCTCATGGCCTCTCTCGGCGGCGTGTGAAAGGGGAGTCCTCTCGTCTTCATCTTGCGCATTTACATCGACATCAGCTCTCTCGAGCAGCAAGCGCACTACTGCCTCATGGCCTCTCTCGGCGGCGTATGAAAGGGGAGCCCATCCTCCTCCATCTTGCGCGGTTACATCGACATCAGCTCTCTCGAGCAGCAAGCGCACTACTGCCTCATGGCCCCCCTCGGCGGCATATGAAAGCGCAGTCTGGCGGTAGGGATCTCTCGCGTTTACATCGACATCAGCCCGCTGAAGCAGCAAGCGCACTACTGCCTCATGGCCTCCCTCGGCGGCGTATGAAAGGGGAGTCCTCTCTTCTTCATCTTGCGCGGTTACATCGACATCAGCTCTCTCGAGCAGCAAGCGTACTACTGCCTCATGGCCTCTCTCGGCGGCGTATGAAAGGGGAGTCCTCTCATCTTCATCTTGCGCATTTACATCGACATCAGCTCTCTCGAGCAGCAAGCGCACTACTGCCTCATGGCCTCTCTCGGCGGCGTGTGAAAGGGGAGTCCTCTCGTCTTCATCTTGCGCATTTACATCGACATCAGCTCTCTCGAGCAGCAAGCGCACTACTGCCTCATGGCCTCTCTCGGCGGCGTATGAAAGGGGAGCCCCTCCTCCTACATCCTGCGCGGTTACATCGACATCAGCCCTCTCGAGCAGCAAGCGCACTACTGCCTCATGGCCTCCCTGGGTGGCATATGAAAGCGCAGTCTGGTCGTAGGTACCTCTCACGTTTAGATCGACATCAGCTCGCTCAAGCAGCAAGCGCACTACTGCCTCATGGCCTTCTTCGGCGGCGTATGAAAGGGGAGTCCTCTCCCGTGTATCTTGTGCGTTTATGTCGACATCAGCTCGCTCAAGCAGCAAGCGCACTATTGCCTCATGGCCTCTCCTGGCGGCATATGAAAGCGCAGTCCGGCCGCCGGAACCTCTCGTGTTTACATCGACATCAGCCCGCTCGAGCAGGAGGCTGGCTACAGCCCCGTCGCCTCCCATCGCAGCGTACATCAGCGGCGTATTACCCCCGTCGCATTCGATATTTGACTTTACTCCTGGGTCTCCTAGTAACGTGTGCAGAACACCCTCGCTTCCAAAATAAGCAGCTGCATGGATCCCACAAAACTTGATATTATTTATCCAACGCCGCTCGCGCCATCTATCAAAAGACATGTACCGAGACCCCATGGATTCCCACAATACACGAACCCCTGCGCCACTATCATGTCGAAACAGCTTGAGGGCTAGGATACGGACCAATTCATCGCATTGCTTTCTCGCGTGGTGGCCCCACTGACACGCCGCATAGCTCAGTAACCCGAATTCCGATTTCAGTCGACGAAGGACTGAGAGTGAGGAAACTGGAGCAGCTAGAGCACTGAAATTCAGATATGTTAAACATGTCCTAGCAAGAGAAATGTGGCCGGTTGGAAAGTGTTTTTCGTGGCTTGACCTAAAATACTCCTGGAGTGTATAGTGCACTAGACGCACAGTGGATGTCTCATCGTCGACAATAACTAAGCCACAGCAGCAGTCAAGGAACGTCTTTTCAGAAGGAATATTGTCCTTATCCAGCGATGTATGTTCGTCCTCTACAGCTAGAGCATGGCGGAGCTCTATCACTTGTAGCGGTCGTTCGGCTAGGCATGTCCACATAAGCGCTTTCATACCTAGTTCAGCTCGGCTCGGTGACTGTTGAATCCTGACAATAGTCACCTCGTAGGCGGCGTGAAGGTCACTGGGTAGATTGCGAAGTGCAGATCGCCTCTTCGATATCGTCCGTTTCTGTAAGATCATAGCCATTTGTAATGCAGGCAGTAGAAACCTGATAAATAAAAACCATTAATATGAGAAAGACGTGGATAGCAGTTTTAAAACATACATTCCCTGAGAGTTCTTCAATAATACATCTAATATTTCCTCCTTTAAAGTGCTATTCATGCTAGTATTATCTAGCCACGGATCACTGTCAATCTTGTGCATGAGGTATCTCCGGATATCAGCCTCGTTGGCTACAATCTCTAAGGACTCCAATTGCTTCCCAAGACTTCGACCCACATGGTCTTTGACATGTGGGCGCCCGGTGAACAATAATCGTACTGTGCCGATGTCACGATTAGTCGAAGAACCGACATGTAGTATGCCCAAAAGTTCTTTGGTCAGTGCTAGGAACTGTGTCCTTGTTTGGTCTTCCATCTCATCAATTGCATCAACGCAGATAAAAGTGAGGTCAAGAGTTTTTAAACACTCCTTCAGCATAGTCACAGCATCAGGAAGCTCCAAGCTTGCACCTAACTTTTTAGCGGATTCGAACTTCTTTAGGACTGCGTCAGGTGCAAGTTGAGAGGATGATGTAAATTTCAGAATCAACTGCCTTACGAGACTGCCGAGTAGGTGCAGAAGGGTTTGCTCCTTCTGGTCCCGATAATCACAGTAGAGATATATGGTAGCTGTTCTTGGTTGCTGGGCAGCTAGACATACTAAATGGTCGACAATAACAGACCTTTACAAACTGTTAGTGAACCTGTATTACCGTGCATCAAGCAAATTATTATGACCAATGACCACTAGATAGACCTACGCGATAACCGTTTTTCCAGCCCCCGGCATCCCATAGCAGCCTAATACCCGGCTAGTTTGCGTTTGTTTAACGCTGTCCACCCAAGATCTAAACTCCTCTGTCTCAAGAATCCAAGTTCCGGTATTTTCAAACCGACTAGATCTGACATCTTGATGTCTCTTCTGGGGGTCAAGTGGGACAACCATCCCAGAAGCTTCTCCATATTTTCAGCTGCGCAAGAAGTAAGTTTGTGCATAAGGACCACGCGAGGTTAAAGTTCTAACCACATACCGTCTATACTCTGTTTCATGTTTTCTACACAATGCTTGATTTGACGCATATCAATAGTTAATTGGTCCAGTGTCGAAACGAAGGCCAATACCTCGCCAAGCGTGGTGCTCATTTTCGTCATCTCAGCTGGGATAATGGGGAACATCGACATAACGGAGTCCATTTGCTGCTTTTGCTGTGATAAACCCGCCATGACCTCGCGTGAAGTCTTAGAAAGGAGTTCACTGTGATGAATTAGTAATGGATTCAAGAATAATGTTGTCTAGGAAATTGGAATACCAATTCGCAATGGTCAGCGAAAATTCAATTGTTTGGGTGCAGCGATGCAATGTCTTCACCGTCTCAATGCAATCCTGCTTCTTGAAGGGCCATTTCAAGCGATCGCTAAATCCTCCTGACGTTTTCCCCCCAGATAGTTGAAACTTGACCAAGATTGGATGAAGACTTTCAATCTTGCTTTTACAAATCCCGATTACCACACACAAAGCGGACGTCTCCCCAAAATTCCCTTTGATATCCTCTCCTCTTAGAAATGTGATGAGATGTTCAAGGCTATGACTCAGTGCTTGGATCTCTGTCAGCAAGTCCCGCGCATCCTGCGGGGCAGACTTGACCTGGCTCGTGTAATTTGTCAGGATCTTCACAACCTCGATCGCTAAAGCAACGAAACCAGCAACACCACTCGAAATGGAAATGGGATCCATTTGCGGAGGTATGCGAATTCGCCGAATTGATGGAAGAATATCGTATTCTCGATTTACTGGTTGCGATAATTGGCACTTGCACGTATGTTCTGATTAGGAATAAATGTGGGTTGATACTAGTCTCGTAACCAAACGCTGATACAACGATTATGCTCCGTAGAGACTCGAGTGGCTGTGCGGCTCTGTACCAGAAAAGCGGGGTAAGGGAAGTACGCCGAATCCTTGGCGCACATTCTTGTACCAATTTCTCTCCTCCGCTTTCGGCTTAAGGCATTGATATTTGTTTTTGAAATTTTGGAATCGTAGGGCTCTGTTAATAGCAACTTAGAAGTTCGTTTAAATCTTTTCTATTGTCATTGCGATCAATTTAGGTCGAAGGGTGTAGCTGTTTATTCTTGCGAACTTTTTGAAGATCGTGTTGGAAGTGTCAATGTCCGTGGGGGCCATTCCTGAAGTTCAGTAACTCAGACGCCAGGGAGCAAGCCTTATGCTTTATGTACACAGTAGGTACAGTACTTTAGGTATTCCGTCTGCGAAGAAATTGACCGATCTTCTACTACTCTCCTAACAATCTATTTTTCCACAGCAACTATGTATTTGCATCCATTGTGAGTGTTACTCAATAAAAATCGGATATGAAAATCGTCAGATATTCTCGGTTTAATTAGTGGATGCCAAGACCCCTCGGGAGATAGGATTAATAATCGTGCTTGTAGTTAATGAATCACAGCATGCGCGGATACGAGGTGGGAATTCCTGGTCATACTTATTCGCGGATATTTACAATACAATTATCCCTTCCGCAACATGATTACATAAGTAGTTGGCAACTATTTTCTACTTAGACGTCGACTTGTTGCAGCCTATGGGCGAACTTTCCTGATTCGCGAACAGGCTAGTCCAATCGGGAACCCTATTTCAGCACAAGTGCTATGCTGCGAGGTACCTCTATCAGCCACCAGCCTGTCCTCGTCCGCAGTCGAGAACATAATTGTTTCGTTGCGGATAATTCTGTCTAGCTGGCAAATCGTCAGTATCAGCGCATGTACTTACTCGAATAAGCGCTAATTGCTGCTTCTACAGGTTAGGATGGGAGAATTGTAATCATAAGTATATTATTATTGGAAGAAGAGCCTAGAAAAGATTTTAAAATGTGCTCTAGGTATGCTACTTGCTCTGAGCGAAATTGCAGAGTGTTATATTTACAGGCAGAAAAATCCCGATTCCTCTGCCATTTCTGGTACTACTTGTACTCGTATTGAATCAGAATCTTCGAGGTGGCAGGGATTGCGTTGACGCCAAGCATCTTAATTCGGGTTGTTATACTCTGTATTGCCCCATTAGGTAGGCAGTCAACTATGGTGGCAGGGACAGGCACCTAGTCTGGTTAACAGGCACCGTACAAAGCTAGGACAAGCGCGCGCACTACAACAATTACACATCCACTCTAACTAACTTACACACTTCAACCTCACAAAGCCATGCCTACCACAACACAATCAAGTAGCTACTGCGACATCAAATTATGAGCGGAAATTACAGGGAGAAACCAGAAACAAAGGTAAATAAATAAAAACATTAATGTAAAAATCTCCATATTTATTGAATAAGGCAATTTTTTCATCAGGTTAAGTATCAAGTTATTCCCGACCTGGTATAGCCCCCGAGCAGCCTCCGGCGAGTTGACTAGCCACGTGATAGCTATTAGCATGCCCTTGGATATTAGCACTGAATTCCTTACGTCTTTTTTTTTTTTTTTTTAATTTCATTAATCGCTTGCCGCCCTTTGGGCTATGGCGATGTTAATTCCTTACGTCGACTGAGACCCCTACTGCTTCTATAAGCCTCTTTACCTTGTCATTATTGCAGTCCTATCTGTTGTCTTATGTATGTCGGTATTGAAGTCACTATCATATTAAATTATCAGAATTACAACTGTTCGCTGGCAAGTTGCAACAGTAAGTTGCTCCATCATTCTTTTCCCACGTCAATTGTTCCCACTGCAATATACATAAGCAAGACTAATTTTGGAGCAACACCCGTGCTCTCCTGTCTATGCTATCCTTCCGGTGTACGGTTAGGCTATGTTGCTAGATTAGAGATTTTTAGATTAGAACATTCGTAGGTTCCGGTACAGGGGATAAACATGCTCCTAGTCGGTGAAGATTTGACATGCCGCAATAGGAACTAACAGGGAGTAGTCCTTGGTAACCAGCATGCAGCGATCGAACCGAATTACAGAATACTCTCGAAATGCACCAACAGCCATGGGCAGCGCCAATAGCGGTTGCAGAACCGAACAGCCACAGTTCTACAGCACTCTACACCATTCTGCAGAATTCTGCAGCTTCTTTCCATGTCTTCAAGTATCTGGCTATTTCATCATGTATGTTTCTTTGTCGTCATGTTCAAGTCCATGAACTATTCGTGTGGAGTCATACCTACTCACTCCTGTTCACTATCTCTCATCTATATATACCTCTCCTACTTGCCTGTATGTAGTCTCCACTGGTCAGCGTTCTCTCTCCTAGTGTGATTCGCCTCTCTCTGTGCCTTTAATATCATAGCACCGGCGATCGTAGCCTCCGTCCTACTTACCCTCAGTGCTGCCTCTTTACAAGATTGCCATTCTTTGTACCTTCCGCAAGAATAATCTCTTCTCATTCAGCGGCAAGCACGCTGGGTCTCTCGCCTCATTCACTAACTATCTCGCCACCATCACTGCTACCGTCCCCCTCCTAAACACACTTGCCCTCTTTTGCCTCTGTTGTTCCCTGTCAGCATCTCCACCCGCATCCAAACCGCCGGCTCATCTTTCACATGCCATCAATCTCGAATTGCAATCCACTCCGTACCCACGCCGGTGAAGGAAAATCACCATCCCAAACTATCCTCCTGAACTCTCTTCACCCCTGCTAACCTATTCCAACACCAATCATCTAGCCTCTCCCTGTACTGTTACAGGGGATGGATGCATAAAATAAACGGAGGGATGCATGAAATGGTATGCATGGAGCAAACTACAAACGGCATGGATACAAACACGGATTCCCGTTTGCATATGACGCTTTCATGAAATTTGTTAGTGTTCTGGGGGACTTTTTGAGAGGCCCTTCCACTCCTTTTTTGTAACTAGATCAACCTCAGCGAATGCCCGATCTGTGATCTCGCCCTGCCATGGCGAACAGCTGCACGCGGGCTCATGTGATATAAAAAAAAAAAAAAAAAAAAAAAGATCTGTGATCTCCGTGTCTCAGCGTTTCCGTGCCGTGCTCTTCGTCTGCGTTTCCTATCAGTCCCTTGAGCCGCTCAACCCCTGTTTACACCGTTTTTAGTACTTGTATGTTGACTCCATGTCCATGTCCTCCTCCATGTTGCACAACAGGCCGATCATCTGCTCGTTTGAATCAGCACTCGCAGCGCAAGATGACTTCCAACAAGCACGTTAGGAGCTTTCATGAACTGAGCATTGAGGTGCAAGATAGGGAAGGCGAAGGCCCGGAATGCCGATGGTGGAGGATGGAGAAGAGACGACCGAACACATCTGGCCCAGGTGAGAGGTATAGCGGAAGAGGTAGTGAGGGGGGACTGGAGGCGATAAGGAGGCTAACAGCAAGCAAGAAAGTAGTGAGCGGCACGAGCCGAGCCAGCTCGAGCTCAAACGAGCCAAGATCATGCTTGTGTTTTTCTTGACAGCTCGCTAAAATGCTTAGCCAGTGCAAGGTTTCATAAACTGTAAATACCTAATATAGTAATAATTAGAGACTTGGAGCTCATTCTGACCTACCAACAACTTCGAAATGCACAATTTAGCTGATAGTAGTGAGAAAGATGAAAATTTAGCTTAGTTTAGTTTAGTTTGTCAATATTATGTATATAATCAATCCAGGCTCGAGCTCATGCCACGCCAGCTCGAGCTCACCCTCCAGCTCGGCTCGAGTTAGCTCGTGCAGCTCACTACAAGAAAGATGAACCAGACGCCCTGGTGGAATTGATTAAGAAAGGTTCCGGTGGTGTTGGAGAAACGACGTGAGCTTTTCCGTCCGATTTTCGTACTTTTCCGTCCGATTTTCGTACTTTTGCGATCCTAATTTCTTTTATTCCCTTGTATTCTCTCTTTTGTACGTAATCTCGTCGTAGCCTGCAGGGCGATATACGAGTAATGATGTGAAAAACGACTTCTAAGCAAATACGAGTAGCAGTCAGCTTGGCATTAATGACGCACGTGGCATGTGGCATGAGACCACAAAGCAACAAGAGAACTTCGTATTGCCAGTGTAGGTTGACGAGACTAGTTGATCGGAACAGAACCTCCGTCCGCCCCTCCCTTTGTCACACATATACAGGACAATCTCCCCCACCCCTGTTTCAGCAACAGCCCACTTCCGGCATCAACCCCCCCCCCCCCCCCCTGCTCCTCGCAACTCCCCCACCAGTAACAGCGTACGTGTACACCGGCACAGCACTCTAGCCTCGAACCAGGCGTTGCTACTCCTAGGTACTTAGGGTCTTGGCAGATGTATTACTTAAGCAATGGTTTAAAGTTGTGTCATTGGGGACCACAAGAGGTAACGTTCTTGTGTAGTATTATAGGATTATATGAGACACTTCCGATTCCAGTGCTCTAAAGCTCGTATGCCTGCTCATGAACTCTGTTCTGTGATAGCACAAGGCCAGAGTGATAACTTTATCACTGTATATATATTTGTTTGCTCCTACAACGTCTCTCTGGACAGTGTATGACGAAATCCAACTAACATGCGCCGTGAGGAAAGAAACACTATGTACAACGTATGGCTGCTACTGCACCCCTCACTGTAACGTCTCTACCACCGCCTGCACAAACTACCCAAACTATCCACTGCCCCTTCCTTCGGTGTAATCCAATTCTTAATCTGATGCCGTGTTTGGGCCATGCCTCGCATCCATCCCTTCCATCCCTCCATCCAATGTGCCGCTGTTGTTATCCGCATATAGGCTCGAAGCCCTATGGAAGTGAAAGGGCATGAGACTCTCTCAATTTTCGAAGTTCAATGGCTTCAGTCATGGCAGGAATCCACTGGGTCTCAAGCCATTCTTTCGCAGTTGCCACCCATGCCGCAATGGTGCAGATGCCCGCTGGCTTGCTCATGTCCCCAATATACATATCTTGACCTGCCCTCATAATCACGACTACCTTGCTATTTGCATCTATGTACGCTACCCCCCAATTCCATACGCCCCTCACTATATGCACAACCAATACGACCAGGCATTTCGCCCTCAGATCTCCTTCGTTATCAGGTTTTGTAGCTGCAGCCTCACTAGTAGGTTGACCGGACTGTGTTACCGGTGCTGGGTTTTGAGCTAGCGGACTCATTCTTGCATTACTGAATCCCCTTCGACCAAAAAGCTGCTTGTCGATCGCCTGAAGCCACGCAGCAGCTGCCAATGCAAGCTGGTTTTCCGCCTCCGCTTCATTCCCTAAAGCCTTACATTCAATCAGCAGCAAGGGTGGCTCCCTGGCCTGGTATTCAACAAAAGGTGACAAATGGAGATGGCGTATTGATCTGAACGCGCTGTATGATGAATGGTTGCACTCCATTGTCAGAATAATATCTACCATGGCGGATGGAATTTGTTTGCCTTCGTAAGTGGGTAGACATTCTGATATGAGGCTTGCGGTTGCGCTATCCATCGCCCAGAGTAGGCGTATCTGTCAGTACTTATTGGCGGCAGCGCGGGTCCGGGGAACGTGACGTGACATACACCTGCTTGACACCAATGCGATGTTCAATAATATTCTTACTAGCAGATTTTCCAGCGAAAAGTTTCGTGAGATAACGGTCTTTCAGCAACAGTTTCGTCAATGTAACCCACTCGCTCTCTTCACCTCCCGTTACCAGTTGCTGTCGTGCCTCTTCGGCTATGCTTTGTATATTGCCCCAGCAAACTCCCAGCTCGTGGCCTAATGGTTCGCCGACCCTTGCGGCCTGGGCGGACTCGTGGGTTATGGCTGTAACTCCCGTTGGGGCAGGCGACGCAGAAGTGCCGCCATTGTGCCCATATAGAGAGGCAGAGATTCGATATGGATCTGTAAATTCCAGATTCTTGCCCCCCACGGGCGTTAGCAAGGTTGCTCTCGGAGGTCTTTTAAGGTACGGAAATAATATCTCACTTTCTTGAACTCCTGTGGAATGCGCGATTTCTGGTCCACCAATTTGAAGAGATTCAGATGCTCCAGCAGCTGGCGCACTGGCTCCGGTGGTTGAATTTCGTCAAATACAGGCCCGTAGTTAATAACAATTCCGGGCTCAGAAAATTCCAGATCAAGCCGCCTTTTGTATGGGTTTTGCTCAGAGGTGTTCACCGCCGAACCAAACTGGAATGATAGATCTGCCTGACGTTCTGCGGAGTGCACAATACTCATAGGCCGCTTGAAACCTGAGTGTTGTAGTAGTTTTTGCATTTGTTGTACAGAAGCCACCCAGGCTTCGACTCGCCGATACCTGAATGATGGTGTTCGTTCGCTGCGTCCTTCGAGGTCTCCGTGGTCGGGTTCAGGGATGCCAGCGGGGCTTGTGTTCTCGTCGTAAATGTCGCGGGCATCAAGCTCATTAATCACTTGTGGAGCTTCAGCTTCAAGGCCGCCTTCCCCATCCTTGCGATTGGGACTGACTTGTGTTTGCCCCGCTTCTTCTGCGCCTTTTCCTTGCTGCTTTTCAGTGGTTAGGTCCGGTGCTGCAGACGGCTGCGGCGACTGCAAACGCTCCTCCTGCTGCTGGCCTGATTGCGTCACCGTTGCCTGCTGTTTCGAGCTTGCAGTTCCTCCTGCAATGCTCTGCGGTGTTGAGGCTCCTTGGGGCGGCTGTTCAGGGGCCTCAGCGAGTGGCGCGAGCGTTGCGGCACGTGACCGCTGTCGTCCTCTCGCTGTTCTCACAGGGGTCTTGCGTTCGTCCAGAGGTGAGGATAAGCGACCAGATCGTAAGCGCATACTGGATGCTGGCTTCGGTAAATGAATTTTCTAGCTTGATTTGTCTATTCCGAAAGTCAGAAGTATGCACAGAATTGAAGGCCAGGTGTATCGTGTGTTGCTTTTAAGTCTCAAATGACTAGTTCTGCGGAATAATTCAAGATGACAGTATTCTGGGCACTGCGCGCAAGGAACGTTGAGTAGTGGGTGAGTTGTTGACAGAGCTTGCAAATTCTCTCAAATCTGTGCTGTTAAGGTCGACGCCGCCTCAAAAATATGGGACACGATGTGTATTATCATGAGACGCAATGGCGCCAAATTTTAAATGAGGAAGCGTCACCGACAGGGCTAGAAGGGTGGAATAAAGATCCCCTTGCCGTTGCTTTTGAAACAAACCAGACGGATATGTATGTGATCCCTGCCACGGTGGCTGGACACTCAACCAGTTAAAACACTGACTACAGCCACCTTAGAAATAGCATTGGGATTACCTGTTTCCTAGATGACAAAGAATGTACAGTGACCCGTCAAAAGTCTTGGGGACATGATACACTTACTCCAAATATTGCCTAATCCCCAAGACATTTTACGGGTCCCTGTATTTATACGAGCGGGAGGGTATGCGAGGGCTGCTTTTGTCACGGTGAACGCTGTAGAGATACCGTTGAGTCTATTGATCTTAGAGTCACTATATACATGAGAAAGCATAGCATAATGTTTTCTGGGAACCATGACTGAATAGGGAAGTATCCGGGAAGTTATCATATCAGGAAGATGAGAAAGGCACTGGATGCGTGGCTTGCAAAGAAAAACGCCGTGGCGTAAGCTACACAAACGTTGGCGTTGTGTGTGATTCATATACAGCCCAGTAGCGAGACTAAATGCATTTTTTTTTTTTTTTTTTTGTCACATGACCCCGCATGCGGCAGACTAAATGCATATGAGTGGAGCAATAGGAAGAAAAATGATATTGTTTTCCTATCTAGTAAACGTCAATCAGTTTTTTTTTTTTTTTTTTTCAATATCATTAATCGCATGCCGCCCTAAGAGCTATGGCGATTTGGGTACATAAAAGAAAAAAATATCAGGAAAAGATAAAAGGGTGTGGGTGCCACAGTCCCGCTAGTGACGTGGGTGAAAACAAAGAACCAAACCGAAATGTCGTATCCATGTAATCAGTTTTTGTCCGATGCCTCGGAACTGGTAAAACTGGAGGAAGTAGAATTAGCGTGGCTCCACAGAGAAAGGGTGGGTGCTCACAGTCCAGCTAGTGACGCGGGTGAAAACAAAGGCAAAAACCCCAAACCGAAATGCCGTATCAGTGTAATCCGTTTTTGTCCGATGTCTCGGAACTGGTAAAACTGGAGGAAGTAGAATTATCGTAGCTCCCCAGAGAAAGGGTGGGTGCGCACAGTCCAGCTAGTGACGCGGGTGAAAACAAAGGCAAAAACCCTAAACCGAAATGCCGTATCCGTGTAATCAGTTTTTGTCCGATGTCTCGGAACTGGTAAAACTGGAGGAAGTAGAATTAGCGTGGCTCTACAGAGAAAGGGTGGGTGCCCACAGTCCCGCTAGTGAGGCGGGTGAAAACAAAGAAGTCAAAAACCCCAAACCGAAATGCCGTATCCGTGTAATCAGTTTTTGTCCAATGTCTTAGAACTGGTAAAGCTGGAGAAAGTAGAATTAGCGTGGCTGCACAGAGATTGCACACTGACAGATGAGACTAATAAAATGAAAAGTAAATGGTAATTGTAAATAGGGAGCCAAAGTCCATCCGACGAAGAAAGCGGAAAACATGCAGGCATGCCTCCGCTCAGCGTGGCAGCCTGTCCACAGTAAAACCACCTTCCTCGCCTTCAGAAAAGGGGAAAATCAGGTCACGATTTGTCATAATAAGGGAAAAAAAAAAGGGAATGTACTCACCGAATTCTGATTTCCAACCTATTGAGTACTGTACGAGTAGGTAGATCTTTTTGCGCATATAGAGCATCAATGGAAAGATCCCTGCAGAACTGCACGGCACGGTAGTGGTGTGCTAGAGCGATCTACTGGTTGCTCCCCATAAGAAAAAAATCCTTGCCAGCATGATATATCAACCGCTGCTGTCAACGTGATGTTGTAGGTAGAACTCGTATCAATGACGCTGAAACAGGGGATGAGCGGCTCAAAGGACAATGATGGGAAATACAGTTTTCCGTTGCTTTACCGGATGCTCTCAGGTTGGTACATCCCGCTCCGATACAAAACCCTCTCGCTATACCGGACGCACTAAGAATACCGGACCGGACAGGAATTGCACCCCCTATCTCCATACAAATAATACTAGCATGTGGCCACCTCGCGACCGCGAGGGTGAGTGTAGGTGTAGCGGTAGTGGATAAGGGACCCGTAAAGTCGGCGTCAAGTGACTGTACACTCTTTACCAGTTCCATGACCGCACAATCTCGTTTCTCTGCATTTATTCATATCAGTATATTCTCATTGTTATTTATAATATCACGTAATCCCACTCCTGCATCCAGGGAGCTCTAGTATTAATTTTATATATTTTGTGGAGTATAATGCTAATAATTGTAGAACCTATGGATAGCGAAACCCTCGTTACAGCCCATAAACTCTACCTAAATTCCGGTTAATATCTACCCACAATGATATTGCTCAGATGTCCAGCATATGCCCTTTTAGGTGTACCCAGCTTCCTTATCCGCCCTCTAGACCCACGTATAAATGCTATTCAAGTGAGAATATTAACAGGTGTAAGGTAATTAAAAAGATATAACTAATACAGCTAGAATGATGGCAAGAGGATATGAGAAAGTGGAAGAATTGAAGGCTGAGGGTGATGATGAAGAGTAGACATAGCTATCGCTATCTATAGAGTGCTTGCGATTTAAAAAACAGTAAAGGGTAGGGAATAGAGCCTGAGTCAGTAGGTACTGTAGTAGCCGATGATTGTAACCTTTAGCAGGTGCCCCTTTATCACCCTGCCATGCTGTACCAGTCTAACGCATTCTTATTTTGCCCCATCTCACACCATCGAGAGTAATCTGCCATACCTGTAAAATTGTAAATTGAGTGCATTTTGGCATATCTCGCACCATCAAAGCAGGTCTTGTTGTATCTGTCAAATTGAGCCATACCCTCTGACTTTGCACCAGAAAGGGGCCAGCCTTAACTGTGAATTGAACTCATTTTACCATGTTCCACGCTGCCAGGTGGGTCCTGCGGTACCTGTCAAAGTTGGCTCATTCTGCTGTTCTCACACTGTGGAAAGACTCCGGTGATACTTGTCAACTTGAGCTCATTCTGCCTCATCTCACACTATCGAGAGAGACTGCTATTCCTATTGGATTCGGCTCATTCTGCTGCATCTCACATTATTGAGGAGCTGTCATGCCTGTCAAATTGTGCTCGCCCGGCTATATCTCATGTTGGCAAGAGAGATCTACCAATCCCTATCAAATTCGGCTTATTCTGCTGCATCTCCCAGGCTGAAATAGACCTGCCATACCTGTCAAATTCGACTCTCGTTCTGCTGCATCTTGTACGTGAGAGAAAGCTGTCATACCTGTTCTCGCCATAGCCCACAGGGCGGCATGCGAGTAATGAAAAAAAAAAAAAAAAAAAATGTCATACCTGTTAAATTGGGCTTATTCTGCCTCATTTTTCCCTGTCAAGGTCATATCTGTCAGCTTGACCACATCTTACGCCATTGAGGGAGACTGTTATACCTATTAAATTCGGCTCATTCTGCTGCATCTCACACCATTGAGGAGCTATCATACCTGTAAAGTGCCTGTAAAATTCGGCTCATTTTGCTGCATCTTGCGAGGTAAAATAGACCTACCATACCTATCACATTTGACTCGTTCTGCTGCATGTCGCACTATTGAGGAGCTGTCGTATCTGTCAAATTGAGGAGCTGTCGTGCCTGTCAAAGTGCCTGTTAAATTCGGCTCATTTTGCTGCATCTCGCGGGGTGAGATGGACCTACTATACCTGTTAAATTTGACTCGTTCTGCTGCACCTCACACGATTGAGGAGCTGTCGTGCCTGTCCAATTGAGGAGCTGTCATGCCTGTCAAAGTGCCTGTCAAATTTGGCTCATTCTGCGGCATCTCGCGGGGTGAAATGGACCTACTATACCTGTCAATTTGACTCGTTCTGCTGCATCTCACACCATTGAGGAGCTGCCGTGCCTGTCGAATTGAGGAACTGTGTTCAATACATTCAATATCTCCCTAACCACTTGATAGTAGTATCCATGAATGTGACTTATACTGTATCGGGGGTTGGTAATGAGAAGTAGCTATATTGTAATGTTGACACTGTTCAAGTTTAAACTACATACCTAGGAGTATTGCTTGGAAATACTCCAGTAGTATCAATCTTGGGAAGAGCAAACTGGCATTGGTATTGCATTGGGTGAAGTTGATGGTCGTGATAGTAAACTGAAGTTCAGAGTTCTAAGCTGACATAAACTAGCTTGTCTTGTGGTCTTGTACAGGTTGGGGATACTTCATTTTACCCATGTTGGTTCGAATTCCACCCTACAGGGTTACGTACAGGACTGCAAAATCCCTCTAATTAATTAGTTTATGGCTCACTTAATGTTAATACAGATTCACAAAATGGGACGGAAAAACAAGCAGGTACTGCACTGTTGAAAGATACGAGCTGAGGTGTGCATACAATGCACGAGTTAAGCTGATACAAGACAAGCTGATGCTGTCACTATGTTCAGCTGTTGTTACCACTGCGTATGTCGTCATCTTCAGCTCTCATCATATAGCAGCAACACAGCCTCATGTCTTGGCTCAGCTACTTTGGCAAACTCATGCTCGTGACAGCGTCATAAGTCTGATAACTATGTCATATATTTTAATGACTCTCCTGTATATAAATCATTGTTTTTCTCTCTCATGTTCAGTATCAATCAAGCCAGCAGACTACACAGGTCTATTACCATCTCGTTTTACAACATGCACCTGGAGAGAGTTCAACAGGGAAAACGACCGCAGCTAGTAAAAGCACAGCTGGAAGCGGAACTAATAGCACATTTGGATAATGAAAGTGAAGAGAATGTATGGAGACCAGGAGAGCCGGAGGTGCCAACAGCAGTTTATTGGAAAGAGTTTGACTCTAGTTCAGAAGAAGATTGTGAATTCACTGAGGATGAGCCAGAGAATAATGAGTTCAATCAAGATGTATTTGAACTCTTAACGTCATCCAGAAATATCTGGTACCAGTGAGGTCCTAAATCTCGCCATAGCTCCTAGGGCGGCACGCGAGTAATGACATTAAAAAAAAAAAAAAAAAAAGAGGTCCTAAATATAGCAAAAGACAACAACGAAGAAAGTGACAAACAGCAGCAGAATTGGCAGCAGTAGCTAATGGATCTCATAGTATTATATACTACTTCAGTGAGGCAGAGTCTAATACATATCTATACTGTTGTACCGTAACAGCACTCAACAATGTTCTGGGGTGCGCCAGAGAATTAAGGCATGGAGGAAGGAGAGGAGAGAAGTAGGGGGATACGGGAAGGGAAGGGTCATGGAGTGGAATAGGATAGCAGTCTCCAATTTCACTGCCTTGCACCTGGAGAGAGGGAGTTGTGCGGTGTGGTTGAAGAGGATAGGGGCGGCTGAGTCGGATAAGTGCAGGTGCGGGGAGGTGCAAACCGGAGAGCACCTCGCTTTCCGATGCAGAAACCAGAAGAACCGTCCAGAGGGCTTTGAGAGGTGGGGCGACATGGAAAAGAATTGGAAGAGAAAGGCGGAGGATGGAGAGGAGTATGATATTTTAGAGAATTTCTTTTCCAGGGTCAAGTTCTAGAAGGTGGGAGAATGCGGGGTCAAGTTCTAGAAGCTAGGAGAGCGGGGGCGACGGCGCGTGGGGGCCATGTACGTAGAGAGTTAGTTTAGCCTGTCTCCGGGCTATGAGGGCTTGCCCAGGGACCCTGCCATGGCCCATACTCATCCGCTATACTCACATGTGTACCAATAGCGGTATTCAGATTAGACTGTCCTCATATAAAATGGAATCCGGCGGACAAACCAGTTTATCCGGTCTGTAGTCTGAGTACCCTCTTGTGAAAATCGGATTTTTTGTCAAATCGGAAACTGGTTTTGGGTACAAAAATCCACCGGAATTTATGCACACCAAGTCCTGAATATTGCATCAAGGCCCGCAAAATGCATCATATATATGCAGTTGTCGCAAAAGTCCGACTGGATTTTTTCTGCAAAAAAACGCGAAAATAAACCGGTTTAACTGGTTTATAACATGAAAATACCAGATAAAATTTTGTATGGAGATGACCGGATTTTCCGGACTTGATAAAATTCTGAAATCCGGAAAATCTGGCCAGATTTTTCTAATCTGAATACCGCTAATATGTAGCGACTCGTCCCACATGCACCTCAGGAATTTTCCTGACTTTGGTTTCCAGAACCAAATCCATACGGTCAGGCATCTCTATCGTATTCACACGCAACATCACAGCAAAATGAGAGAAGGCTCCATGATTAAGTGACATATATACGTTGTAACACCAGATCAAGAGTGATACAAATGCGCGAAGAAGATCGCTCCAACACCCAATCAGATCAAGTATGATGCGTGTATACACGAGACTATCCAATAACATAACATCTTAAATTACCTTGCAAAACAGCGCATACCCAAAAACGGTAGTCGCAACAATGCCAAGTATCCTTTTCAGGTAAGTCTTTAGCAGATTATTTGGTACCCATAGGAGTAGTCCAGCAAGTGACTTACATGTTCGATTGCATAAAGATTGTCTACGCATGATGTTCTACTTCATGCGTTGCTTGAAGCTTCGAGGGATAAGTTCTAAGTTGCCATTTACTCCCTCTGCAGGTGTATATATGTAGGCTCTAGACTCCCTAATGTTCTCTTCATATTTTTTTCCCTTACCAGACTG
Source organism: Kalaharituber pfeilii (assembly GCA_015179045.1). Classification (NCBI taxonomy): domain Eukaryota; kingdom Fungi; phylum Ascomycota; class Pezizomycetes; order Pezizales; family Pezizaceae; genus Kalaharituber; species Kalaharituber pfeilii. The sequence continues at coordinate 45,644 of WHUZ01000066.1, read as the reverse complement.
CACCAAGTTAGGTACATAATCTGTACACTATTGGTGAGTTTTGTATACGCCGTCATTCTATGGTTGACGGAATGGTGTACTGGAGAGGAGTGATGCTAAGTGAAATGTTAATCCGCTGACCGCATGAAACCAAAGCATATAAACAAATACGTCTCACGACTGCGAGCTTATGACCTGATCGACCCTGTTTCCACAGCTGGAGGCTGCATACGCGAAGAATTATCTAATTTTAATAGTATTGTTAGATTAAGAGGACTGGCAATGAACTATGTTGTAAAATTCATACACAAGGAGTAGCCGCAAGTTCATGCTTTTGTTTATGCACCACATATATCGCCCCTATGCAAGATTCCCTAGTATCCGGTCAAACAGAATAGCACAAACAAACACAGGAAATAATCCTCAAAAGTAAGCACTCAATAAGCTAACGCCGGAGCAAAACATGCTGTGTAGTCAAACAAGTATCCCACCTCTTCCCATGTGCTAACTTTTGTTAACTTTCTCAACAGCAACCAACCCGCACCAGATGCAACATCGAACACTTCTTCTGGTCCTCAAGTCCTCTTCGTGGACCACTTTCCGCACCCAGTTTGATCAATCCCATCACATTTCTGTGGCTGCAAAACTTCACATGGTATTGGCTTCTCAAACATGTGTTCAAATTTGAGCCCTGCCTTCCACAATGAATATTGTTCATCTTCCCTGCAACCATTACATAGCGGTCGGGCATTTAAAGTGTTGCAAAGACAGCGTCCATGGAATGAGAACGCCGGAAGTTTCAGAGAACAATCCGGGCAAAGTGTTGCAAGTCGGTGTTGTGGAATATGAACTCGCGGACGTTTTGCCAGTACAGACTGTTGATGTTTCATGATTAGCCGACGCTGCATACGTCAACAAGTCTACAAGAATTAGACTCACATAATCGGTATGTTCCCATAGCTTGCACTTTGCACACTCACACCCTTTCTGGCTACACCAATCACACTTGACCCCAAATTTCGGTGGTGACCTTTGTTCGACCAGATGCTCTGCAATCAACCTTTTCAACGCCTTATCGCTACCCAGTATTTCGTACATTGCCTTGCTTGAAAGCATTAAATTAAACACATCTCGTGTGCCCAGGTGCATAAATATTTCCTGACAGATTGGATAACATGACAACATTTGGTTCAGGTAACTGTAGAGATCCTTTGGGCTTGGAAGTGGAGGGTGTTGAAATGGAGGCGGGCATTCTGGCTCTCTTTGACGATATGTGTCCGCTCCATTCACCGGATCCAATGCGAGAAGAATTCGTGGGCCCATTAGGTTGTTTAGGGTGTCTTGGATAAGACAAAGATAATCGCGTCGATGGATCCGTAATATGCTGGAATCGCTAGTAGCAGTGCTCTGAGGAACACTTTGATTGTTTGGATCGAAGTTCATCACAGCAATACAGTTGTTGGAATGATTGTTGGTAATTCCGTTGTTTGAAGCAAAACTCTGATCGTTGGCTGCTGCTCCAGCTTCCAGCCACCCTTGCTTTGAATTGCAGGCAGCACGGCTGGTGATCAAGGCTTGATGGATCCTAGCAAGGGCCTGTCTCTCAGAAAGGGGCGGCGTTGTCTTCTCGGTGCCCCAATTCTTGTATGACAGTGCAATTTGGTGCTGCTCCATTTTATATAGTAGACTGTTGATTAGGCCTGTCTAGTGGTACTAGGGTTTCGCGTTCTGTAGAACTTGGTATGTAGCTTCAGATGCAACCCCAGGGAGAACTCAGTGGCAGTTTATATAGCAAGAGATTGTGGATAGCATTATATTCTTTATGATTTTATATCAATCACTTAATCTTAATACTTCTATAGAATGCTACTGAAAACGTAAGATTGGAGCTTAATACGATAAGGTTGTTCAACTGAACGTTCCGGGATGACTCGGGACAGGTACTTTCCACCTGTCCGCTCAGGGACAGGTAGTTCCTTGTACGGTAAGCGGATCGCCAGTGGCGTATGCTAGTATGCAGGGTTTTCAAGGATTACGATTAAGAGGTACCTAAGCTAAGATATTATGTACTCGAGTACAATACCTGAACAACTAAATAGGTGCAGTGGAAGATACATGGGACCTTGATGCAACAAGAATAACATCCTGCGGAGCTTGCGTATCCTCAAGCTCAACTACACCTAAGGAGCCTTCCATATGGCGCTTTCTAGTATTTCTTGCAGCAGCAGCTGTTCATGCAGCCAACTCAGCAGAGGTCATAGCATGCGCTTTAGCTTTTCCCTTGGTCATTTTCTGACGAAAATAATTTAAAGCTGGTTGTACAAATTGCTGGATAATTGGCTGAGTACCATGACTAGCAGGTGTGCTAGTAAACATTCGTTGCATGTGGCTGGTATGAGTATGCTCCAAACATGCAAAAAGCTTTGCCTTCTCACCATTTTTTTTTTTTTCATATTATTGATCTTTTTTTTTTTTTTTTATTTCATTAATCGCATGCCGCCTCGAAGGCTATGGCGATGCATATTATTGATCGCTTGCCGCCCATGGGGCTATGGCGATGCCTTCTCACCAGTAAGGGTACCATATAACTGTTCTTAGTCGTATAATGATCGTAGAAGGAGATGTCAGCCTTGATTAATATATTGGTCCTGTGGCCATTATTGAGGTATTGTAATAGGTAGATCTGCAGGTACTTCTCTGTCGGTCATTGTTTATCAAATGGGTGCTATTAGACCTTAATTTGCCAGTGTGGATGGAGAAGCTAAAGAGGAATCGTTAATTTTTATAAACTACAACTATAAATCTAGTAACTAATGCATAGTCTTGAAGACAATATAATACATCATTAAAAGCGTACTGCTCTTCAGTAATTGGAGTACTTCAATGAAGTACAGGAATATCAAATCTATCACCCATATTGCCTATTTAGGTATAAAAGGATATGCATAGGGGATAGGTATTGCTAAGCAGAATAAGACCGAGATGATAGGAAATGTTAAATGTTAGGTAATGCTGAGTGAGAGTGGGCATGGCAAGCTATTGAATGAGCAGAAAATATATGCCAGAACAGTTTTCAAGAGCCTTATATACTATTAAAGCTCTTCAGCCAACTATTTACAAAATTGCGGTAACAGCTTTTTTTTTATTATTCGGCCATTTAGGACGCAGCAACAACACAAGTAACATAATAAATGGTCTGTATTACTGGTAGACTTAATGGATGTATGGTCAACTTCGGAGGTAGTGGCCGCTGGCTTTGGTGAAAGACTACGCGTCCTGGCTATCAAGTGGTAATTGGTGAATGATTCCGTGACAGCGGAGGTGAAACAGAAAAGCTATGAGTGGGTAGCAACCATATCTTTGATATACATGAAGTTGTACTCGGGTACATGCGAGCTCGCCACCCTTGAAAACTCTGCATATTAGCGCCCGCCACTGGCGATCCGCTTACCGTACAAGGAACTACCTGTCCCTGAGCGGACAGGTAAAAAGTACCTGTCCCGAGTCATCCCGCTGAACGTTCTGTAATATCATCCCCTATATGAGAATCTTAGGTATCAGATTCTGGCTCTTCTGTTTTATCTAGATTATCCTGACATATACTATCCTCATTTGTATCCTATGCATCTAGGATTACCTGTCCAATCTCTCAGCTTTAGTATTCAGGAAAAGCTAGAGCTTTTCGAATTATACTTTTCCTACTACTTTATTAACTATTCTATAGAGTTTTGACTGCTTAACTACTTTAGATAGGTAAGGATATTACTCGGATCCTATATTGGATATTTCACCGTGTAGAGTAAATCTATTTTTCCTTCAGCTCCTCCTCCTTATTGATAGACCACTGATAGGCAAATCGTGAAGGATAGCAATAAGCACCCCACGCTTGGTGCAAAGATCCGTTGTCAGTACTAAACCGACCCCGAGCGAAGCGAGCTAGGGAGCTCCCTAGACTGGAGCATAAACTCTGAATGTGCATTCAGCCCTCGCGGCCGCGAGGTGGCAATGTGCGACTACGGAGCATAGAAAGTTCTAAGCAATCATCAGCCCCACCAAACCGTTCTCATACGTTCCCAACCATCTCAACTCCCTTTACCACGCAACAGCTGCCCCAACTATAACCTCTCCATTATAACCGTTCCAATATCACACTTCCATACGGTTCTTCACATGAGCCAAGGGTGACTTAGTGCTGATTCAACTGTGATAAGTTCCTCTAGTCTGGCTATAAACCGTCCGCCATTTCCCTGGTCAGGATCTTCATTAAGCAAGTAAGCAAATTCTTCCATCATAGCAATAGATCCATAGTCCCGTGGGTAGAAGCCGTCGTCCAGCTTGGGCCAGTAGGCTAACTGAAAAGCAACTGGGCCTTCCTTGGCAGCATGTTCTCAGTCAATGACCTGGATACGCCCATCAGCATCCTCCACAACATTTGTCCATCTGAGATCATGGTACACGAAATTATGGCGGTATAGCCAACTTAGGCCGTGCAAATAACTCGGATTGCTTTCCGGAGATCTGAAATGCTCCTAGGCAGGAAGGGGAATCCAACAGGAATGAGATAAAGACGAATCATGGACCTTCAAAATCTGGCCTGGCTTTCGAGGTTCACCATGTTCGCAGGCTTCTCATGAAAAATAAGGCAGTACAACTCTTTCAGATCATCCACATCCGAATACTCGCAATCCGCAGGGGCTTCTTTTAGTACAACTGAGGGGTAAACGACTTTATAAGAAACCATAGTATGAGGCACTCCACGTTCCAAGCTTCTCGGAATTGGCTGGTACCAGATTCTGGTGTGAGCTCTTCTCTTCCTCCCTAAACACCACCGTACCCACCTGCTTCATTTTCCGAACTGTTATTATGCAACCATAGCTTTCTGGTCGAAGAGACCTATGACGAGACGGCGCAGCAGCATCCACTCCTTGCACGCTGCCGGAAATCTTCTTCAGCTGGCAAAATATAGGAGGCGCGGTCCGGCAGCGCAGATGGAGAAGCAGAAGCCCAAATAGAAAGCAGTGTCATGAGAAAGAAATGTCTATTCTCCATGATTGATTGATTGACGCTATCCATCCAATCCTACATACATGAGGGGAACTTTTCCATTATGTTATCCTCAAGCCCCATCCCAAGTCAACAAGCCATATACAGCAGTCACGAACCATAGAATATGCCAGGCCAACTTCCTAAACAAAATGTTAAACTTTATTTTTGACCGAGGTGCCACAATGTCACTACACTTGACAATTTTCATTGCTCAAGCTAACCATAGATGTTGGTTCCACTCGCTTTGGCTCCCTAGCATCTTCAACATCTTGCAATATTGCTAGGATATAGCCAAATAGGGTACTGATATCCTGTCTAGGTTCTCCCGTAACTTTGACTTTAAGCCCAGATGAGTTGATTTAGAATGGTGCCCCGTCGGCGTCAAGGATATAAACATTGTCGTTAACACGAAGGAACACCCGTTAGTCTCCCGTACTCACAAAACCGTAGAGTTGCTGTTGCTCGTAGGCTGGGTTCAAGTTCCCTTCACGTTTTTGATTCCTATTACCTTTCCTGCCTTGTAGTATGAGTACTTCTGCATCGTATTCATCTTGAGAAAGTTCCTTACTGCCGAGTCCAACAGAATCGAACATTGTGACACCCCCTGGTCAAAATCTCTCCGCTTGACTTCAGTAATCACAATTAGGGTACCTTTATATTCGACAGCATAATCTACTGGACCACTGTCCAGACTTCCAGAGATATACTTTTGCATTCCCGGTTTGAACTTCCCATCATACAAATAAATTACTTGCTTCAGAATTTCAACGATCAGGGCAACGATCACACCTTGTCAACACCACCATCAACACAAACATGAATAACTACACAGATATATATTCCTCCTTAGAAAGAAAGCTTTGGTACCTAAATTCTGAATGTATATGACTTGGTTTTCATGATTTATTTGATATATGTAAATAAGAAATAGTTGAGCAAGCTTATAGGGAGAGACAAGATGAGAGCTCATAGAAGTATTCTGAAACTGATCGCACTATTAATGTAATACAGCATCTGGTTTCTGATCTTCTCATTGCTACTATAATCTGCTGAACCACTGTAGTCTACCAAACTGCTATGGCCTGCCTCTGCCCTATAGCTCCGTAGGTGTATAGAACTCCCCTCTCCCCTCTCTGAATATGATATTATAGTAGTTTGCTAGCTTATAGTTATACAGTATAGATGATATCATTTCTTAGCAAACTTCTAAGCCTCTTATATTTTAGGACTAGGCTAAGTGACTGCCATAGCACTATACCCTATTAGCCTCCATCCTTTCCAAACATTCCTCTATCCTCCAAAATATATATCTAGGGGTTCTTTAATATATATATGATCTATTTGGATTGTTCTCAGCCAATCTTTGGTTCTTATTATTGATATTTTATGATACTTTGAATTGTAGCTCCTATATGAGTAAACCTCTACCAAATCAGCACTCTATCAGACCCCCCATCATCAATATAGCATACAGTGCTTCTCCTCGTCGAGAGTTCCTCATCGAGAGTTACCGTCTGCCAGGCCAAAAAGACACTTGACTAGCAACACTCGTTAGTCCTCTGCGTAGCACATTTCGTGACTGCGATGCCGGCGCCTAGCTGTTGCATATCGCCTACATCGCATACTACGCGTATATTACGTGCTTCCACCGACCGCCCGCTCTATGGTTGCGGTGAATCCGTAATAAATAATCCCATAGCAATAAATTGTACACTTGCGATAATAAGAAGCATGCAATATTGATGATTGGGGCTCTGATAGAGGTACTGATTTGGTAGAGGTTTACTAATGCATATACATATAGGAGCCACAACTTAAGAATTTTAAAACATCAACTGTAAGAATCAAAGATCAGTTGAAAACAATATAGATAGATCATATAGATATTGAACAATCCCTAGATATATATTTTAGAGGATGGAGGAATGTTTGAAAATGATGGAGGCTGATGGGAGATAGTATTGGATTTAATATGGTAGTCACTTAGCTGAGTAAATATGTGCCCAGAATGTATGAGGTTAGAAAACGAATTCAAGAGGTCTGTCAAAAAAAAGCTTAGAAAAGATAAGTATATATGACAGGCAAGAGCCATCGGCAAAAAAAATTGCCCTCATCCTAAGACGTTATATGCGTCTGACGCACTAATGTCATGGGTCATTAACCATCTATCACAGTTATGGTGACAGAACCTTTCCAAGAGTAGCGTCTGGATGCCACTCCGAGTCGGCTCGACTCTTCAGCGGGTGAGTATTTACATAGGCACCTGACGGCGTTTAGCACCTTTTCAATCATACATTATCAACTACGGACTTATATTCCCTACGTTCAAGTTATCAAGTACAGATTAATACACCTAGCATACTCAAGTATGGCCTGAATTAGTAGTCAGCTACCCACATCTACGGTACTTATTTTGTTCTACCCTGCCATAATATCATGTTTGATGACCTACCATGCCTGTTGAATTGAGCTCACATTCCTTCATCGTGCGCCATCAGGGAGACCTGGTGTACTTATCAAATTGGGCCTCATTGTACCATATCCTGCGCGGTGGAAATGGACTTGCAATAGCTGTAAACTGAGCTCATTATACCACTGGCGCATCCTGGGCGGTAGAAATGGACCTGCAATAGCTGTAAACTGAGCTCATTCTACCATATCTCGTGCCATCATCTAGGACCTGCCGTACTTCTCAAATTTGGCTCATTCTGCCATATCTCACAGGGTGGAAATAGATCTGGATATTCTGTTAAATTGAGCTCATTCTACCCACATGATGGGCCACATCTCGTGCCATCAACTGGGACCTGTATACTTGTCAATTCAGCTGATGTTGCCTCATCGTATGCCATTGAGAGAGATATGCCATACCAGTTAAATTGAGCCCACTCTGCCATACGTTGCGCCATTGTATTGGACCTGTCATACGTATCAAATAGAGCTCATTTTGCATTGTAGTATAGGAGCCGTCATACCTGTCAAATTCTGCTCATGTTACCACATCTCGTACCCTCGAGGGGGTCCTGAGCCAGGTCAAAAAGACACTTGCCAGTGGCTAGTGATACTTGCTAGTCCTCTGCGTAGCTCATATAGCGCGTCATTGCTAGGCTGTCGCATATCGCCTGCGTTCAAGTTGCATATACTCGCGCTGCCAAAAGGGCCCTGTGATACCTGTAGATCCAGCTCATTCTGCTACATTTCACACTGTGGAAAGGGGTCTGCGATACCTGTAGATCCAGCTCATTCTGCTGCATCTTACACGCCGTTAAGTGGGACCTGTAATACCTATCAAGTTCAGTTCATTCTGCTACATCTCACACCGCCGAAAGAGGCCTGCAATACCTGCTAATGGAGCTCATTCTAATTTCTACCTGATCTCGCGCCATGGAATGGGTCATTTCGTACCTGTAGATTAAGCCCATCTCGTGCCTACCCCATCAGCCCCCATCCTTTCCAAACATTCCTTCATCCTCCAAAATATATATCTAGAGATTGTTCAATACATATATGATCTATCTGTATTGTTCTCAGCTAATCATTATTGATATTTTATGATGCTTGAGTTGTAGCCCCTATATGTACAAGTATTAGTAAACCTCTACTAAATCGGCACCTCTATCAGGCTCCCATCATCAATATAGCATGCTTTTCATCATCGGTCCTATATGATAGTGCGAGATCTGGCACAATGAGCAGAATTTGCCCGGTAAGGAGGCAGGTCCCACGACAGTGTAATCTGCGGCGGGATGAGAATGCGCTGGAGCGGTAGGACGACAGAGGAGGGTATAGAATCTAATACTATTTCCCATCAGCCCCTATCATTTCCAAACATTCCTCCATCCTCCAAAATATATATCTAGAGATTGTTCAATACATATATGATCTATCTGTATTGTTGTCAGCTAATCTTTGGTTCTCATTACTGTTATTTTATGATGGTTGAGTTGTAGCTCCTATATGTATATGCATTAGTAAACCTCTACCGAATCGGCACCTCTATCAGACTGTAATGATCCAACCCGGACCCCTCGTCCAAGACCCCCCAGCTCCGGTCCTATACTGGCAATCAACATACTATATGCCAGTACTCGTACACGTGCAGCTGACCCTGACCCCCTCGCACCTCGTCATACTCCTTCTAGCACTCCCTGCACCTGTGAGCTCGCTTAAGCAACATGGCCGTCAGCATCCCGGTCATCGCTTAACAACCCGAACCCGAGAACCTGCCATAATCTGCTAGAAGAACCCGGATCCCCACAATCTGCCGGATATTCCTGATGCTTCTACCTGCTTCCAGTCGTTTCCTTGGTTTTCCATGTGCTTCGTTTGTTTGTTTGCTCGTTTGTTTGTTTGCTTGGATTTGCCACCAAGGGCTTTCTATAAAAGAGGCCCTCCCCCCTCCTCCCTCTTGCCTCTCCACGCAACAACTTGTATTCTACCCAAGTTGTGTATTTAGCTTTCAATACATCTACCTCTCGGTATCACATAGCTCCGACCGCCTCTGCCTCTGCCTCTGCCTCTGCCTCTGCTGTGAGATCGCCCCGGCGCCTGCCACCCGCCCGTACCCGGATCCCGTACCCTGGACCCCCTGAGACCACGAATCTCGACTCCGACCCGGACCGATTTATTACACAGACCCTCCATCATCAATATAGCATGCTCACTCTGCCATACATTGCGCCGTCGTATTGACCTGTCATACTATCAAATTGAGCTCATTTTGCACCATAATATAGGAGCTGTTGTACCGTCAAATTCAGCTAATGTTGCCACATCTCATGCCCTCGAGTAGGGCCTAACATACCTGTCAAATTCGGCTTATTCCCTCACCTCTTACACCATCAAGGGAGACCTTCCATACCTGTCAAATTCAGCTCATCTTGCCTCATCACCCGCCGTCAAGGGAGGCCTGCCATACCTGTTAAATTCAGCACTGGCATACCTGTAAAGTTGAGCTCACTCTGCTGCATCTTGCGGCATGGAAAGGGGTCTGTTGATAGGACTTCTCAGGCCATCCACTTCTGCCACACTTGTTGCATTTTTTGCATCAAAAAACACCGTAATTTTCAGCGCATGGGCGCATCGTATAATTTCTTGCCACTGAGGTCTTAGCTCATGCCTCAGACCCTTCCAGCAGTGTCAACTGGCAACTTGGTTACCTGAATCAACAGCTCAGAACATCCCGTTGTAGTTTTCCGGCTAACCGGCCTAACGTAACATCCAACAGCTGGGGTGAGGGCACCTCATACATACTGTGATGTTGCCAGATTTAGATAATTGACTGCCGTAAAGATACTGGACCTATTGGGCATGTTGGACATGTTTGAGTGTATTCAGCATATTGGATATGAATTCCTGAGTCGAGAATTGACCACTTTTGCAGCGGCGCGCACGCATTAGATATTGGGTATATTGAGCATATTGACGGGATTATACGCATGAGGTATTGTCTTTATGGAATTGAACCTCTACCGGGTTAAAAATTGCATAGAAAGACATTCTGTGTATAATTATGGTCAGAATTCCTGCTTTCTTGGTAATCTACCCATTGGCCCCCACCCACCCCCAGCACACAGACCACTACCACCTTAAATGTCTCACCAACTCCAATACCCCACTCTTGTGCCATTGAACTACCTTGAGCAAGTAGAGAAAGTAGTAACTTGAATATGAAGGTATTAAGAGTATAGGGGGAATAAATTTAAATTTTTAATTCTGTAAAAATATATGACCTGCTTCTGCATCATAACCTGCTTCACATAAAATACATTAAGTAGGTTAGTAGGTAGGCACGAAAGAGAGAAAACCTAGAGTATCCCTAATGCAGCAAAAACTCAATTGCATTTTTTGCTATGTATTCCCAGGGTTGTGCCACATGTTAAGGGCTTCATCCCTGATAAATCCCTGGTATCAGCAAAATCCTCTGTTGGGCTTGGCTTGCCTACAATGTTAACAAGCTAAGAGTCTTGGCACAAGCGTTTTACAGTAGGTTCGGACTGATCACCTATCCTACACTGCTCACTCCGTTCTCCATTTGACTCCCAACCTATATTTTCGCACCTTACCTACTATTCTCCCCTGTTACCCAAGAATAGTCTCCTCTTTCCCTCTCTGTATGATCTTTCGAATACAAATATGCTCTCAACTATCACCAGGCGGCCTCTACATACGGTAACGCCTCATTTACTCAGAACTCGCCGTTCAAACCTCCAGCCAGGCAATGCAGCATGGCAAATTGCGGTTTTACAACAAAATGCGAAAGAAGAAATAGATCGGTTACTCAAAAGGTTTGAAACGGAGAGAGTACAACTTCGGACTGAGTACAAACAAAACGCGAAAGAAGAAATAGATCGGTTACAACAAAATGCGAAAGAAGAAAACGATTGGTTACTCAAAAAGTTGGAAATAAAAACTGAGCAATATTCCAAGTTGAAGGTATACGGTCTCAGGCTTCACAATAGCTACATGAACTGACTGTTTCCTCATGAAGGCATCCTCTACCAACATTCTGAATGAGTACTTGAGGCTAAAGGGGAAACTCAATCTGCCTGGGGCCTTGGGTACTGAAAATGTCTCTGTCCTCGTGAGAAATGGTATACTGGCTAACTAATGTATATGGACAGAGTATATCGGTAACGCAGCCCTATCTCTGAAAAAAATTGAAAAACAGCGAGGAACCAGGGACAGGCTAATTGCTTTGTCCAATACCCCGGATTTTACAAAAATCCTGCAGAAGGTGGCTGAGGAACGTAACCTGATCCAAAAGGAGATCAAGGCCCAGGTGGAACACCTCTACCATGAGGTATCAAAAATTGCCCACGGACACGACGGCTTCATCATAATCAGGAGTATTGACCTGACCATTAATGAGCGGGCAGCGATAGTCTGCTTCTTGGAACTGCTGAATGAATGGCCAGTTCCGAACTTGATTTGGGTGGAGTGGGAGGTGGAGGAGTTAACCAACCCTCTGTTGTAACATTCGACCCGGTTCTTTTTCTCTCTTTTGATATTTTTGTCCTTTCTAATGCTACCCAATTAGTATTAGCACACATTCCGTATAAGAAATTGCAGATACATAAAAGCAGTGACCAGCCTCCCGACCGAGAGGCCCTCCATACCACCACGCTCCTACTCCCATCCCCCCCCCGCTCCGCCCCACTCTTCACTGCTACCTACTCACTGCTACCTCCCGCCTCCCTGCTCCCTCCCCGGCTCAATCTTCTCAAATACTGACCCTGCTGCACATACTTATCATGCGACTATGCTGCCACCACGCTTGCTCTACTTCATGTGCAATATGAATACATACTCATGATGCTTCTATGTCACCATGTCGCTACCATGCTTACGGGTGTCTGGCGTATGGGGGTTCTGGCATGGTTGCCGCTAAGGTGTGGCACACACGTGAGTGTATCGGGCCAATGATATTTTTTTCGTGAATTCGGTCCGCTGGTGAATCCAGTCCGCTCGCGAGGGGACCAGAACAGAACCCCGCATACAGGCAACCAGCCTATGGCGGGAGTAGTCTGGTTGCACCAACCCTCCGACCGTAATGGCGGGACCCATATAGGTTATGTTGAAAATGGTATAGTGCAACGTCCAGCCTATCCACCACGTTCTGTCCCTTCTATTTCATCTATATCATTCTGTAATGTTCTACTTCTTTCATACGTCATGTATTCAGGATGTTTCTGTCTCTACATTGTTTACTCTTGATACTTCTAGATATTTCTAAAGTCATGTGAGCATCACATTATATACATGTGACTTGTTTTGTCATTGCTTATTTGGAACGATTTACATTCTCTTTGTACTCGAAATCTGAATTATAAATAGGTCTCGAACTTCCCCCTGTACGTACGTTAAACTTCAATCAATCGATTTTGTCGTTCCTCTAACAGGTTAAAGCATCTATCAATTCTACGTACACGATTTGGGTGCCCAACGTACCTCCAACCCTCCGGCTAGCCCAAATCAAGGCGGACGAACATTCTTCGACCGGGTTGTCCTCTACTCCATCCTGCCTCCACCCTTTCTCCTCGAAGTGCTTCCAGCAATGCGAAGTGACGTGCACCCGATCCTTATCCTTCCTCTGGGGCCTGCGCCCTCGCGGCCTCGGTGCGAGCGTGGATGAGGAGTGATAGGGTGCCGAGAAGTCTGGACGAGGAGCTACCACCGCTGCTCGCTGTAGTTTTCTGACCGGAGTTCAACCTCCGGTGCAATCTCTTGATTGAACTGTGCGTGAAATAAGCGGCGTAGGTAGGAAAAAACTCGGTCCCCTCTTTCATCCCTCCTTGATGTGACCTCCGTTCCCCATATAGCAACCACAAATTGCACGTGCTTCAGTAATAGTCGAATTCTCCCAATCGGGACTGGGCGAGCTGGATCCAACACTAGGGGCAATCATCTCTTTGGGGGATGTACGTAAGCATCGTTTCCCGGTTCAGCGGTGGGATTAGAGTGAGTTGCCGTGTTCGGAACGTTGATCCTGAAAGCGGAGATTCAGTTGCTTAAATTGCTGCCTTTTGCTCATCATCCATCCTCTCATCGGCGCCATGCTTGTCGCTGACGGAACATCTACCTGATTAGTAGAATACTCATGAATCGTCCATCTTGTTTTAAGTATGAATCAGTACAAACGTCGCTCCTTCTCCATTCAGATACTCCCGCTTCTGCATCTCTAGTCAGCTATCGGGTTTCTCTGCTTGCATCCTTCTTTTGACGTCATGGACTGGACATCGGCAATCTAGGAAGCTAAAGCATTGTTCTTCAAGCGCTCAAGTGCTGAGAGTCGAAGTTATGTAGCCGTAGCTTGTGTGAATTGAGGGGAGCAGCCCTCCTTCGTGCGAAAAGTTCAAATATCTCTAAACATGAGATGCAGGGGCTTCGTTGCTCTTTTGGTACAGTATGAATATATGACTGGCAGGTTTACTGTAATGTAAATTGGTGCCCAGTGACTAATTTGCGATGTCGGTTGCTGATAGAAATTTAGACGTTGAGCCAAAGATGTTTACTTACTCGTAAGGAATCTTGTGCCTTTGAAAATTTCTTTCAACACGGGAATCTGATGCAGGCGGTGCATTCTCGGGTTTCGACTCTTGGTGACGTCTGTTACCTTCCCCGCTGTGTCTTTATCCAAAATGTCTTTATCAGAGTGGTCCGATTCGTTGCTTGAGCTTCAATGCACTGACATCATTACCAACTGTTTGGACGGCCAATATCGAGTTCCTTGATTCAGACTAGGATGAATATAAAGAAAATAACTTTCTGCAAGTCCCGCTTAATGTCTGATGACTCTTAGTTCACTGGAGCCCCTCCAAAACTTGTTTCTTACGAAGTGGTGTCCGCTTGTGCGACGTATCATAATTTCCTCTGGCGATTTCGCTTCCAATTTTGGTGGAATCTAAAGTTGCTGTGCGAGCAGGGACGGTTGGAGACCGTGCAGGCTGCCAAGCCTTTTACTCCGAGCATCTTCGGACAGTGAGAGTCCGAATCCTGAGGAGCGTGAGGAGGCCCAACAGCCACTATGGGAACAGGTGAAGTGGCGGCCACCTTCGTAGGCAAAGGGCAGTCAGAGGAGGAAGCGAAACAGCAGATAGAGGAGGTGAAGATAAGCCCAGAAGCGGGAAGAAGACACTGATAGCTCTGTAAATACAGGAGCTTGCATCTTTTTTTTTTTTTTTTTTTTTTTTAATATCAATACTCGCATGCCGCCCAAAAGGAGCTTGCATGGAGTCGTGTCCGATGGCCATCTGACGAGCGGCAAATTGTAAGGATTAGGGTTTGCCCTGGTAGCCACGGCGTCGCTTTAGTCATCTGAAAATCTTTGCACTTGGCCCTGCGCAGTTGCTACTCTCTTACATCGGAATAAACAACTTGCACTGCTTCCTTCCTCACAACGTGCAACGTCACCTCAAGACACTTCTGTTTCACTGCAGGGCCCTTACAGGCAAAAATCAATACCAATAACTAGAGTAACAGTTCAGCAGTCTACTAAAATAGGCAGTTGAGTTCACAAACCATCCCAGTCTGGTTCTCCAGAGGATTGCAAGGCTTAATAGCAACAGTGACTGACAGTCTGAGGATTAGGCACCAAAGAAGAGACGAGAAATGTTCAAATCACTCTTTGCCACATCCGAAGTTATGAGAAGGACTTGTAGTCGTTTTGCTATGGTTGTGTTACCGAATCCTAAGGGTGCCATGATGCATACCTACAAGCGGGATCAAGATAAGCTATACTTGTTACTAAACCGCTATTGGAGGAAGAACATAGCCAAATTAAGGGAAAAGAAGCGCGAGGTGCTTGAGAAATGGGAGAAAGAGAAACAAGACTTAATAGAAGAGAGACGTCAGGATCTTACTCTCATCAAGGACTTGGCCTCGCGCGAAGCGTATCATTTTCGGCGTCGTCATGGCCGCACCCACTGCCCTGGGGACGAAGACATCACAGGCTATGCCCATAAGATTGGAAAATACAAGGTAAAGTGTTCTACATGGTCATTCTCGGTTTGATATATGTTAACAATCAATACTGGTAGGCAAGTGTCCTCGATAGTATGGACGAAAACCTTCACTTTGATGAAATGTTTAACCTTCGAGGAGCACTCGGTAATATTTAAACAAGCCTCTCACATGATTACTAAATGTCTAACTCCTTCAATCATAGATCGAATTGCATTCCATGCAGTATTAGAAAGGAAAATTGTACATGGTGGTGACACTAAGGAAAAATTAGATTTGATAAGCAAGACAGAGGAATTCAAAGAAATCCTAGCAGAAGAAGTATATACGAGAGGGTTACTGCTGGATGATGTCCAGGCTTGCATAGGCAAGCTGTATGATCGAATAGCAAGGAATGCTCAGGGCAACACTGCGAAAATAGAAATCAACAGAGAACATTTTAAGGCGGAGGAAGTTGCTGCCCTAGTGGCATTTTTCAGATTGCAAGAAGAATGGGGGAATTCCATAAAATGGGAGGAGATTTGATTCTTTTTTTTTTGTGTGTGTGTTTGGGGGGGGGGATAAGTCTGTTTTGGTCTTTTTCTGACTTTTCTTTCTTCTGTTTTTTTTTTTCTCCACTCTATAGCAGACTTAATACTGTTGCCAGTCTTTTGTTTATTTCGTTACTTGTGCCCACCTGTGAGGCTGCGAGGAGGATACTTATATCTGAGTAGTGACCACATGATGATGTTATCTACCTGCACATCACCTTTGCGGCTGCTGTCTCAATGTTGTTCGGGCCTAGACTATTATTACCCGCCTTCGCGTTCGCTTGACCGTACTTGGCAGCACACCATCTCTTAGGCTGGGCACGAGAACATCTCGAGGTGTTAGTTGCATGGAATTGATATATTTGTACATTGAAGTAATGCTTGTATTAGACTGGCTCGCGTGATAGTTGTCTCCCCAGGGCCCCTCTCTGCTGAGGTTTCGTATGTCGGTTTGCTGCTACGAGGAAACTAGCTGGGCTGCCGGGCTTCTTTGCAGTGTGCCATCCACCATTATGAACTTTTGTGCTCTCCTGACATTGTCCCAGGCTAGCTAGAACATAGTTAGCTAGGGGCAGTTGTTGATGAATTGCGATGCCTTGTTTCTGAAGCATGGAAAGCAAATGACACAGATAGGACACGAGCGAGAAGGTTGCTGAGGCACATAATAAGAGATAAGAAGAAGAAGTACTGGGAGGAATTCCTTGAAGAAGACAGGATCACGTCGCCATGGGACATCTTCAGGTTAGCCAGGGACCCCTTCCGACAAAGAGATTTAATGGGGATCCCTGGAACGGAAGCGGAGATAGCCAGAACTCTGATCCATCACAACTTCATCACTCAGGGACCGGACCACCCAGCTGCCACGGTACACCTAGTCGGACTCAACATGGATAGAGAACAAGTTTGGAGACAGATAGACCGAGCGCTGGCAAAGACCAAATCCAGGTCCGCCCCTGGACCTGATGGGATACAATATGGGCTGCTGAAGCTGCTAAAGGGCACAACCTTATGGACGGTAGTGAGAGAAAGAATAGTGGACTACATAAATGGGAGCTATAACTTTGCCAGAGATTTTGAAGTCGTTATGATATTGAAGAAAGGGAAACCCAGGGACCAAGCGGAAAGCTAGAGGCCCATTACCCTCCTCAATACCGTAGCCAAGTTGGGGCGGAAGGTCATCGCCAATCTACTTCAGAGGAAGGACGACCTGTTCAGAGACTCACAGCTTGGAGGTCGGTACCGCCGAGGAGCGGAGGACCTACAACGGTAAGTACTGAAGGAAGTGGATGAGAAACTTAAAAAGAAGGAATGAGTAGCCTTGATAGGAGACGACATAAAGTCGGCCTTAAACTTCCTAAGGAGGGACAAGGTAGTGGCACGGATACGACAGGTTGACAGCAACATTGCCAGCTTTGTAGAAGCAATCCTCATGCCGAACAACTTCCACCTATGGGCCGCAGGCAGAATAACAAATGGTACACCACAAGGGTTGCTACTGTCACCAATACTGTTTCTGATAGGGATAGTACTGGTAGCTGAAAAGACAGACCAATGAAACTTCACCAGATCCTACGTGGATGACTTCCACAGCGTGATATCCCACAAATCCCTCACGAAACTTCGTCAGGCGATAAAATCCCACCGGGATAGTCTAACTATGGAGGCAGCTGTGCATAGATTCAAGATCAACTCGAGGAAGTCTGAGACCATGATAATCGGAATAAAAGGACCAGACTATATTTTTTTTTTTTTTTATTTCATTACTCGCATGCCGCCCGACCAGACTATAGGGTGACTGGCTTGACAATAGACTGGGAGCTGAAGTTCAACAAACACTACAGGAAACGATTACTCCTAGGCAAGGCGGGATGGAACACAGCATCAAGGCTAACCCACCTCAGTCCAGAAGAGAAATGACAGTTATACACTAGCGTGGCTCGCACCATAGCCACATGAGGATGTTGGGCATGGCAGGAGTATGAGAGAGGAGCACCGGCATCTACCAAAGCCAGAGAACTCGAGGCATGGCAATACACAGTTGCCCAAAAAAATCACCGGGGCCCCATGGGGCTCAAGAACAGATATAGTGAAGGGACTCGCTAATTTGGAGTCAATACAGACCTTCTTAGAAGGGGAGTGCCAGAGAGTCGAGGTACGCACCTTATATTTTACCGATGAACCCTTACGAAGGGAGGATCCAGAAAGCAGGTACCTCCAAGGATCGCTACACTACCGAGAGACCCTCCCACTGGTAGCCCTACCCAGCATTCCAGCAGAGGCAGACATGGTGGAATTCGAAAGAGCTATAGCCAATGCGGAGAATGAGGGCTGGACTTCGTTTTATGGGTGAAGCATTTTCTCAGCAAGATGGAGAACTTCTGATAGTGACTGACTCCAAGGTTGCGATCACCAAACTAAAAAGATTGCCCAGAGCAACCCCACCCACGAAGGAGCAGCACAACTACTGAGAGAAGCCTGGGAAGCTAGAGCCACAAGAGGCGACCTGGACGTGGCGATAATGTGGGTGAAGAGCCATAAAGGCATCAAAGGTAACACAGCAGCAGATGGGGCGGCCAAAATCGGGGTTCACCTCCCATACCAGGACGAGGTCATCACTGAGGCAGGAATCTGACAGGTTTCGAGGTCCTGGAGAATGACTGGACTGATAAGGCCACCGAAGGGCAAGGACAAGGACCCTCTACTGGAGGTGCTCGAGTGGGTCGATGGATAGAACGACGGAGAAGGGCAGACTCATTCTCTTTGACTCTATCTATCCTTTACTTCTTTCTACTTCTCTTTATTATGCAATCAGGGGGCGACGGATAAGGGCTTGACGCACAAGGACTCATTTTCTTTCCTGTTATCTACTCTATCATGTAACTAAACCTCGTCCTCGTCATAGCCCGAAGGGCGGCATACGAGTAATGATATTAAAAAAAAAAAAAAAAAGAAGGATGGAAAGGTCTCTGCAAAAGCTGATCCGACCGTCCCGACTGTCCTGAATGTGCATAACTGACTGTCCTGCCTTGCACATGCGCTGACTATCTTGGTGTGGCAGACATTTTCGGTGCGGTGCAGGCAACTCTCCGAACTGGAAAGTTTTCCTTGTATAGTTCGTACTATAGGTACTGTAATTCACCACAACGCCACGTTCCAACGCATGTTTGTAGAAAAAGTCAATAATTATGTATTAATATAATTTCGGATATAGAATGAGGAGTTACAAGAGACTCTGACTTATAGTACATGAATAATGATCGGCGGCAAGATTCCCGAAATGTAGAAGGGAGCTTCAGTAAGTGAAAAATGAAGGTAGCACAGGTTTGCCTTCGAGGGATGCAGACATAAGCTGAATCGTCATGACGTTATGACTGAGTTACCGTGGTAGACTCATGCTCATCATAGATTTCTGTATTTCCCTGCTACATAAACCGTTACTTTATTATTCTTATATGGGGTATGTACCAGCTCATCATATTACTGACCACAATGCACGAAAACCAAGCGACCTCACCATGGAGGTAAATTGACGTGGACAACGTCTGCAGCACTGGGCCCGCACCGAGGGTACCGTATATCCACCTAGCGAATTATTTCCCCCCCGCACACAACGCTAAAGTTTGCAAAAAATTGTGAATCGAATGTCTAAGCTGCAATGCTCACGGTGCTGATGCCGTCCGGGACATAGGGGAACGCTGTTGTCGAGCTGACGCAAACGGAAGCATTACAGTAGTGGAAGAGCGTTGACTAATTGTGCGCCCTTGGAACTGGAATTTCAGGTTGGGCGTCATTCTGCGGCTACTTCGTCATTTGTTGCAGGTGCGCAATGCGCGTATACCTGGTTTCGTCCGTCATAACGGTGGTTGGAAGGAGATCGTCAGGAGCTGTCCATAGGTCAATATCCTCATGGTTGTGTAGCCAAGTCCCGCTGGCTGGCGATGTTTGGTTGTAATTAAATCCTACGAACTCATTCGACTCCCTTCAAAGCCTTTTTTCACTGACATCCCTGCAGCCCCATTGGACGTCGTTCCTCAAATGGGGAAGCCGAAAAGTTTCGACTTCAAGTTCACTCTTCTGCCGACGCGAAAGTTGCCTGAACCAGTTGAGGTAGGCGTCTTGCAACAACTCGGTATTGATATTATCTTTGAATGCGGAGCGGAATTCCTCCGTAGTTTTGGCTGTTTTAAGATGCAGCACCAGACATGATTTTTGCTGAGTATAATTCAGGAGCGGGCATTGGAAGCAGTCGTCGACCGCATGAAGATTGGCGTTACGGCGCACAGGGGGGGGAGCCAGTCCTGTGGTGATTCGATAGACTCTATCCGCCCGCTTTGAAACGGCCTCCCTTTCTCCTCCTCCTCTAGTACCTTCTTCTCCGTATACTGGCTTTACGGAGCCCCTATCCCCACGATTTCTCTCATTGTCTTGCTCTGCAGCTTATTCAGCCTGGGCCTCGCGTCTGGTGACCGGAAGCAGGAGTAGACCCTCCATCAGACAGGTTCTACAAGCACTGGGAGCTTCTTTCCAACTGTGAGGTATATCTGGATTGTCTTGGATGTCTGCTCACGGCCTGCATCATTGCAGAAGCTCTCGGCGGCGGAGAAAATGCTCTAGCTGTCCCCGGATATGATCGAGTTAACACCTTTTCAGTCACATCTTGGTTAGCTCGGGAATGGAATCACAGATGTCGTGCCGTGGAAATATACTGCTGGTTCACAAAGTATGAGAACAAACTTTACTTTGTGGACATTTTGTAATTGCGACGGGAATCGGGTGTAAAACGAGTCCGGAAGGAGGACCTAGACAAGCTTGTGCGGGCCGACATGAAGTCATCCAGTACAGTAGCCCAAGTCCTGAAGAGCCCAGCGGTTGACTAAGGTACACCATATCGCCTGATTTTTTTTTTTATTTTTTTTATTTTTTTTTTTATTTTTTATATCAGTACTCGCGTGCCGCCCTAAGGGCTATGGCGTGGTTAAATACATATAAAATAAAAGGTCATATAGGAAAGAAAAAGGTAATAAATGCAAATAATCCCGGAAATTACTATGGTCGTCCTTCTCTTTCCACCCAATCTAAAAAGTCGATCATAATGTCCTTGTCCTCGTCCTTGCTCTTGGGTGGCTGGATCAGATCTGCCATCCCCCCGGGCAATTTTCTTTTCCATGTCCTGCACCTGGTGAGCACATGTGTGGTGGATTCCTCCGCTTCTCCGCACCACCGGCATTGCGGGCTGTCCGCTTTGCCGATTGTGTGTTGCCACCTTCTCAACCCTTTGCCCCCCAGTATGCCCGCGAGTGTCGAAACTCTTCGTTCCAGTCGTGTCAGCGGTCTATAGTTGAGTTCCAGTCGATTTCTCTCCGCGGCTCTCCAGGTTCTGGATGGTTGCCTTATCCCTGCTTCGGTGATGATAAGCCGCTTACGTCAGCGGATACCAGGAGGCACTCTCTGACACGCGCACTCATAGGGTTCAATCTCCACAAAAACCGGAACACAGTTTATCTTATGGAAGTCATGCACAAAAGCAAAGAACGCACATTAACCTGGTCTTGTGCGCCCGAAGTGCGAAGAATACTTGTCGCAAGCCAAGACAGGTGGCGCCTATTACAATCAAGCTTGCGCACAATCACAGCTTAGTCAGCCCCAGGGAGTCATTTAGTTCGAGACTAGGCGACACCATCATTGCTTCGCAACCTCGAGGAAGCAACAGTGAAAGCAGGCGAATTGCAGCGACGGCGCAATACACTTTCGAATACACTTTGGTCATGCCAGTCAACCGTGAGGCCCTCCGCAATGTGCATATCTACGACGTTACTACGACCAACTTCCTAGGAGGCTTTCGCCAGAACGGCTCTGTCTCTGAGAAAAATTTTCTCGACATGCTGCACATCCTCCTCGTTACTGAGGCTCCTCTGAATGTGACGCACCGATCTTCCAGCCGTACTATATCGGCGACCAATGCCGCTCTTGCGTTAGGAGAATATGACGTATCCTCTGACAGTAAGTGACCTGTGCGGAAGGCATTGTCCTCTACTAATGTTAGTTTTTTCTAGGCCCGATTTACATCAACAATGAAGTTTTGGTACACCGGCTTATATCACATAGTGAATCTAGCCGAGAGGATTCATTTCGTGAGGGAATTCGGGCTCGAGATGCGATGTGTGTATTGTCAGGTTTTGTGAATGAGGCGGTCTCTTTTGGCGACTGGACCATGTTCGAAGCGGCCCACATTTTCCCTCTTCAGAAGGAAAGCTATTGGAGGGAGAACAACTTCGGCAGATATATTACAGACATGGGCGACACTGCCGGTCTCTCAAAAATCAACTCCATCCAGAATGGGTTTCTCCTCCGCCGCGACCTCCATGTAGCCTTTGATAATTACCTGATTGCGGTGAACCCAGATGTGAGTGTCCTTTCAGCTCATAGGGGATCGTAATTTACACTGACCTCTGATAGGACAAATATAAGATCACAGTATTTGGATTCGACCATTTACGTATCGATGGCAGGACTTTAGATGGCGTGTGTCGTGACCCGTCGAATCCTCACCGTGTTTCCGACCACCTACTCCGATGGCACTTTAGACAGTGCGTTCTCATGAATATGAAAGGGGCCGGAGAGCCCATCTTTGAGCATGATTTTCCTCCTGGGGTTGACGTGGTCGGAGAGATTGGGTTGGGACCCTATGGCGAGGAGAGATTAAGAATGGAGTTAGAGGCCAGGCTGGCGGTTGTTGGTGGTCGTTGATTGGAGCCACCCAACCCTTCTAGCAAGGTTCTGGTACAACGAGTACCTTCAGGCATAAAACATCCTACAGTCAGAAACCACTGTCACAATGGTTCGTATTTCGTTGTGTATTACCTAGCGCACCAGGCTATTCCTGCACAGATCCTTTTCATTTACTTGTGTGTTGGTTCGATCGATTCAATTTTCCTTTTTTAGCGCAACGCGGGTGGGGGGGTCGGTTTTCATTCTCCGGAATTCCTGGTTTGCAAAACTTTTTTTGTTACTTGATGGTGTGTGTGTGTGTGTGGGGGGGGGGGGGGGGGCTCCAAAAGAATTCCGTGTCGAAATAAGTAGATATGATGTGTCGTGGTAGGGAGGAGGTGGGCGGAGCTCCGGAAGGGAGAAGGAAAAAGATTGTGAATAAACTTGAACTGGCGCTCCATGCGCAAAGATCGTGTTGGAATATATATTGTGTAGTATGGGGTATATGTGTTTGGTTTCCTATAGAACACACTTGGGTACCGTCGAGACAGGAAATCCTCGCCTATGCGGGCTATCAGAAGAGCTACCGTACCCGGCAATGATATGTTCTACTTGGGGCAGAAGTCTCCGTCTCGCCACCGGTGCAGCGATTTTGGATCAAGCTCCCATAACGAAGCGTCAAAACAGGTATTCGAAGATAAATAGACAACTGTTCAATTATATTAAACCTGCATACACGGAAATATGGTGTACAATTTGTTCAATAGCTGCTTTGCCTATTGCATCCAGTGTAACTAATGATATCTGCTCAGAATAGAGGCGGGGCCGGAAGGGGCTCTGTCGTTTCTGGGGATGAATTTTTTTTTTTTTTTTTTTTCCCCGCAGACAGAACTGCGTGTACGGAATACTCGATACTCCATGTGCTTCGGAAACAAGAGTTGGGAGGGTATTAAAGGTGGGGTGTATATGATAGAGCGGTTGCTGTTAGGCTGTGGAAGTACCAGAAGCAAGGGATGAGCTTATGTTGGTTTACTAATAGAAGGATGAATAGGCTCACGAAGAAACCAAGCAAGGGTGATAGGAAGGTGGCAATGGAGGCCCAGGACTGCGACTTCCTTTGTTCCATGCGGTAGCACCATCAGGGGGGGGGGGGTCTTTACTGCTAGGGATTCGAAATGTTTCCGTTACCCTGAACACTCAAATACATTCGCGGTGCAACGTTTTATGATTTTTGCAAAGCGGACAAAGGCGGAAGCCGGAATTTGTCCTACACTTATAAAGCACGTCGTCGTTTACAGTAAGGAAACTAGTCCATCTAATGGGTAACGCTTGCATTTCCGTAATCTAGATAATTCCTCCCTAATACCGCAACAAGAACACAAATATACATGAGATATACAGAAATATAATACACGTCACAATGGACTGGCGTGCAAGCTAGCTCGTATGTTTGGTGTTTCTTTTGTTTCGTACTTTGTGGTCATATCAACCCGCATGCGGCTTAGAGACGTATGCACAGGACACTGTATGTTTGGTGTTTATATCTCATTTCCTATGGGAATGAAGCTTTGTCACATGGAGGCCATGCTTGAGACTGCCGAGCTCTCCAGGTTACCCCGCAAACTGGTTTCTTTGGAGGGCATGAGATTCAGCCCACTTGAAAGCATAATCTCTTGCATTTGTATTGTCATTGTTTTTGTGACTCTGAAGCATAATTAATCATCTGGAGGAGATAGTCTACCCTTCATCCCGAACCCTGCGTGTTGAGTCATCGCTAATATATCCAATTATTCTGCGGACGATATTCATTTGTCTCGCAGCTCATCGGCACCAAGTTTGCAGTATGCCCCTTATCCCCCCTTCGAAAACAAGAAAGGCAGTGAAACGGTCCAGTACCTAGAGAACATATATCCGGAGGTTGGGGCGGAACGTAGTTAGTAGCTAGATTGCGTAGCATCGACGGTAGAGATGACTTTGCAAATTGGGAGTCCTTCTGGTTTCCACCAATGGAGCTACCGGATATCATGCGACAGCCAAAGAAGTCCCCGGGAGTCAAATCTTCCGGAGCAAATGTATTTTGCGGATTTACTGATCTTTCCAGCAGCACACAAGGGGGCCACAAGCGGCATGGGTTGAACCTTTATGTATCCCTATACCCTCAATTTTTCAATCTGATTCTTCCGTTCTAGTCGCCCAAAAATACTTTGCAGAGCTCGGATGGCGCTTCATAATACCCGTCGTATCTGGCGGACCCAAACGTGCCAAGGAGTCCTGGAATAGATTTTTGTCGCTGTCCATTTTACGTTATTCAGGCCCTTGCTCGCGTCAGTATTCAGCTGTCTTCTAGAGTGATACCCAACACAGTATGGGTGGGAAAGCCGAAAAGGACAATGAGATAGGTAGTGGTTGGGCGTCTGCTCCTTTGGGATCAAGGGAGTAAAGAAATCAAGAGCTTGTGGTTTAGGGCGAGTTCAATGGGTGCTCCCTCCGGACCTGAACGGAAGCTATTGCCGAATTTGCAAAAGCTGTTATCCTCACCGTGTTTTAGTTGACTAGGACCAGAAATATTAACGATCGGAGAATGTAGCTAGTGTTTCGACAATACCATCATGTCAGCTTGCGATTACTTGATTGTCATACTTTGATTTGATCCTTAGCTCGACGATGATAGGAAGGAAACAGAAGATTGCGGGCTTATAATATGGGAGCTGCTGAGGCGATTGCCATGAGCGGATTGGGTGATAGCAAATGTCGCCAGTGGTACTGCTATATCCAGCTGTGTTCGCTTTCCTACCGGTAAGTGGACTATGTCACACAGTCGGTGGGGGTGAGGGGCAAACCAACGGCGAAAGATCATACCTTGAACTTCTACTTGGGGCTCAGCAGAAAGTTGGCAGTTAAATCCTGTAGAGAGATCAGACAGGGTGACTCGGCTTGCCAGAGTTTAGTTCCTCCTCCACTTGAATGCACCAGCTTCCTAACTTTGGCCGCAATATTCAGTGAGTGCAATTCAATAGGTTCCCACAGACCAAAAGTGCGGTTTCTTGTCCTGTGGATTGTGACTAAACGTCGACCCTGGAATTCCGGCTTCTCACGTAGAATGAGGAGGGCTTCGTCATGTAAGAAAAACAAGAGAGAGCTTTTTTGAAGGAGTAAAGAGGAGCTGTACCGTTGGGTCCAATAAGTCTGATTGATTAAAGAGATGCAGAGAAAACAGGATTATGTACATGATGAGCATTGCATGACGTGACTGCAGAACCATGACTAGACAGGCAGGTGTAACATATCAGGCAGGTGCGGAAGTCACGGAATGCGTGGCTTGCAAGTAAGCGCTGTGGCATGAAGTTAGTGCTGTGGCGTTATTGCATGATTCATAAACATAATGGCAACGAAATGTAGATCATGGATATGAGTTAAATGAAAGAACAGGACAGAAACCAATAAACAGACGAAACAGCAGTCAGAAGAAACTATCTATTAGTAACAGCAACATACGGGTAGCGGATGTAAGGTGATAGCTCGAACACGGGTGGCGGATGTCATGTTTTGACAGATTGAACCACTTTTGCTGGCTTAATTATTGATTGCAACTGTAAACTCGAGTGTGGGATAGTACAACCAATATCCAGAAGCCGTAACACTAGGCAAATTGCGAAAAAGTACCAAATAGTCAAGGCAGCCGACGGCATTTGGGGTGGGGGGCTACGTGCTAAGCTTTGTAATCGAGTGCGCGCTGCATGACTAAGCTAGCGGTACTTGAGCAAGGGTCTCCAGCAGGAGCGGTACATTGGATCTTCATCCATGGGCGACAGCCAGCAACGAACCGGCTATGGCGAGGGCTATAGCCAACACGACAGAGCTGCATGGAATCGAAACCCCCGCGTGCATGATTCCTGGACGCTTTGTGCATGATTGGTATGAACCTATACGTTCCCCTAGGACTGCCGTCATGCTGCTGTGCTTAGCAAAGCGGGCATTAGCAAGTTGCTGATTGTCGCAGGTAGGAAGTGCTGCGCGGAGCAAGGCACGCAAAGTTGAAATATCTCAGCACGAGAGAGGTCTCGCAAGCGGAACACCCTGATGGTACGTCCCATCATCAATGGCGGCGGTGGATGCCAGGTTAAGCCGGTCAAAATTTAGGACAGACTCTTTGTGTGTTTGCAACTTGAGCAGGAAGCTGAATGTTCTGCTATGCACTGAGTACCTTGCCTCAGGTGTGTTTCGTATGTTATTTGATATGCTGAAAGCAAACTAATAAATACAATTTAGGGAAGCCTTCGGGCTACAGACGTGCTTCAAGATCACAGGCTTCATACCATTGCTGTACAGCCATGTAACCAAAGGATGGAACGTATTGAAGGCGGATCATTTGATCCGGAAGCTCACGCTGGCAAGTGCAAAGCAATGGTGCTTTTGATGTTAGCTGAAGTAGCAAATATCTCACGCACAATTCACCACAGCATACACCATCTTTTGAGAGGATTTACTCTCCAACCCTTTCTGGACATTGTTTCTATCAACATACAATAGCATCCGAAAACTGCAGCCAGCTCTTGGAGAGGATCCCTCTGCCAGAATTCGCAGAAGACAATTTGAAAGGCACGAACCTTTTGTTGGTTTACAGCTTAATATGGAGCTCAACAGAAAGGTTCGGTGGCCAAGAGCTCGCAAAGGAAGAAACTTTCAAAAGCCGCTTGGGAGTTTTGCAACTTAGCCTTTATTCGAAGAGCCATTATGGCGCATGCACAGTCAAAGCCCATTGGAGACACTATGTTCCTTCAGTAGAGCTGAGACTGCTGGGCGGAAACTCTGTACTCTTTGATTTCGACAACAAGAAAGGACATGTTTTTGGAGTACTATCCTTCCGCGTACTCCTCCATGCCTGCGTCAATTGGAGGAAAGCATGAAATTTGCCATGGGGTCCGTGAATTTCCACCTGGCATTGGCGATTGGCACGATCAGGAAGCTAGTAACTTCAGAACGAGATTGCCGTCTGAGCCTATCGTACCGCATGTGGCAGCATCGTTCTTGACGGGGGTATTGGGGGATACACTCTCAAGTCAGACCATGGTCGAGATCCGACTTTGGGTAGTCCAGATGTATCACAATACTACCCCATTTACTTGCTTGAGGGGTGGGACATAAGAGGCTAAAAGGAGAGTTGCTTGCTAGGGTCCTATTGATTTTCACAAGGGGCTTTATACTTTCAAAGAGTGCCGGCTGGGATCCTACGACCTTCTATTGGTCCTCGACGTTTTGCGCTTTGATTTCCTGGAATTCTTAATTCATCCAAACTGCTATTCTAGTACTTTTTTGACTTCTTTCGAATTACAATGGTGGGGCGATCCGCAAAACACGAACTCACCGAGGTCAAAGACTTCAAGGCAGCGTTCTCTATGGCGCGCATGAACATGAATCATTTCACCTCTACTGAGACCCACCTCCTGCCGGACAAAGTGCCGGAGAGTCCTATGGGAGTACATGAGACAATGCGCAGGGCTACAGTTGAGTGGTACCCAGCCTGCATGGGACCCCCCATATCTGTGTGTGGTCGAACCTCCCGTGTTGGATTCTGTCATATTGGATAACCTCTATTCTTGGATCAACTTTACCGACCCGAGCCAATGGACCGGTGGGGAGTATTGGATATTTTGCCTTATTGGGTAAAACACGCTGGTCCAGGCCTTCTCCAATATAACACGATCGACTCTACAGCAACCAGGTAATCGCAATATTGATTGAATTTGTGGCTTCCAGTGACACCCCCACCCCACCTCCCCAAGAGTGTCTGTACGCTTCCAGGATCAACACAACAGGCGTGGATGTCGCGGCATACAGGCTCCAAAGTTTCACGCAGTGGTATTTGGAATGTTTTTGAGTAAACATGAACTAGGATATAGTGGTGCGAAAAACAGCTGCTAAGTGGGTTTTTCCATGCCAGAGCAAAGATGAGAGTCTGCATTTCGAGCTTTGGAACTTGAATGTTAGGTTCAACGGGTATACATGTAGCGAGAGCGTGTTCTTGGATCGTGTGGTAATGGGGATAGGGACGCTGACGGTAACCAGGCTCAGGCGCATGGGGATCCGGAAACCTAAGATTTGTCATGTGTATCCCAATCCTGGGAAGGTCTCCGTGAGTTATAGGGTATTGAAGGTTTTTCCTGTCGTTATCATTTCGGGGGGGGGAGGGGCACAATGAGATACTGTTTTGAAGGGTCGCATCTTGATCCAAAACATAAGAAAAATGTTTTGCACCTATGAGTACTTGTTCCGTTGTATATTTTAAAGACCCCACATCCATGGATCTGCAACGGTGAAATATGTTGTACCGACGGAGTAATCCTGGCACCGCATCTGGATAGATTATGGGACCGGCGGATAGTCTGTGTTATTTGTATCTCTGTGCACATCCCTGTTGTCGGAAAATTGTCGGTCCCGCAGTGAAGGATATATAAGGCGGTGGGTTATGCAGGTATTTATGATGAATTGAATTGTCTATTTCTTTCCTCCGCTCGCAAGTGAAAACCTTTAAAATACAATCGCGATTGAGAACGTCAATCAACATACAGATACTTACTATCCTATGTAACGTCCTCAATGCATACTCCCATTCAGCGTCGTGCACAAAGGTTATTGACATTACCTCTATATATGCGGTATATATAAATAGTAGTGGGTTTATCAAAGACCCGTTGTGGGACAGTTGCGCTCCGCAGCTTGGGAATTGGTGAGTTTGCAAAGATATATATACTTGGTACTTGATGAGGACAGCGCAGGGCTGTATGTCGGGGATGGTATCTGGACTTGTGTTGTGATGGAGGTGGGGGCGTCGGAGGGAAGGAAGTGCAATAGGGGATATTGTATATTCTAAAGTATCTAAATCTAAATCTAGAGGTACAGGCTGAAAATCGCAACCGCGGTGGAAAGGAAGCTAAATGATGCAAATAACACAAACTTCACAGCGGTAGATTATTAGCAATTCTACATGGACGAAACTAACTCGCAGAACATTCTAGGATATCAAGTTGTAGCAAAGACTATATCGAGCACCACACGCTGGTACATTCTCCGCTTCTTATAGCCCCTCTACTATCGCGTCCGCTTCAATCCCCACCTCCATCTCCTTCGCCCGCGCCACTGCCTCATCTATAGCCACCCACCGCTTGTTCCTCTCCTCTCTCAGGCCCTCGATCACGCAGCTCAGGACCTCCGCGCCAGGACTCCACCCTGCCCCGGCTACCGCTGTGGCGGCGGTGAGCTCGTCGCCTACAGACATGAGTTTCGCGATGCGTTCGTCGAGGAGGTGGATGTTGGCCATGTGGTGGTGGATGAAGCGGAGGAGGCGGTTGGTGGGGGCGGGGCGAGAGGGGGGGTCGGGTTGCGCGGGTAGGGGGGACTGGGGCTGGTGGAGGGGTCCGCCGGGTTGGGGTGGTTGGAGTGGTTGAGGGGTTTGAATAGGGGTGGAGGTGTATGATGGAGTTGGGGATGGGGTGGGGAGGGTAATGGGACTGTATATATTGGGGGAAGAACAGTTAGCGTTTGGTTGTGTTGCTGCACTATAAGTGCTGGAATAGGGGTGGTGTACTTGCCTTGTGTTCGTAGCCCCATTGCGCTTCCTCCTTTTGTTGTCCAGACTGTCCAGGTGTATTGTCTCCTGAGATGAATTTTCTGCTGAGTCTCCCCCGCCATTTGCACGCTGGTTGACCTTCCTTCTCCGCTTGATCGCCTTTCCCGCTGTCCGCGAAGTCTGTGAGGTACTTTGGTTGCCCATCTCGCCCAGTCCCATCGGTGGGAGAGCCGCTTGTACGTGCTGATTCCCAAAGGCTGCATTCCACACGGTGTTACCGGTATCTGCCCAATGCACCCCGTTCCGCCCATAGTTGTAATCATGATAGCCTTGTCCAACGGGCCACCCAGCGCTGTCCATATATGCATACGGGCCAAGATCATCTGTCTGCAAACGCCGTCTTCGGGGAGGTGGTGAAAGTGTCCCGGGCGTGAGCTTGTATGTCGTTGTGGTACGTAGAAAGTCAATGTCGGCGGTGGAATCGGTGACGATTAGGAACGGGGTAGTTTCGCGGCTTGAGAATGAGGCTTGAGACAGGGTTGAGGGGTGGCAGGGCAACTAGGGATAGGGGAGCTGGGCGGAAGATGGGTCTCGAAGGGGCAGAAGGACCCATCCATAGTGGATCCTAGGGGGAGGTGTGAGGCTTTGTGAGGTAAAGGACCTTGGGTGTCCCCGGTCAGGGTGGAATGTGCGGCTGGATGAGAGAGTCTGCGAGTGAGAGTCAGTTACTTGAATCGGCTTGGACAGAGGGGAGGATGCTGTACCGTCTATGCGGAACTATAAAAACCAAGAGATTGGTGGTAGAGCTGAAAAAGCCTGCGTCGGCTGTGGAGAATTGAGACGTGTGCAGGGATGCAGAATGGTAGGATTAATTCCTATACAAATCGCACTTTTGGGGGCTCTGCGCAGTCACAGGCTAGAAAGAACAGTAACAGTGTGAGCGATTGTAGAAGGTTTGTGCGATGTGTGTTGAATAGGAGTTTGTGCGTCAATGTGTGTTGAATAGGAGTTTGTGCGTCAATCGGGGGGTATTGAAGCATGCGATTGGCGTTGGCGACGATATGAGATTGGCTGCCAACAGGAAAGGGACGTGGTTCCGTACGACGGGCGACTTGGCTGTGTGTGGGATAGGGGATGGATCTTATCTAATCTGGTTGCATCTTATCTGATCGCCGGTGCACGGCATGTGGCGGTAGTCTACACACACGCTCTTAAAATTTCCAATACCACCCACACGCGACGATACCACTCGGCATCCGATACGCGCACCCCCAGCGTGCATCGGGCAGGTCCTTACCTTACGAGTTCTTGAATATGCAGGACAAGGCGATGGCGCCATTGCAGGTCACAGCTGGGTCGAGGTCATAAAGTTCAGGAGGGCTTGGGGTTGTAAGGAAGGCTTCTTCCGGCGGCGATGAATGGCATCTCTCGGTTGAAGGCTGCCAGAACGGTGTAGGAGGACTACGCGAAGGTACTATCCCTGGTTATGTGCGTATGAATTCATGAAAGCCGGCCTTAATCAAGGTTTAGGGGCATTTAACATCGGCTTGAAGGCATTTTCCCGACACCCATAGTTCAATGCTCAGAGCAACTGAATCCTTGTCGCTAGCGTTCCTATGCAGCGATAGAGGTCTGATGGGGCTAGATAATGGTATCAAGTTCATTCACGCTGAAACGTGAGGGAAAGGATAACGGTATTAAACGAAATCATTGCGTTCACTAAGGCCACAATGGGTAGGGCATGATTGCATCTATACTCCGGGCATGACGCCTTGCAAGAAAGTGCGTAGGGCCTTCGCAGGTACGTCAGGCATGGTGAACCTTCCTTGGTGACGGCGCCAGCTCATCGAGAATAAGAGTTCTCCGGGAACAGATTTGGTCGCCACGGTATAAGAGTGGAGGTGGGTTTATGCAGTGGGTTACGCAGGTACTCTTGTTCGAACAGGGAGGGAACAAAAGCAGTTCGAAGCGGGACTAAAAAGGATAGGCGTCGAGATGGGATCCCCATGAAGAGCAGGGTCCGATGGGGGTGGTCCATAGGGACCATATGACTTAATGGAGTATCTTTCTTTCTTCTTGGGAAGACGAGCTGTAGCTCTGGTACCGATAACATTCTAATAGTTTGTGCACAGCACCAGGGGAACTCCGAAGGCTCCGGATGCGGAGGGAGTATAGCAGAGTGGATAAGCACGCCATGTATGCGGCGGACGGACCATGGATGTGGCTGATTGCCGATAAGCAGCTGCAGCGGCCAGTTCGTGCATTGATGTCTCAACAGCGATTGCGGCTCGAGCGCGGGGGGGCAAATACAACGCAACATATTGGATACGAAAAAAATTAACCTGCTATTTCAAAGAGCAAATCTGCGGTGCGAGCTAAAGTTTAATACATGGAATAGCCTATTTGGGTCAGAGTATAGCACGGTTAGGCGGTCTTAGTAGGAGCTTATAGGGCAGGGGTAAGTCAATACTATATTTTTTGGATCATGGGGATTATGAACTAACAAGATGCTCATTTGCAGTTCAGGCTGCGACCTTTGGAGATTGCCATATGCATCATATGGGGCGCGGTGGGTATAGGACCGCGATGACTTTTGAAAGAACATAAAGGCGCCTAACTTAGCACGACAAGGACACAGAGACTAATAACTGGAGGGTGTTACGGGGTGCAAAAGGGGTTTGCATCCGCCGGTTTCACTTTACCAAGTGCGGAGGGACGGTGCTGGGGAAGCGGGTGATTTCTGGGTACAAGATATCTAGGAGGGAGGACCCATATTGACAATCGGGGAATGAAAACGAGTTACTGACATGTTTCTGCGCTTGAGAGGGGGGAGGAGTAAAAAATTGTTGAAATACTCAAGAAGAATTACAAAACGAAAGCATGTATACACCTTGGACCAAGAGGAACGCGTGTGCAACCGTGCCGGGCCAGTTATCGTTCGAGGCAAGGAGAATATTTGATTACATATTAATGAAAGACGCGTACATGGACAGGATGGCATTCAAAGCGGTTGCTATCGGCGGAAGGCGCCAGCGTGGGTTACATAATGTTTGATTAATGCAGTCCCGGATGGCGGTAGACAGTTTGAGGGTCACGGATTCATTGGGCACCGATTTCAGAAAGAGGATTCTATTAATATGGTCCATGCAGTTTCCGAGTTTGGTTTCCATCGTCCGATGGTACACGTTCACTCACAGCAGGGGCTGTATTCGAATGCGAACGCCCCCCCCCTCGGGAACCGCGGAAAAAAACTCCGCTCGATGAATAGGAACTAGCAACCTTAGGAGCACGCGGAATATTTTAGGGCACATCAAGCCAGAGCTTGTACATGGATCGAGAATCATTCGGAAATACCGCCACTGAAGAAACCCGGAAGCCATAGGACGGGGCACCAGATTTTCATTGGAATCCTGGGGGTCGGAATAGCAGGTTGAGGGTAACGGTTCCTCGGCTTGGGACGAATGTTTCAACTGCGAATTTACATTTCGAGGTTGGATGGTCAAAGGTGAAAGGCATACCTGATCAAGAGGAAAACTTCAAACCTGATTCACCGAGTACCGAATTGGACTGACGTTGACGATTGTTAGCAGTATCTAGGGTGACCGCGCGGGGCTCGGATCTACAGAGACCGTATCTCAGCAACGATGGTCCAGTGGGACGGAAGTGGGTGAACGGCATCTACAGATACCCCGAGTATGCCAGAACGGGCATTGAGGGTTTATGTTTGGATATGACGTCAAGCACAGGTCGCATCAATCACGGTTCAGGGATGAAGGTCAACTGCAACCCTTTTGCGCCACAGACGTCAACTGAAACCTAATAAGCAGCACATGTCGACAGAGGGGCTCTCCGACATACTTCATCCAGAAAACTGAGCTAGAAACTTTTTTTTTCCATGCAAAATAGTTGCAGTGGAGGATTGAATATGCTTTCCTTTCCTCTTTCTCCTTTATTTCTTTTTTAAAAGCAGGATCTCAGCTATACGCCAGGATCTTACAAGCCAATACACGCATTCCCTAACAATAGAGTTATAGTTTTGCATTGGCTCTACGATTCATGGACCGTTGCAAACATCTACTCAGCATCACCGAAACGATGGCTAGATTTTTTTTTTTTTTTTTAGTACCAATGATCGCGTGCCGCCCTAGGGGCTATGGGATGGCTAGATGCCAAAGAACCCCGGTAGATCTGCTTTGCGTGCGACGTTAAATGATTGTTGATCCGAGTTATGGGAACATATGTGGTGTGGACACGGGTTCTACGGAAGAAGTGAGTTTGTGCAATGAGATGCACAGCTATTTGCATTCGAGAAAGGTACGGGTATCCGGCGGAGGAAATAGGAAGGGGAACTGGAGCGGATAGACCTTGACGTGAGTCCCGCATCAAGTCAAGGTTCTATGGTAGGATGGCGACAAGATCGTTGGACTGAATTTTTTATTCCTCCTTGTGGAAGGCGAGGTGTGTGGTGTGCAAGGTTCCCACGTTGGTACGTTGTGCAGAATACCATGGAGACACCGAAAAAATCAGAATATGGAGGGGGTAGTGAATGAGGTCTCAGGTGGATGCAAGCCCAGGACCCTCTGGACTGGGCTTCTGATGGGTTATTGGACTAATTACGATAGGCGGTCTGGGCAAGGCTAGTGGAGTACCCGCACCTCAAGTTGAGGTCCATGAATAGAGGAATGTGGTTCATCGACTACGCGGGGCTTCCAGGTGCTACAGGAGAAGGTATGTCAGTACGGCTGGTCCTTCCTCGCACTAACGGTTATGATAGGTCGCAAATGTTTCCTAGGTGGGTATTGCGACAAAGGTATCAGCATGGTCTTTCTTTCGCTGGACTTCAATGGTAATAAGGAGTTTGAGGTCATATACGTGGGGTAGGTAACACCCTCAACGTGCTACCCAAAACCAATCTGGGGTGCTTTCAACAAAATACTCAACGGCATGTGCTCTGCCAGTTTGGATCGGAGGATAGGGCGGCTAGGCGGTGTTTGATTGGAAGGAGATCTATCAGGGTAACCTTAACCTTACATCCTGGTGGCAGTGGGTACCATGTCCATGTGATTTTTCTAGGTCATCGAAACAATCTGCATACACTAACAAGACGTTCAGTTGCAGATCACCCTCTACGATTTTTCAATATGCGCAGTTTCAGATGCATTGACATGGGTTCAGAATCATTGGTTGAAGAGAACGACAAATCGATGGGGTGGCGGAGTTGCTCAGCTTAGTACGTTGAGGAACGCAAATAGGCAAAAAAAAAAAATAATAGTTGAAGCGTGACGAAATGTGGGGCTGCAACAGGTTTCAAACTGAAGAGCGGGATCGAAATGGGTTGCTGAGCTGTTCCTGTGCCCGGGATACTGGAGGACTTGGCACATTGCCGAAATTATACCCAAGAATCATAAGCAAATTTGCCGACCCGGGAGAAAGTTTGCGGGTTGCGAGGGTGTGGAGGAAACTGCGAAGGTGTGGAGAAGAGGGGAGGGGGGAGATATATAGTGGAGCCTCCCTGAGGCAGAAACCGGAAGGACCGTCCGGAGGTTTCTGGAATCAGGTTTTAGAAGTAGATAGAAATTTCTTTGTTTGTTAAGCCTGTCTCCGGGCTTCGAGGGCTTGCCCAGGGACCCTGCCATGGCTTGGCGCTGCAAGCGGGGTTATGTGATGTAAAAAAAAAAAAAAAAAAAATCATAAGCAAATCATAAGCGAATCACGTATAACGACTAGCATAGATACATCGGCACTTTTATTGTTCTTTTAGCCCTGATCGTTAAACTGATAACATTGGGGAGGATGTTGGGACATGGTAAAAACCGAGATGGTAATAAAGCAGTGAGGACTGATGAATTAATTGATGCTAAACATGAAAAAGAAAAACAATGATTTATATACACGAGAGTCATTAAAATATATGACGTAGTCATCAGACATATTATTGCTTATGACGTTGTCACGAGCATGAGTTTGCCAAAGTAGCTGAGCCAAGACATGAGGCTGTGTTGCTGCAATATGATGAGAGCTGAACATGACGACAGTGTCAGCTTGTGTCTTGCATCAGCTTAACTCGTTACATGCCTCAGCTCATATCTTTCAACAGGACACGTTGAGAGAAACCAAGGCTGCCCTGCGATGTCGAACAGCTGCAAGCGGGACTACGGGATATTTTTTTTAAAAAAAAAAAGACACCGAGGCTGGATTAACACGATACCTCCCGAAGGAAGCTGGTCATCTTGTCATTCCTTAGGCCAGCGGGTTCGTCGGCTCAAGCAATGTTCTTTTTTTTTTTTTTGGAGTCACGTAACCCCGCATAACTGCCGCATGTTTGGGGACGGGGAAATTTTGCTAACGTTGTCTTTGCAGATTTCCAGTTTGCTTTCCACCATATGTGACGTTGCGATTTCTTGAGCAGGTAGGGCCACCGGCGTCCCAACCTGAAACCTCTACCGTCTCATTAGTTACCGTGCAGTAGGGGAACATACGAACATGCAAACCAAAATCGCTACTTTTGAAGCAATACTATTTGTCAAGCTTATGCTAGCGAGGAAAACATTCCTGCTCATGTCCTTTTTTTCTTTTGGGGGGGGGGGGGGGTCACGTGACCCTGCGTGCAGATGTTCGCCATGGCAGGGCTCCTGTTCATGTCAAGAACGGACATACATGGCTCCGATACTCTTCAAGACGACTACAGCCGAAACAAGGTGATGGACCTAGGGTGTGTTCGAGCATAACCGATATTCTTTGTCCGTTACTGATGTTTTGAGTGTAGCATTTGCCCGAAAAGCTGCATGCGGGGTCACGTGATTAAAAAAAGAAAAAAAAACGAGTGTA
This sequence comes from Kalaharituber pfeilii, assembly GCA_015179045.1. NCBI lineage: Eukaryota > Fungi > Ascomycota > Pezizomycetes > Pezizales > Pezizaceae > Kalaharituber > Kalaharituber pfeilii. Next base: position 8,525 of record WHUZ01000066.1, on the reverse strand, counting down.
GCGGTTGTGCAACTTGAGTTTGGATATTGCACCATGCAGGTCAACCTGGACGAGAGAGGGATTGAATTTCCTGCCGGACAACAATTTCAAATCGACTTTTACGTTACTTGGTGGGTATTATTCAATGTGACTAAGAATAGCAATGACCATGTTCCAATTCCAGTTAATGTGCAGCAAATGTGAAAAACACTCCGCTACCGAGAGGTTAGCGTACTAATATATACTGGGTAGTTTTACTTGAGTCTGAGCAGAGTCAGTCTCGAGTGGTGTCTGAACATAGAATTTGAAATGGAAGGACCACGGCGGTTCGTGTCCATTCTCCTTCACATGTTAAGTACAGCTTTCCTAGTTCAACTAGGCAGGGCAAGTGCTCGCATATAACAATCAGGTTCCATTACCACGAAATCATGACAACATCCGTCCTATTCCATAATCGATAATTGCATGCAAAATACAGATTCACAATTTCCGAGCAACACCAGATAATACTTCCAACACCCTACACTAGCATCAATCAGGCACTATGTGTCGGAGCAAATGAGTTGGAGGGAATGTGGTAATCACAATAGCCAGATGGCGACTGCGAGGGGTCAGTTCATGAGGGGTATTTTCCAGGGGTGCTTTGTCTGCCTGCTGCTCTATGCGCAAACTCTAGCGGGTATGGAGTAAGCTTTAATCCTGCCGTATTTCGAATATACCGCACATTACGGAGTAGGCCCTGAAGATCGGCAGAAACGCAAGAATTGTATGTCTGACCGCATTCAAATTTACATTCTCTCTTTTTCGTTTTCTTTTTTTTTTTCATTTTCTTTTTTGCCTTATGTCACTTACACGTATGCTATGAAAACGTTTCCCATCAATAATGATGATCAAGATGGCATCAATTCACACATTACACAGCTGTTATGACATGGATCCACTCTCCGATACCTCAAACATTCGTTCGCTGGTGGGGGGAGGAGTCCTCTGTTCTGGTGTGGGCCACGATCTCCCGAGGACCGATACCCCGGGGATCCAAGTTTCAGAGAATTCAAGTTTTCAGGGAATATACTTGGTACCACCACGATACTCACAGTAGAAACAGTGGACAAGTGGGATCAAGTGAGTCGATGCAATCGGAGGTGTAGATAATGTTGTGGAAGACGTATTGGAAGCCTATGGATGACAAAGGCTTCGAACAGGGACATGTCAGGATAAGCTACCAAATAGGTGCTGCAGCCAGAGGTTAGAATGAGGTGGATCGGAGATGGAGGTGAGTTGTGTCCTCCGGAGATGACATGACGCGTCTTAGATGAGAATCGGCAGTGCCGTAGAGCTAACATAATGATAGGTCTACACGCTCTCAGCGAGGTGCCGTAAGGTCAGGGTATAAACGCACGCGGATCATCCTAGACCATGACGAGAGGTATGAAGTGCTTACCTCTACTTTCAAATCAACGCAACACAATACAGAAACCATCGACACCATCCCCCCCCACGCTCTAACTTATGGTAACTGCTTTGGCCTATTCAGCCTTCCTACAGTCAGTTCTGGCCAGCTTTTCAACTCCTCCGACGCGGGGCCCTCGTCCGTCGCCGTCAATATTTGGACCCAGAAATTGTGGTTGATATATATATGGCGGCCCCCACGGTTAACATGAGCGTCAGAATAATAAAGCTGGTGATCTCAAACTATATTGCATGGCATTGCATCTTCATGAAAAATTAGCGCGGCTATATATGGAGCATTTTTTCGTCGCAGAGGACGCAGTTAGGTCTGGATACCTCGGGGTAATGTTGAGATTATATCCCTAACGCTTCTGAGAAGCACACATTATATTTGTCTGCCACCAACACCATAGTTATGAGATAACGAGACGTCCCCTTTCGACGTTGTCCTACCTGCATCGCAAGACGCAGTTGGTCTAATACCCCTATTGCAAATGAAGTCGACGAACTGGAAGACTTGATCGAGTAAGCCGAAGGAGAAGATGACTTCAAGACTCAATCCAGCGGTTTTGGATCAGGTGTGTGAATTGCTTCGGCTTATATACGGCTCGGTTACATTAAAACAGTGAATATTGGTTTACATATATGTTCCGAAACAGTCTCGATACCGGATATTGGTCGGAACGTTGAAGGCCGTGGGAAATCGAAATCTAGAATCCAAAACGCTTTGTGATTGGAGGTCGGGAGTCGGGAGAGGCTTTCAGGATAATGCATTCTTCGGTCCTCTGTGCAGGGAAGGGGAATCTTTACTGACTCTTGGCCGCGACGTCATCGTCCAGTTTGGGTTAGAATTCCCGCAATACGGAGACCATAACTGGAGAAGATGAACCTTGAGCTCTCCTGCCGCGGAGTAATTTTTGAAGGGACTGTTGAGAAATCTACGATGATTTCTGGAGGAAACGGAGGGACACAACGTCTATTCTGATGAATTTTATGACCGACTACATTAAAATTCAACGTTTTCGCTTTTTCAATTTCTTTGCGTTATATTTATATGATTTACAGGCCTCCTCTTAAGAGACATTCCCAAGGACAATTCCTAATCAAACATGGTATCATTTCCCTGACGAAGTGTACCACTGGTATGAGAACGAGGTACACATATCGTCGCATAAATTCCGGCTTCCGCCATGGACATTTAGATGGTGATCTGTCACCGGTCTCCGGATACCCCCTCCCTTGCGGGCCACGTGTTTCTACCTCCGATCCGCACTCTACCGTCGATATTGTTTCTTTGTGTCATGTACTGGGAATGCAGGTTGTGCACAAGAGGGATGCACCATTTCATAAGGTGGGGGGCGCAGATATCTTCGTTCGGGACACCCACAGCAGACTCTGGGTCGAAAAAGGGAAAAGGCCTTGAGGTACAGGTTTCTTCAAAGGAAGCGGAGGTCAATTCTGCATGAAGCTAAAGTTCCGATAGTCGATGGTTGCATCTTGAGTGCAACAACGGGTTTCTACTTCCTGAAATTGGCCTTATTAGGGCTATTAGGTGTCGTAACTGAGCATGCTAAGGGATTTTACACAATCTTGGGGAGCACCGAACAATCCGGATATGCGGAGGTTGAAAGAGAACATGTCAGCTAGACAGGGTGAGTTGCATTGTGTATTGTTGGGGGGGGGGGGGATGGACTGAGGAATGCGCGCGCTTAAAAGCTGGCATCGAATACTCTGAGCGTTCTGAATTATCTGTGCCATGGCTGGTCTTGCTTCCCTTCTTTGTCACGATATTTTGAAGTTATAAGGGTTTTACTTTCTGGAGGGATCTTGTCTAACAAAGGTAGCAGGGTATTCTCTCTTGCGCTTGGGTTTTATTTGCATCGGGAATTTCGAGGTCAATATATAGAGAGCAGGGACACTGTTAGGCTACAAGTGATAGCAAATATAGGGTGCTTGACAAAATTGCCTCTCAACTTTACCCTGAGCCATCCCCCTCGAGTCTTAATAAGCACCTACCAATATTACATAGTGGCGCTATCAATTGGCCCAAAAAGGCGGTGAACGTAAATTCCGGTAGCTACTAGTAACGTGATATATTACTGGATGACCAACAGTTGCAGGTCAATTCCGAAGATTGCCCCTCATGATGCGATTACACTCCGTTCGGTACCTTGAGTGACGAAAATGATGAGTCCTTTGACTGGCAATATTGATGTGCTATAAGGAGGAAGAAGTTCTGATTGCCGCAGGGTCTTGTGGTCTGATGGGGGGGCAGGAGTTATGAATTACCACCGGTGTCGGGTACCAATTGACAGTGAGTGTACAGTAGATGCAGCTTACACCAGAATACAAGATACCCAGGACACAGGTCCTACGCTTCCATAACGGTATGGAAGCGGGTTTGCTGAGGTGTGCTTGTGCTTGAGGTTAGCGGGGGGGTAACAGACACTGTTCAAGGTCAACTCGGGAATAATTCTAATGCGAAGTACCTATACACAGTCCACACAGAAAAGTCTCTGCACGGCTATGCTGGCGTATCAATCATTCGAACACCGAGGAACACATCGAGTTACAAACCACAAATCCCGGAACGACGGCAATTTGTGCCGAGACCATCTCTTGCAAGGGCCGACGGCGCCGCGTTGTGGAACAGACAAAGACATTTCACATTGGATGTAAATCTGCAGGAAGCTGAGCAGTCGGGAGGGATGCTGAGGGTAATGGATTCTTTGGTCACCAATTTGGAGAGGGTGAAATCTCGTTGCTGTTGCCTTTTCACTTTCCAAGTTAAGGTTAGCTTAATCCCAAATCAGCCGCATGCCGCGACAACAGATTTTGAAATTTTCGACTACAGGGTAATTTTTGGGTCAATGTTGTATGCCATTTCATGATTATCCATGATGGACATGGAAGGATACTAGTAGAAATCAAGCTCTCCCTGAATGGATCAACGAGGAGCAATGGGAGCGTTACATGCATCCTCCTTTCGCTCTCCTCAACCCTGTGATAGCATAGGTCGGATGTACAGTGGACATGTTTGCAATGGAGAGCTCCTATGTGGACTGTCGGTCAGGCTAAAAACATAACCTGTGCATGTGTAATCTCATATTGAGAGGGCCATTGATCCCCAATTCTTCCAATGCAACTGTGTGAGAAAAGAAATGAAAACAAGAACTTGACCCAGACAAGAGAAACATCACGGCGAAATGTCCAATGACCTTAGTTGCTCCGCAGGTATATGCGGTCAGTAGTTCATACAATCCCCAATTGTTTATTTTTTGTAAAATAACCATAACCCGGTTAAGGGCAAAAGTTATAATAAGAAAAAAATTGAGTGATAACACCTGATGCATTTCCCTGCTCGTGGCTTCCAATGTTAAGGCAACCCTTTATCTCACTACCCATCTCATCATCTCTCCGTAAATAGATTGAGTGCTCTATTGCAAATTCAGCCACCGAGGATCGATACATCAACTTTATCTGTGTGCACGCATCATGCCCCATCTTACACTGTGTTGCAGGGGTGCATCTCGTACAAGCGGGACTTTGGGTACCTCCCAAATGTGAGAAATCACAAGAGTGACCGCAATTGGTATGTGATTATCTTTAATTTTTTTTTTTTTTTAAAAAATCTTTACTCACATGCCGCCCTACGCGCTATGGTGAGGTTAATTACATATGAAAGAAAAAAGGAAAAGAAGAGAAAAAGGTAACATATAAAGATAGTTAGACTCCCCAAATCACTACTCCCTTCCCACCCAATCTAGCATCGCCGCTAAAGCATCTCTCTCCCCCTCCTTCGTCGCCGGGGGTTCTCTCACCGCCCCCTGCCCCCGTGGCCACTTTTGGCTCCATACTCTGCACTCTTCCCATATGTGTGTCGCTCTCTCTTCAATCTCCCAGCGCTCATTGGCACTCTGGGCTCTCCGCCATGCCGATTCCATGTTCTGAGGCCTTTCTCTCCCAATAGTCCCCCTAAAGTGGCCGTCAATCTTCCCAGGCGTTGGAGTGGTCTGTAACTCGGACCGAGTCGGATTCGCTCCTCGGCTCGTAGGACACTTCAATGTATTCTGAAATGCATTCCGTCCTCCAGTTTCACACTTATCTGAGGCATCAGAGGCTGCAACTAGAAGTTGGACAGTTTAACTTCACAACATCACACCCATAACCAGACCTGAAGATCAATATTGTTTAGTGAATCCTTGCGCACAGGACTGCCCTTCCTTTCCCTATCTGCGAATTTTGAGAAAGATAATACAGTGATAAGTGGTGACAGCATCCCATGGGAATGCCTATGGGGTTTCAAGGCTCTCTAACATGTATATTCATTAGCATCTTATCCGCCGGCTTCCAGTCATCACAACAGAGAAACCAGAAACCTCACGCTGTTCAACTGTTAACTTCCATGTTCAAGCTTTTTTTTTTTTTCCTATTGACCGCTTTCATTCATTAGCCTGAATCTCTGCCGTGTCGCAACATTGTTTGCCAGCTGTTCCATACTGCTCTTATTGATACTCCACAGGATATGTGCCATCCTGAGTGTATTGGTTCATAATGGCCCAATTCACCCATTAAGCTGTCGTATATCCTTTGTACGAAGAGCCTGCTGACGATTAAGTATATGTCTCTGTACACCCCAAGATGTATACTCCGTCAAGTGCAAACCGGCGTCAGGTTCATGTTTGAAGTGAATTGAAGCACTCACTATTTCCGATGCTTATCTTTTCCGCTTGTCCCGCTTTCGATAATATCCTGGTAAGAATCATGTACAACTTTATATCAGCAACATTCAATTCAATGAAGCCTGGAAGTATCCAAACATGTGATTCAGCTGTGGGTAACCCCGCGATTGCATTCAGTCTCAATTTGGACTTGTATCCAATTCTAAGTAACATCCAGGACATCGCGGGCAACATCTATATGCTTGGAAAGGGTTCCTGGGCTGTGTTTGTCAAAATTTATCCCTTCAGGGGTTAGTTGAGTACTCAGCGAAAGAAGGGAGGAGAGAACGTTGCCGCAAACCAGAGTTTAAACATGAGAATTCCGATGGCCCCTGTTTCGCGACCAACGAGATTGTTTCGCACAAATATCTGGTCATGATTCATTGTATATTCCCCATTTCCGCACCGTAACCATTCCGTGCTAGTCTCTTTTCCTGGTAAAATCTTGGAATAAGAAATTTGAAACATTCTTCAATGTTCCATTCAAATTGTTATTGAATTGCGAGGTACATCACTTGAGCAAGGATGTCAACCACCCTCCATACTCATTGCCTTGGATTGCCCCCGTTTGAAAAATGAACGATGATGGATAGCCAGACGGTTTCCGGAAAGGTAAAAGCAATAAAGTATTGTCTCCTATGCACTTGAAATGTCAATGCAATCGCTAGCTATGTCTCCGTTTTAAGAGTGATGGTGCCAATTAGGAGGTTCAGACAGATAAATTGAGTAATACAATTGATAAGACTAAATTTGAAGTGAGATTAGCATCACCAATGAATTTTCCAACGTAGATATCTGCCTTGAACAGCATAGACTAACTGAATGAGATAATTCTCCAAGGTAGGGTATCTAAAGGAACATGAACTTTATCCATCCTGCTTCGCACATGTCTCTTCCACCACCACTATCATCTCGCTGTAGAGAGCATCCATGCCGGAACGGGGGTACCCTGAACTCGGCGTGAAAACTCGGTATGAAAGAAGGAGCTGGCAGCCAGCACCAGTTGACTATGAACTCACTGCACAGTAATAGCAACTGCCAGAGACCTTGTCCCAGGTTACAGGAAGCGTCCATCCTGGGAAATCAAGACTTGCAAGCGGTTCTTGCGCTTTTGGGCCGCTATCATGTTTAATTGCTTGCAATTGCAATTGAGTTTCGAACTCCCAATCATAAGATTTCCTCAGTGGATTATAGGGAGGGTGGATTCTGGGACGACTGTCAGCCATTGTTCTTCGGGCAACATTGAATATTGTATAGCATACCCATTCCAAATGCTAATCTGATGTGCTCTCCGCTGAACTGTCCTGGATTCTGAATGGTATTGGCATGGAGGTCGATGCAGTCCTAATCATAGTCCCTGTCGATGCTGGCACGTTTCCGTCGACTGGGGAATTGGAAGGCATCTAGTTTTCGAAATTGGGTCTGGAATTCCGGAAGCCTGTTTTATCAAGTGCATCCATAACTGATGTGGATACCTCCCGGTATCTGGAAACGGTGTCAAAGCTGACACAATCCATGAAAGCATAAAAACCCTCTAAAGTGCTTGACATGTATAACTGACATATTGCTTGATGGTGGGAAACTTTGCGCCAAACTCCGAAGGCTATCAGATATGTTAGTGTACTTTGAAAGCAACGTTGCACGCCCTAGGGTGAAGAGGACATGTTTGGACAGAGCTGTTGCTGATGAGGTAGCTGTATTGGATTGCCAAGTTGGCTGAACGGCACTTTCAGAGCTCAAAGGAGATATCGGATGGGTGGGAACGAAAATTCTATCATGAAGCACGGTGTATTTTCACTCCGAACAAACCGTAAGACAAAAAAGCCCAACAAAATCGTTTTACAGCATCCCTACTTTTTCTTCCACTGCTGACGCTTATGCAACAAAGATACTGCTTATCCGTGAGGAATTCCGTATCCAGGCTCTTAAGATCAGCTCCCGCTAAGTTCTTGCCAGTAATCGCGCGTAGATTCAGACAAGAGGAATTCTTACCGTAACTGGCTCTCCGCCGCCTGCGGGGCAATTCCAATAATCGAATTCAATCTGTTCCACACAAAATGGAATCCCAGACCTGGAGAGCTCTGTTGGGTTCCTTAACAAAACTACCGTCATGCCTGTTCATGACGAAGTTGGAATAGCAGTGCACGCACCATATGATGTCCGTGTAGTCGTAGCTCCATACGCTTCTCGGAATCGTAGTCGGATATTTACTGATGGTGGAGCCATTTCCATGATGCAAGTGGTTAAGGCTGGATGGCTGGAATCAGCGAAAACGCAGATGTACAAACGACGGACCCTATAAGTACGTAGCCGAAGCGTTTTGACCGACATCTTGACCGTTGGTGATGTTGTGGCCGACGGGCTAATCCTGGCGCC